>VZRM01001688.1:719227-894475 GCA_013397955.1 Grantiella picta
AAACCAAAAAGGTAAGGAGGAGAGAGAGTATGAAAAGTTGTCTGAAAAACTCATAATGCCAGTTTTTTGTGAGATTTCAGACATAAGCCTGAACAATTTACACAAATGTCAATAGAGTTGGTTGATTCTGAGTTCTGATACAAGGATCTCTATGTCTCCTAAACAGCTGACTTATCCTCTGAGACAGAGCTGAGGTAGTGTGTCAGGACAGAGCTCAAAAGTGGACTGGAGAGAGACACTAGCCCTGCAAAACTTGCTGCAGATACTACTGAACAAGAAACCAGGATACCTGAGCAAGCCCAGCAGTGAGGTGTGGTGGAATTCTAAATGGGTCACTGTAAACTGCATTCTGCATCCACATCTGATGTTGGCAAGTGAGGGAGAAGGTTGAAAAATTGAAAAAGTTTCTGATTAGAGGTTAGATGATCACAGTGGCCCTCTTTGGCTTTAATCTTTGACTCCATGAATAAACAATGAGAGTATTTAGAGTGCAGAGGGAAACAGGCAAACCTTACCAGCAGGTGCTCAGCTGGGTTCCCAATAATATTCACTGTAGGATACTCTTACTGGTCGGGGTCCACTGTTAATTGGATGGTGCTGAGAACACAAGGATGGGCAAGAAATGATCACATTTCCCCAGGAAACCTGGGGAGGGTTATCACCCATTGCAACTGGGGCGCCGGGAACATTTCAGCAAAGTTTGCAGCCAGAGTTCTCAGTTGACAGCTTCTGGGTTTGTAAAGATTGGTTGCGGTGGGAAAGTGCTTTTTTGGGGTCTGAGGGGAAAAGGTGAATGGTACTTTAGGGAAAGCTGGGAGAAATTTATTTTGCTGCTGATGTTTATTAAGCTTGTGTTTGCAGTATATGCTCCAATTTATTATGATGCACATAAGATTAAGCAAATTGCATAGCTATACAATTACTAGGCAAAGGTCATTGCACTGGGGATGACTTGTAGGCTCTATGAACACTGAAATGTAAACCCACTTAAGTGTTCACTTATTTTCACAGTGATGTCTGTTCTTCTTGATGAACTGAAAAATTGAATTTACATAAAGGTACAGCTCTCTTGCAAATCCAGTCTTTGCACAGGAATCACAGTAGTGGTGAAAGAAATATGCAGTGAGAGAGAAAACACCTTCTTTCAAAAAGTTGTCTCCATTTGCGTGTATTTTAAAAAGCCATATACAGTATATTATTAAGCAGATGGTGTTAGTAAGGGATTTCCCCATGTCATTTACTTGTGCAAGACTAATATTTTATAGGGAAAACAAAAGACAAAGAGAAGGGTTAAAACAAAAATAGAGTGTATTGGTGTAAGACTGCAGCCAGATTGACTCTCTGTGCTGCTATTTTTCAAAAAGCCTTCTGCAGTATTGGCCTAAGCGTCCTCTGAACTAGGATATGTACAATATATAGAGAAAAAGCAGCATCTGCTTAGTTTTCATATCATCCCTAATCAAATTAATTTTAAAAGCTATTTTCAAGGATTAAAGGGTTTATTACACATAACAGTATTAATGAAAAAGATACAGTTTGATTCTGCCGTCATCATTTCATCAAAAGTACATACCCAAATGAGGTGAAACACTTCCCTTTGATTCCATCAAAGGCTTTTCTTAATGTCATATTAACCACTTTATCTTCAATTTTACATATCACACTAGCTGAGATTTAGCTTTCACAGCTAAGCATTGTAATACCTTTTTGAGCTTGTCTATAAACAAATGACTGGGCACCTTCAGTTGCCAAGGTCAACTTTATGACTGATGAGCATGAAAATCCTCCCAAAAAATGTGCTACCCAATTTTGGAACTGAACATTAAAGGACCACTGTATACAGAATGCTAACAGAAAAGGAACAAAATTTACACTGCCATCATAGTATTGCTGCCTGCTTTTATCATGGAATTTTTGCTTCTTTAACTCAATCATGGGGAATAACATTCTGTGTGAAAATAAGGTAGATCCAGTATAGCACAAATTTAAGTAGCTTTAGCTTGAGGATTACCCACAGCCTGTGTCCCACAAATGTGTTGAACTTCAGGTTTGAGTTTTATTAGACAATATATCACTTATAAGTTCCAATTTATTAAGAAGTAATACATCAAAATATAATAAAATACAGTCTTAGCTACAACTCTGTGATTACTCAGCTCCTTACTGCAGTGATGCTTGATTTTATGTATATGTAATCATAGGTAGAGCTAGTCAACTCTGCCAAAAATGCCAGTGTATTAAAATCACAGATTTTCACAGAAGTTCAGATTAAACTTTCATTGAGAAAGCTTTCTTTGCTCCAGGACCCAATTTCTGATCAAATTGAGAGAGCCAGACTGACAGGCAGGAACGAGAATAGCCTTGTGCTTATAACACCCACAGAAACTGAAGTCCCCTTAGAAAGACCCACATCAGGAGTCTGGTTCTTTCGCAGTCCAGGTTCCTCACTGGAGCACTCTAATCTCATATCCTCTCTCTCATTTTCAAAAAGTTGTAGCTTTATCTTGTGAAATAAGAAAAGTTTTGAAGTTTCACCAAACTGCAAAGTTTTTCCCCACTCTCTGAATGGGAATTGAATCCTATAATTTCCATGGCATTTTGTAGAGAAAGTTGTAAAATCAAGAGACCTGATATCAGCAAGGAGTTCAACTAAAAATAGTTTCATGTATGCAATTAAGTAACCAGTTATTAAAATAGCAGTTTAGTTGTCAGATAATGATCTATCATGGCCATGGATTCTTCAATCCATACCTAACTCTTGTGTCCAGTTTTCTATGAAGAGAGGTACTATAATTCTTATGTTTGTTGCTTGGCCAACATTAATTTATACACAAAACATTAGCTAATTAAAAAGATACTTATAAAGATGTGTTATTCCTGTGACAGATAACAGAATTTAAGCAAAATTATTCTTTTATTTATCAGGCTACATCTGGAAAATCCATGACCACTTTCTGAATTCACGTCTTCATAAAAAGTGTGTTCTTCATTACATGTTTTAATTATTATTTTATTATGAAGCTTAATTTTATATTTCAGTACAAAGCAATTTAAAAAATATTTTTCTTTTTCAAACTTACTGGGAGTTTCCTGCTAATAGAACAATAAGAGCTTGGAGAGAAGAGGCAAGAAGAAACCTGCCATTTCCAATCTGAAGCCTACAATGGAAATTGACCCTCTGTGCTGGAAAAGTGCTACCAAAATGCGTTACTCAGCAGGTACAGGTTCTTAAAATGAAAAAATACAAAAAAAAAAAAAAAGGAAAATTAATATCATATTGACACACAAAAAACCCTTCTCTTTTATTTACATGATCTGCTGGTACATCACTATCACTGCCATTCATCATATGATTAGTAAATTATGACTAATGTTATCATTAAAAATTACTGAGTTGGAAGCAACCCATCAGGATCATCAAGTCCAGCTTCTTACAGAAAATAACAATGTATATCAAAGGAAAGCAGAAATATGGTTTGACCAGAAAACTGGGAGAGGTAGAGGGTGGGATTGGGAGTATGGGTGGCACCAATTATTTTGGTTCTGTTCCTGTTTTCTGTTCCTATTTCAACTTCAAATTCAGCCACTCAATAAAATAGCTCTAAATGCAGAAACTCATCTCTCCATTGAAGACCAGATGTTCATAGTGTGTCTTAGTCCTGCCTCTAACTTTTCCCTCTTTGCTCTACCAAATTTATGGCTGGGCTTAACATACCCATGTAGAGACAAAAAATGTTTCTCTTTTATCCTGTTGACATGTCGAAGACAGACAGTCTTAACTTGTTTCTTTGCCTTGAATAATTAACAATGCTGGTACGATTTCCAAAAGCATCTTTAAAAACAAAACTATATTTTTTTTGATGGTGCAATTACTGGCCATCAATGAAGAATCTATAGAAAAATGACATAAAATATTTAAATTGGCATTAAAATTGAAAGAGTAGTCTAGGTACATATTTAGGCTTCTGCTTCAACAATTTATTATAATTGCAGTAACGTAACAGGGGAGCTGCTATAGCAAATATAACTGTAGAATTATTGCTAGAAAGTAACAAGAGTTTATGTAATAAATATGTTTCTTAAATACAAATGAAGCAAAAGAAATTGTAAATGTTATTTATAGTTTCGTTGCAAGCCATATGACTAAAATCAGATGGTGCAACTGAGAGATGGTGACTGTGCTTCCTTTCAGAGAAATGTCATTTATCTCATGATTTTAGGCGAGGCTGCTGCCTGCAGAGGAAACCCCCCTGCAGCTCTGACATTGCCCAAAATGTTCCCGCTGTCCCTGCGCTGCAGCAGACACACACAGGGAGAGCTGTGGCTGCCTCCCTCCTGCTGCAGGGAGCTGCACTGGAGGAGCAGAGATCATCCACAGACAAGGGAAGTAAGAAGAAAGGAAAGATAGGCTGACAGAGCAGGTGTGAAAGGACAGTCAGTGAAACAAAAGCAAAGGCCAGAAAACAGCTTAGCTCTTTCATTTAGCTTTCAAAAAAAGAACAAAAACAAGAGTCCAGCACAGACAGAAACTCAAGTGGAAAACACAGCTGTTCTGGAATGACACGAACTTTCTGTGTAACCAAAACAAAACATGAAAACATTCACTCAGCTCTGAATGTGTCTTCACTGAAAAAGCTCTGGTTTTTATCTCATGCAATGAATCCACATTTGTTTGCTTGAGGTAAAAGCATAACAATGGTACAGCACTGTAATTTTACATACAAACTATATCCAAATCACATACACACAGAGCTATGGTATAACTAAATGGTCCCTGAGATCTTCCTCAGATGGCATCACATTGAAGCTGCACACCTCTCACAGGGATAAAATGCATTACACAAGGATGTGGGGACAGGCTGTACTTAGCGCCAAATCCTCCAAAATCCACTTGCTCACTCTGGAGGAGGGAGTGAGGACTTGAGGAGAGGCACCATCAGCCTCTCTGTGAGTTCAGTGCTCAATGAAATACCCTGCACTGAAGACTGGCTCATCTTTATCCAGGCTCTCATTTCCATCACCAGAGTAACTACTGAAACAAAAGGAGACATTTTTAAAACAAAGTGAAGTAGCTTGTAGAGCAAAAAGCCATCTTCAGCTCATTCTTAGTCTGCAGTGGGGTGATGGGCTGTTCTGAGAACACACCCCAAAAGAAAGGTGTCTAGACCCAAGGCAAGAAAAGCAGCAGGGGGAAGAAAGGGCTCTCTGAAGCATCCTGGTTTCAACCTGGCTTGAAGTGACTGTGAGACAGCACCAGCACAGAGATTAAGCTGGGAAGAGGGAGTGTTAGTTTTCCTTAGGGAGCTCATTCTCAGAATTTCTGTTTGGAACTGAAAAGGTACTTGATTCAACTGATTTTAAAATCATAGAATTATTTAGGTTGGAAAAGTCCTCTAAGATCCTTGAGTCTGACCATTAACCCAGCACTGCCAAGTCCACCACTAAACCATGTCCCTAAATGCCACATCTACATGCCTTAAATGTCTGTGGGGATGGTGATTCCTCCACTTCCCTGCACAGACTATTCTGGTATTTGACAATCCTTTTGGTGAAAAAAGTTCCCAATATCCAATTTGAATCTCCACAGGTACAACTTGAGGCCCTTTCCCCTTATTTTGTCCCTTCTATTACCCTGGAGAGGAGACCAACCCTAACCTTGCTACAGCTGCCTTTCAAGTAGTTGGAGAGTAACAGGATCCCTGCTGAGCCTCCTTTTCTCCAGGCTAAAGAATCCCAGCTGCTTCCGCTCCTTCTCAGATTTGTGTTCCAGACCCTTCTAAGGAAATAACGTTGACCTGGTTTGTATGTCTTAGTTTCACCTCCCCTCAGTAACTTGTGAATCGTTTTGCCTGCTTGAGCTACCTCTAGCACATGTTAGAGGTATCAAGGATGTGAATTCCTCCAAACATCACAGAAGCACACAGCCAGGTGGAGGAGAGAGACACAACTCTGTGTCCCCACAACAGGGACCGGCAGGAGCTCAGGTATTGTTTAGACATCAAAGAAGGCTCTTTGACTCTCAGGAGCTCTCAGAAGTGCTCCAGTCACAGCAAAGATATCCAACAAGGCAAACCCAAATGGAGCACCACAGAAAATCAAGCTACATATTTTTTGCTATTCCTAAAGTGGGGTTGTTTTCCCCAGAAAGTCCTCTGAAGCCTTAGAGCTGGCAATCCTCCTGCCATGCAAACCTAATGAAACACCTTGCAAATTCTGTAAGCCATAATAATTTATTTTCTTCAGTTGGTTGTACCAGAGCAGGAATTGAAATTAAACGCACACATTCCAAAATTTCACGTTGGGCAAGCCTAATCTATATGTATTTACACAAAACATAATGAGTTCCACAGACCCAAGGGTTGCACACTCTATAAACTTGGTTGCGGTAATTATTTATATTAAGAAGATATCTTCACAGCCAGAAGGACTAGCAATAACTACGGTTCTGTCAAAACTTTCTAGCTTCTAGAAAACAGATTCATGACCATAAGTTAAAAAAAAAAAAAAAAAATAGAAGCACAAATATATTTTTCAGAGATTAGTTTAAAAGACATTACACTGAAATCTATAACTTCTCCCAGAATTTCAGCAGTGGTTCTCCCAGCACAAGCAATAGTGATTGCATTTTTGAAGTACTATACGTTTTCCAAAATAGAGCTTAAGCAAGAAATTTGACATAAAAATATGAGTTTATAGAATCTCACCCAGACCTATTATGGGCAAGCAATAGAAAAGAGCAGCTAGCTATTTTTTCTCTTACTACTTTATATGGAATTATGCAAGAACAATTTCCCTAGATTACCATAATTAAGCAACAGTGAACGTACTTTTGTTTCAGCAATAAATATTTTCACATTTCCATTTGCACCACTAAGTAGCTCAAGAAATATTTACAATTTTTGCACTGTGCCATGTAAAAGCTCTAATGAGAGTAAAGCAAATTGCTGGGATCATTTTTTAGAACAACAAAACCTGAAAATATTATTAAATAAAAAGTACAATTTTCTAGTAGTACTCACAGAAATCTGAACCAGAGTTTTGAAATGCCAGTCCGGGTTTTGGGTACCTAATTTGCAAAATTTTAATGAGATGTGAACTGTCAGTTTCACGTTTTACAAATGCACACTTACTAAACAGATATCTCAGCTCAACGTATCCAAAAATTATTATTATAAAACAATATATATTGGGAACTGCCAATAATCCTGCCCCTATGTTGTGTATTACCTGTACATAACACTCGAATGTAGAAAAAAGGAAATATTTCTGGCACATTTTATTTATTTCACTGATAGACAAAATTTCTCATCCCTTCTGCTTACACCTATTTTCAGCTTTTATTTTTCACTGAAATAGATGATGGTTTCCTATGTTCCTTTAATGGCCTATTCTAAGTTGTGATTTTTTTGTTGGGATCATTATCATAATGTAAAGACTGGAGCATAGGTATTCCCCTTACCAGATTAATCCTTTCCACCTGATTTGCTAAGGCATATGTTCTAATAATTAAGGTTTTCCTCCTGAAAATATACTTGCTCACTTAGCAACAGTCTATTATTATTAAACGTCCTTCAAAAAGGCATTTGAGTTACTTTTGGTCTCTTATCTTTTCCCTTTTTTTCTTCACTGATCACTTTAGAAACTGGTAGAAAGTGTAACTTCTTTTTACTCAAATGGTCAAGCAAAATATGTAGACGTCCAAGAGAAACAGCTGATATCAAAATTGGGCACTAATCTTTATTTACAGAAATTCCATGCCTATTCCACAACAGAATTAATACCAGAATATCAGAGAGGCTTGTTCTTGACTTTCAGATTCAGGTCGTTTGAGCCAACCCCTTGCCAAAAGCTCTTCTTTCTCATTTTTTTCTCAAGACCACACTGTAAGAGCTTTCTCTCTGTGCCCCTATTGTGCTTAGCTGTCTCCCTGTCTCACACACAGCTAGTTTCATCAATTTCTTAATCTCTTCATTTTTTACAAAATCTTCAAAGAAAAAAATTCAATTGAATTGTCTGACTCGTGGTTCAAATGTCTGTGTGGGTAATGATTGTTTCATGTTGTTTACCAAAACAGCATTTAATTTTTCCTTGATCTACTCTAAATAAAAGCTGTTTTTCTAAAAATTGCTCAATGCATCCTCATCTTCTTTCTTCCTACCCCAATATTAATTTTATCCTCTGCCTTCATATAAAAGAAAATACCAATTTCCCTATGGCGTGGTAAGAAAGCAAGCAAAGATTTCCACACGGTACAAATTAAATATGGATTTAATTGCATGTTATATATAGGTTTGTTATTTTTTTTTTTTTACTTCTGGGCAATTTTGCCTCAGCCCAAATTGGTTTTGTGGCTGTCCAAGCCTGCCTCACTGCTTCCCACCCAATTTTCTTTCAACCACCCAGGATGGGCATCTTTCACTGAGCCCCTGAGGAATGTCTGTTGCTGTGAATTCTGCTGACTGAGACAGGTCTTACTCATTTTGTTCTAATGGAAAATTCATCTCTGTCACAGGAGTATCCTGCCATCAGTCTGTGCCAAGAACTCACATCCACATCAATGGGAGCTTCACGTGTACTGTGCAGGTAGGGCATAATCATCATTATTTATTAAACACAAATGGAGTCCCAGGCCTGCATCATTAAAAGTTAGAGTTGAGGTGCAGTCTGTATAAGACTGGATATTCTTTAGGAGTGGTGATATTTTCTTTTATTTTCTGTTTCTTTGCTGTGTTTCTGCTATATTTAACATGAGAAGTGGGTGTTTTTTTGATCCAACAGCTAGTCTGACAGTAAGCTATGGAAACTATTTGGATAGCCAGCTACAAAAAGTGTATTGTAATGATTCTTCTAGAAGGTGACCTGCAGTAAAGGCAGAGTCTAGTTAGTCCTGTATGGATAGCTGTACATGTTTGATAGTGATTAAAATATATAATTTGGCCTGTATATCTCATATTTACCTCTCCTGGGATTATCCTGTGTTTGAACAACCCACCAAATTCTTCAAAGACAACCAGACTAAATGAGAAATCCAACATTTATTTCATTAATTGCATAAAATTTACCTACCTCACCATCTTGTGCAAATAATTGTTGGTTTTTTTCCTATTACTATTTCTTTCCATTTAAAAACCAAATAAGTCTGTGAAGCTCCTGATTTGTTCTCAGTTTTCTGAGCCTTACTGCCTTGGTGATCACAGGAGTTGACAAAGGTAAAAACAGCAGCTCATGGAATTATTTCAGTGACTGTTTAGTCCAGCATTAGTCTCCTGAAGCACCAAGCTGTTACACTCTTTGCACATTGCATTTGATCCAGCCAGATCTACTTTTTCTTGTTCTGTTATTAATGAGAAAAACCAGACCTAAAGCCTTATTTTGTGCTATTGATCACATTTTGCCCCACAAATCACTCCTCGTGCACAATCCTTCAGCTACCTCCTGTGAGGAATTCAGCAAGTACAGAGTGAATTTCTAATCAGCTGCGACTCTTCAGCACTGGCAATTATGCTCCCAGTGCCTGTATCTGCAAGTGTTATACATTCGTATTTGCCTCTTGCTGAGATCACACAGTTGGGAAAGCAATCATGCTCCATTACTCCTGGGTTTGACTCTTGGCCCATATGGCTGCTTGCGGACACTCTTTCAGCGCTTTGCTTCATTTATAGCTAGCATGGTTAATGACTCTTTGCCTTCTGCAAGTCCTGAGCTGCTGAGATTTGCAGCTGCTCTTTGTTAGTGGGGAAAGCCTCCCCTCTCTTACATTGCAGATTTCTGTTCTACCTAATGACAACTGGACAAGGGCTCTTTTTTTGGGATGTGAGGAAAGGAAAGATGAAGCAAGGTTGCCCTTTTACTGCCAGCAATTTTATCTGGGAATGGATTATATGAGAGTTTTCAGTCTGGCTCCAGGGAGTACCACTGTCCTAGGATTGCTTTAGTTAAGGTCACAAGTGATTTATCACCAGCTGCTGATTCAAGTTAAATTACAGTACTCCTGCTGATGGATCTTTCTGCTGCCTTCGATACAGTAGATCTTGGAACTTTGTGGAACTGTTTGAAGCAATTGCTTAGATTATGAAGAACCATCCCTGATCGGTATCGTTCAGAATTGATGGTGTATTATCAGGTTGTAACTTGGCGATTGTGGATCAAGTTCTGCCTCACTGGTCACATTGCTCCTCAGAATATAATATCCTATAATCCTCTTTCTTTTTTATTTGCTGCAGATGTGGACAGAATTCTATAGCAGCACAGTCTTAATTTTCACTGTAACACAACATTTAGATGTATTTGCCTCTTACAGCTTAGCTTCTTGCTGCAGTTTGGACCACATCTGTTTGTTTTACCAAAGCATGATCTTGGATAGTCACAAATGGTTTGAAACCAAACTGAGATAAATTATAATTGCTTTTGGCAAACCCTCTCTGTCTACTAGGTGGTTCTTTTTAGGCCATTGAAACCATCTATGCATATCTAAAGTATGCATCTGGAGCTGGTCAGAACATTTTCATTAAATGAAGTCTTATCAAAATATGCTGCTTTGTCAGAGCCAAAAATTTTGCAGAAAATGTCTGTTTACATGAAGTTTTAATCAGGGAGGCATTCAAGATTCAAGGCCGTTGGTCACTTCTGAAGTACAAAACAGAGAAGGCATGCAGTCCATTTTGAAAATCCATTACTTTTCATCTCAAACCAATTATTTCTGAAAAACATTCAGGAGGTTCTGGTTGTGTTCCCATGCCAACTGAAAACAATGTTGACACCACAAAAGCTGCCATGAAGCAATTACCACCCTCTGAAAGGGATGCTCACAAAAGCTGTACCTGCATCATCCCTTCAGCTGCACACAGCACCACGTGTGGGTTATGGTGAGTTCAGAAGCTGAAGAACTGAGATGGTATGGAGTTCTGTTGTGGTAATTGGCAGTTCACGACTGGTCTTTCAGTGCCTGGGAAATTGTAACCAATAGAAGCAACTGCCTTTGATGAGAGATTCCAGAAAAAAAGCCACTTTCCACCCCTGAATAAAAATTCCTAGTCAGAAAAAAGATAAAAATTCAAAATCTAATATTTTCAAGAAATTAAGATATGGAGGAAAATTAGGTGGTCAATCAACACGCACCAGTACTTAAATATTTTAAATATGTTTTCAATATTCCAGGAGGTTTTAACTGTTAAAAAAAGTATTAAACTTGTTGATTTAAGCCTTTCAATGTGAGAAATACGCATATAAAATGATTACTCTCAAAATCTCAACAAACTTTACAACATACCATCCTTTAGCATTTACGTATAGGTTTTTCTGTTTCCTAATCCTAAGGGCAAGCCCAGCTGGATTCTGTCAAGGAGAAGTAGTAGACACTTGTTTCCAGGAGAGAGGTACAGCCATGCCCTATTTACCCAAGCTCTGGACAAATGGACTCCTCAGAGACATTTCTGGTCTTGTTGTCCTTCACAGAGCCCAGCTTGGTGATCCAAGGGCACATCACCCTCCTGCAGGTTCTGCAGCCCCAAACATGGACCTTGTAAATCTGTGTGCTGGGCCTGCACAGCTCTGCAGTGTTTTGGGAGCTCCAGCTCCATGTCTGCAAACCCAGCACCATCTGTTTCAATAGACCTCTGAGATCTTCAGGTCCAATGCTCACCTTTGAGCAGAGGACAATGTCTGCTTCCCATTGCTTTAGAAAGGGCAGGGAGTGCTTTTAGCAAGACTACCTGAAGATCAGCCGGAGAGCAAGAGACCTGTGCAGCAGACAAGGGTGGACACAATCACAGTTGGAATGGCAGAGCTGATTTCATGTTTCACCAAGCCAGTGCATGCTCTTCACACAGGGACACACAGATGGCCCCTCTACCCCCACGCTGGGTTTGTTCCCTGTTGGCAACTGAGATGTTCTCTTTGTGGGACAGAAGGGCAAGAAAATCCAATAAACCCCATCCTGCTTTTTCCCTAGGTTGGGTAGAAAGCATGTAGGTGATTGCTTTATTGTAAATGACTCAGAAAAAATTGTACAAAAATATTCAGATACCATAATAAATCATGTCAATAATTGGCATTTAGGGTGTGCAACACAAAGCACAGCAACAGGCTGCTTGGACAAACAGCTCTCAATTATTTGGTAAAATAAAGATTGCAGAGGCATGGAAAATATTATATCTTTACATACATGCCACCCCACACACCTGCTGATGGCCACCAAATGCATAGTTCTGCTTTGCATTAGCCACAGTCAACAGGGTGACCTGGTTGTTATAAGCTGGAAAAACATTGCCAATGTTATAACAAGGTGCATTCACTCCAGCACTCTGCCACTGATCTCCACTTATCCCCATTGCTCAGCACCTAATCTTGAAAGGATTATGAAGATCACTTCTGATACCTGACATTACACACATTACTTACCCAAAAGTTTGATTTTTAGCATTGTTGGATTTGAATTACTATTTTGACACCAAACCATTGGAGTTACCCAGTTTGTGCACAGAACTGTAAGCATTTTCTAACATGTCAGAGGGGGCAATAAATTGGTCATGGATCTTGGGGACTTTCAAGCCAGCTTCAGTGCCAAATCTACACATATCAAATATTGACACCCTCACTTTTCAAACCAAGGGTTGTGAGGCATGGGGATTGGTTGCTCAGAGAAGATGCGGAGGTGCCATCCCTGGAAGTGTTCAAGGCCAGGTTGGATGGAACTTTGAGCGAGCTGGTCTAGTGAAAAGTGTCCCTGCCCATGGCAGGAGCATTGGAATCAGATGATTTTGAAGGCCCTTTCTATAGAAAACACTGGAAGGACAAAAACCTTGCAAAATATCTTCTCGATTAGCTCACTGGAAGAAACAGTGTGTCACTCTTTGGACATTTTTTTCCTTTTATTTTCTCAACCCCTTTCTACTTCATAGCTTTCCACCTCAGTCTCTGAGATGGCACTTTCGCTCACTGACTCAGTCTAGCATGATAACACATAGTTCAACACTGCTATTAAGAGCACTGATTTAACTGCTACAGACAAAGAATATATTTTTCTTTTATATCAAGTGGTCCTTTCTGCCCTCTGTCTTCACTGTTTGCTGTCTTGGTCTGGTTTTACGCTCTGTTGTTCTAGTTTTATTATTGCACTGCCTAAAACACTGCAGAGAGAGTAATATCCCCAGTTCTAATGCTTCATCATTACAAAGTTTCCTATTAGAATATATAGACAGAATTTTTCACAAGCATTTAATATTGATGGTATCTTTGGAATCCTAATCTGGAAAATTAATAATCCTAGATATATACTTATGGGCATGAATTGATCAAATCTGCTTTTTGTCTTTTGACTTGAATCTTGATACTCCAGGTAGGCTCTGCCAATAATGACTTGACTTGCTTATTTACACAAATGACGTCTTAAAAGTTTCTCAAAGCCGTTTACAAAGGGATCAGGCGTTATCGTGGAAAAGAGCTGGTAAAAGTTGACTTTGTTGCACAGTGCCTGAGTATGAGACACCAGCACTACTGCCAGTATTTCAGCAACTTTTGATCTTAATTTGTAAAAGGCCTTCCCAGGATTTGGGTATGCCAAGAAAAACAGAAATCAATGACACTTTCTTGAGTCTGAGAAGAACATAACCAGTGTGGTTTTGGGGGTCTAGGTGGGCACAGTAATTTTCTCAAAAAAAAAAATTGTTGAAATGCCCAGTGGAAATAAAGTCCACATAGGATGTGAGAAATGATTAAAAAACCCATGTACAATTAAGACTTACATTATAACTATAGCTGTTCCTCTGAACAAAACTAACTTTCAAACATTGGAGTTTACAAATCTTTGAGAAAAATTATGGAAGCAAACGAATCAAATTCCTAGTTAAACCTCTCCTGCTGAATCTTCCCTCTACACCTTGTTTAAACCTAATTTTTTACTGGTTTGGGGGAATAGTCTTTGGGTTTGAAGTTATATTTTGCTTTTGGGGGTTTGTTTGACATTGTAGTGTGGGGGTTTTTGTCTATTTGGACCAAACCAGATTCCCACAAAACCTGCCTCCATGCTATATCTGCTAAGGAATCCTTAAGCCTCTCACCCAACTGCTCTTCTGAAATTTGTTTCAGGTTACAAAATTACTTGCTAGGTAAAATGTGTGCCAGTCTTTTTTGCTCCACATCATTTGTATTCACATCGATTTGCTTCTGACAGTTGGATGTTTCAGTACCCCAGCTGCACATGAGAGGTTGGGGTGCAGTATAGGAACCTGATGAGCCCCTGATGGATGGATTTATGGATTGTGGATCTGTGAGTGCTCTAGCAGAGACCAAGAACCTACTGCTATCACCACCCAAAAGCACTGAGGGGAAATACTAATTTGTGGCCCAGCTTACCTGGGTTTGTGGCTTGACCTGCCTTGTGGGTACCCAGGGTAGAATGGCCCTTTGGGAAGTCACCACGTGCCTGGTTTGAAAACCAGCAGCCCTGCGGTGCTGCCAGAGACAGCACAGCATTAACAGCTTCTTTCTCAGAGATTAGGGCCACGGAAGATCACTTGACCTGAACTCCTGGGACTTCCAGCCTGTAATTAGCCTGATTTGCTGCCTTAACCTTTCTCCCTGCATATTCCCAGCTAGTGAGCCTAATTAAAGCTCCTGAATGTGGGAAGTTTCAGACTGGTAAGAAATGCCTACTGCAGCTTGCCTGTACCTATCCAGCCCTACTAACACTGGGGTAGGAGAAGATGCAGATGGGAAGATGCTCCTCCTATCTCAGTAGGGCTAGGACCAGATTGTCTTCCCTCCAGCCCATCTAAACATGACAGAATGGAGGTGAAAAGCACAGCAGGAATGAGATGTACAAGAAAGCAACACAATTGCCAAAATGTGCAGTAAATGGGATTGGAATGGATCATTTAGTTGTATTTTGCTTGATACCCACTTACTCAAAACAGGACATGTTCTGTTCATTTTCTTTAAGTGTGTGGTCAAGTGAGCAGAGAAAGACAGTGACTGTTGTTCCCATCTGCCACTGTGGGCCTGTATGGTTCATCCAACTGGAACAGGTTAGGTGCCACTATCCTGCACAAAAGGCACGGGAAGAACCCATCTGACAAGCAGTTTTCCTTACTCTTCCCAGTAGTGCCTAGTAAAAATAATTACAGGGGAAGAATAAGAACTGAAACTAAGCAGCACTTCATTCCCTTTTCCCAGAAACTTTCTCCTTTGGAACCTTGACTTAAAGCCCCAAGCATCACAGGGCAGACACTGCTTTAGGATGGTTCTAGCACTAACAGCTGGGAAATGAATAGCATATGCCAGTCTGGATCAGGCTGGCCAAACAGCTTTGAACATCATACTGTATGACCCTTGACACAAGACAGGTTGATTTATTGCACTGTTAGCTCTCCTGATAACAGGCACTGTGGGCTTGGCACTGTCTGGTCATTTTTCAAGCTCTTTGCACATTACTGGCACCTATATCCTCTAACATATTACATCAGACAGTTCAGCTAGAGAATACTAAAAGCCCCTCTCTCCTGAATCACTCTCTTCCTCTCTCTCTGTTTTCCCAGGTAGTGGATGAATATATGAGTCTAATGCAAGATAGGAGGTTAATATTTGTATTAGCAGAAAGAATAAATATGCATGACGTAAGTAAGGTCAAAAGGATGGAGTAGAGGGTGTTACAATAATGCATTTGCAATGATTCTTATTAAGTGAAGTCCAATTACCCATAAAAGATGTTCCCTGATCCAGAAAGCACAGTCCCATAAAAGATCCTGTCTTTTGTGAGCCAGGGAATAATCCGAGGCAGAGGACAATCCAATAACAGATTTTTGAGTAAAAGTCACAATATCTTCTACATTTCAAAGGGTTAAAAACTGTTACAGTTCTGTAGTAGTAAGGAACTGTGTTTTTTCAATGGCCAAAGACAGAGCACCAGGTTTGTAGACCCTAAGGACGAAAAGCTTACTTCTACTGAATAGCTTAAAGTTCTTGAACTAGGCACAGCTCCCGAACATGGTTTCACTATTCAGTGTGCACCATGTTCATGTGTTACATCACATTCAGGGCTGGTGTGGGGACTGCTGAAGAATACCAGTGCAGAGCAGCACAGTGAGGAAATAAGGCACTTGCAGCTGTTAAGATACCATCATTGGACCATCCTCCAAGGATGACCAGGACAACTGCACACCACAAAACAGTCATTCCTTCTGTACCCACCCTTTAGGCAATGAACCAGTCCAGACATCATTTGTTGTTCTCATTCTCTGAAGCAAACTTTGCAGCAGTCACCCAACCAAATACTGTCATCAACTGAAATTCTGCCCAATGCTTGCTACAAAAAGGAAACAAACCTTGGGGTAGTCCTGGACAAGGCATACAACTCAGTTTAGGGAGTCACTACCAAAGACATATTCTATAATACCAGGGTGAACTTCAGCATCCTTATAAGAGTGAAAAATTAGAAATAACTACCATGAGTCTAACAGCATTGAGATTAGGTAGGGAATTTCATAGAAACAAAGAAGTCCAATGAAGGTTAAAAAATTAAGCAGCTGAAGGATAAAACTCTTTTAAATGGCTAAAGGGGCAGCTTTAAGGCATCACTGTGAAGGCACACTAGAAAGCAAAAAGATTGATAAAGACTTTTTCCCTCAACCCCACATGTACAGTCACAGAAGGGTGGTGAGAAGACGGCTTGCTGAAAATAGAATCTTCGTCTCATAAGGAAATAAGAAAAATAGGAAATAGAATAAAATTGACATGTAAAGGTAGAATGGCCATAAGGAAAGTGGCCATAAAGGTGCAACCTGTTAAAGGCATAAAGAGCATGAAAAAAGATACCTGTTTCCCAACACAGAAGTAGAATCCTTGCCAACGGTCACCCAGTCATCACCACAGTGTCGGGGCAAGGTAAAAAAAGGCAAGACCATAAAAGACTAGTTAGATGAACAGTTTGTACACTGTTCACTGGAGAAAAGTTTTCCATCTTTCAGCCCTTCTCTGCAGAGGGAATATGCTAAAGAATCACTTCAAGGCTAAGGGTCAGCAGACTGGATGCAGAAGAGCCCACCCAGACCATATGCATTCACACCTTCAAACTCTGGGTATTGAGTTTTGATTTGAAATCTACATTAGCTTTGGCACTGAAACATGATGCTAATTTTTTTCACAGATCTCAGAGGAAGTGGAAACTGCATATAGAAATAGTCATGCTAGGTAAAGTGGTTACACTGAAAAGAAAGTATAAAATTAGAACACATGTTCAAATACAACAGGTAAGTGTCTAATTGACTTTTGTACTGGGAGTCATTTGTCACAAACCAGTTAAAGTTGTTTGAAAGAGAAATGAGCAGGTAGAGCAAGACTATACAAAAGGGTCTGAAGACACCCATTAGCAGAGCCTGTTTAAGAAACTGAACTGCTACATACCTTGCATACATGAATTATTTTTTAAATGACAGGGAAAAATTATCAAGAATAAAAGGCCAGTTACACACTGCAGGAATTTCAGTAAAGCAGTCTCCCAGGGAGCTGCAATGGAGCCTGCATTGCACAATATACCTGTAAACAGCCTGTATAAGATCACTGATAGTGACAGAGCTTCAGGATGAGATAGGTTCACTAACCCCACAGCAGAAGCTTTCAAAAGGTCTTCAGTAAATGGGTTGTCAGCTGAACTGCAACATTGACAAATACAAAATCATCAGCATGGGAAAATCAGCAGCAATATGTTAAAGGTCTACATATTAACCACTGCTACTTAAGAACATGGCATAACAATGGCCTGTCTGAGCCAGAACCACCTTGCATAAAGTTCTGCCTGACTGAGGCCGGGAGCAAATGTCAAGAAAGAAGCAAGAAAGGGAAGATAATGGTCCTGTCCCACCATACTCTCCCATCTCTTGACACTGTGATACCTGAAACTCCTGAACTAGCAAGATTCCTTTTGTTATTTAATAGCAATTGATTCATTTTTCTGTCATGGATTTCTTTAATTTTTTTTTAATCCATGTAAATTTATGATATCTGTACTGTGCTGTAGTGACAAGTTCCTCAGTGAAATACTGCATTTTATAAAAAGAAATCTGGACACTTCTCTGACAGGTCAGTGGCCTGAAGTAATCAAATGAAGACACTGCTATTAAAAAGGGAATTAATTGAAAAGGTGTAGCAAGAAAAATCGGAAACATCATGAAGCCACGGTGCTGAAATGTGGTGTGCCCACATTTGATGACTGGACCCTGTACTGGTCATCCCAAGAAAAAGTTAGAGTCTGTAAAAGAGTGTAGGGCAACAGAAAGGTTACCATATGGGAAATCTTTCATAGGAGAATTTTTTAAAATAAAATAAGATCATTCAGTTTGTAAAAAAAGATGAGGAAGGAATGATAGACAGAAATAAATCAGAGGAGTTTGAAAAGGAAGAAATCAAATGTAGGAGTGAGAAATATCTCTTTGGTTTCCATAATTCTTCAGTTTTCACTTCTCCTAGATAGCATCCATAGAGATTAGATTTTTTTTAGATTTTTCAAGAAGAGTTGGAATAACAGGAGAACAAAGCTGCATGTAGTTGCCATTGACACTTCAGGTTTTACTCCAGAAACTGGGAGAAGTAGAAAGAAATCTAGCTGTAGTTTCTGCTGTTCCAGAAAGTTCACAGTGAGGTACCTTCTGTGGCCTTAACCGAGTTTGAGACAGGCAACTGTGCTCTTTAAATCCTTACATCCCTCTTGAGCAGGGAGGTTGTTCCAGATGACTCACTGTGGTCCCTTCCAACCTGACCCGGTCTGTGATTCTGTTAAACCAATGCAATCAGCATTTTTTTGTGCGACAGCTTCTTTTAAAGAATTTGTGCAGAGCTCACTTCCGCAACAGGATATTTGCTGCCCTGGTTTTCTAGAGAACACCCTCTTGATCCTTTGGGAAGAGAAAAGGGGTTGGGAAATTGGAAAAGGAAATACCCATATAGAACTGTGCTATATAATAAGGACTTTCTGAAATATCTTTATAATCCATCTACCCTCTACACTAACTAATATTCAGAGAAGAATTAGCTAAGGAATACTGACATTACTGTGATGTAGCAAGAAAAATGTTTATATATTTGAATAATTCTTTTTCAGTGCAAATTTAATATTTAAGAGGTGTGTTTCTGGATCACTGCCACACCAAAACCACGAAGAGTTTCTTCTACCCTTGTTAATTTAAATTGCAAAGGCATTTAGAATCAGTATATTAGATTGCAATTAGGTCATTGAAATATGTAGGGAAACATTTGATACATGTCAGATCAGGATGTGACTTGAAGAAGAGGTGTATGATGTGAATGTTGTGTACCATTTCTGATGTGTATCATGTGTGTGATGTATGATTGTGCCTCTAAGAATCCAGTCTATGCTCTTTCTCTTCCCCAAAAGCTATTGATAGCATTAACACAATGATGGCTCCTTACTCCAGTCTCACAATGCTTTTCGAAATTATATATAGATTTGTGTTCAACAAAGAATTCGACTTTTTATTAACCAACAGTTAATTGGCTGATGGTCCTTTTGTATGTTTGTAAAGGTTAGATTCTCCCCATGTGTCTGTTATGAGCTACAGCCTATTTTTTTTTTCTTTTTTACTTTTAACCTGCTACTACTTGAGAACTGAAAGAAAAAATCTACTGCAGATGAGCCACAAATGGCAGCTTTGAATGCTGGCTGTCATTGAAAAAGTTATTCATGTGTTAAGATTATAGCAAAGCAAGTAACAATACAAAGAGAATTCATAATGCCCCATTTCCATTAACTAAGTCTTTAAACTTTCCCTACATAGCCAAAGCACATTCCTAAACTGTTGTGACTCAGAACATCTCCAAACCCTTCTATGCACCACCTCATCCTGACAGTGTGTGTTACCACAGGATGGGTTGGTCACCATCCCTCTGCATGTCTTGACAGAAACACAGTTGATTAAATTGGATGTAATCTGTGGTTCACCACGGAAAAATCCACCAATCCAATAGGATTGCAGGATACACAGGAAAGCATATCCACCACATGTATTAGAGACAGAGATAGCAAAATCCCTGAAGTTATTTCTAAGTAGCAATAATTATTAAAAAATAAAACAAAACCAAAGAATCAAGACTTTGGAAACTTGAAAAGTCTGAAGTTCTGTCAGATAGGGCGTCTACAAGAAAGATGGAGAGAGACTTTTTACAAGGGCACGTAGTGACAGAACAAGGTGAATGACTTCATATTGAAAGAGAGTAGGTTTAGATTAGATACTAGAACAAAATTCTTTACTCAGAGGGTGGTGAGACATTGCAATAGGTTGCCCAGAGAAGTTGTGGACGCCCCATCCTGGAAGTGTTCAAGGCCAGGTTGGATGTGACCCTGAACAACCCGGTCTAGTGAAACCCTGCCCATGGCAGAGGACTTGGAACTTTATAATCATTAAGGTCCCTTCCAACACAAACCATTCCGTGATTCTCTTCTAGTTGTGTCTGCTTATGGTGCTTAGCATTTGAACAGATATTGCTGTAAATTGTACTAAATTGTATCAGCTGTTTTAAGAACTGACCCATAAAGTAGAGATATTATTATTTCTTTCTGAATTTTTTTTAGTGATTTCTCACATTATATAGCAATCTCTGCCTGTCTTACCCCCAGCCAAACTTCATAAATCAATCATTAGTTACATTTATACTGATTGTCATATAAAAATATTAGTCAAATTACAATGGTATTATATGGTATCAAGACAATATTCCATTAAGTGACCAATAAAGAAATTGATGGAAAAGTAATTATAACAGGAATTGAGCCTACTATTTTTCAAAATAGTTACAATGCTCCTGTTTTCAAGCACAGTAGTCATCTAACATATATGCATTCCAGCATCATGTGGGAAATTGTTCTTCAAACTGAAATATGTATGGATGGGTGGTTGTGAAGTGTGTAAAGCTGGTTAACAATTTTACTTCATCTGCATTTTATTCCATGTTCATTTAAAAGGGATGCTACCAAGTCAAAAAGAGAGCAACGACAGAATTTTCTAAGGGTAAATGTATTTAGTAAGACAGGTCCTATTTATTATCTTCATTAATAGCTTTTAGAGGGAAAAAAAAAGAGAACAGTGATCATCGAATTTGCTGATTAAACAAAGATAAGTGACCATGGAAGCAAAAGAGGACAAGGAGGGATGCATGACCCTACAATAGTAAAAAAGCATAGCAAAATATAAAAGACTAATAATTTTTGCCATTAGCCCATCAGCTGGATGTGGCAAAGGGCAGGGTAGTGATATACTGACTGATCACAGAAGTATGAACCATCAGAAGATGATACATCTCCATCATCTGCAGTCTACAGGCAGATTATGTCTAGGACTGATGTCCACCTTCCCTCTTGTCCCCCACAAGCTCTGCCAGCTGCAAACCCACTGTAGCAGCCATGGAAGAGCATCACAGAGATATGGGAGAGACTGCACAGATACTGCACCATGTTACTTGGCACTATTCAGAGACAGAAAGAGATATGGGATATGAATTCTCTCATCTGAGCTAAAACTGAAACCAAGGCTTCACTCCCTTGGCAAGTCCCACTTCTGTAAGGCTGCTTCCCATAGAGGGTGAGGAGGGCAAAGTGTCTGAAAAGCATCTTTGTAGGTCTCAGGCTCTCCCGCAAGGACTATGAGCTGTTGATAGCAGCATGACCTGAAGAGGTGATCAGCCCATCCGTGCTATATTTGACTGCATCTGGCCTTTCACGTTATCTTGGATGCTGCATGACATGAACGTACAGAAGCACTGTCTGTGCTGAACAGTGCCTGAGGCAGTACACCCTCCCAGCATCTACCTCACTGGGACTGTGATATGGACATCCAATTAATCCACAGGAATCATTGAGTCTGGGAAAAACTATCACTTCAAGCTCAATTCTGTCAATGGCAGACCTAAGCTGGCAACATACAGATGTGTTCAGAGGATTCTCTGCCATATGCTCCACAGTAACTGTAATATCCAATTTATACCATTCTACAGAATAACCTCCTCATAACCACAGAGAAGAGATTGATGGTATTGTTCAAAGGACATCAAACAGGTGTTAAACTTACTAAGAAGTTGAACAGAATGAACACAGCAGAATTTGAGACACCTGATGTTGGGATATTACATGTTTCTAAAGTATTACATAGCTTTCCTTACCAAATGTAGGAGACCTTGTTTATTCCTGGTTTAAAACATACCAGAAGAAAAAATACATCCTTTAGTGTATATGATGATGTTTATTTCACTGATGAACTGATAGCTGATTTGTAGATTTTAATACCAAAATAATTTTAAAAATCTATAATTTGTAGTTTATCTAAAATGGGAAATACAGAGCTCATTTTTCATTTGCTAATCTAATTCTGTTGCTGTCACTGTACAGAAGTGGCATGTGTTCAAAAAAAGAACAGTGAGCATCCATTAAAGTTCTCTGCAAAGGAGATGCAAAAAGTGTAATTCAGATTGCTGTAAACCACTGAGATTGCTTTTCAAGAGGAAACTTCTCATTCAAGACTTTGCTTTCAGCCATAGTTTTTGCAAAGGGATGGGATTTACTCAGTTTCTAAAGGGAATCCTGGCCATTCTATCCAAAAATTATGTGTCCAGGGCTGACAGTCTCCACAGACAAAGGTGCATAAACCCAAATTATCGTACTTCAAGCTGTCTTAGAAAGACACACCAGCTACTGTTCACAGGGATTCACACCTGATAGTGTGGTTTGGTAATGACAATAATAGACCTCTGTGACAGTTTGCCAGATCATGTTGCACACGTATTGAGCAAGGAGCAAAAAGAAAGCTCCAACCTAAGTGACTGGTTTTGAAGCAGCACTCCAGCACATGCAAAGATTGCATGGAATTTCCTTATTTCTTTTTTGTCTTGATGTAGAGTGGGGGGAGGAGGCAAATTTGTCAAACATGGAATGTTTTTCAGAAATCTTTAATTTCAATAAAATAGTTCCTGACCTCTGGATACACTTCCTGTTCTTGTGGCCCAGAACATTCCCTCCTGAATGGCCAGTGGACACTTAAATACCACAAGCTCCATGAAGTCCCACATCCAAGTGTCTGTGCTATTGAACCATCCTTAACTGAACTCTTTGGAGATCTCATATTTAGTTATTAATTGAAAATTAAACAGAACTGTTTAATTAATTAAATTAAACAAAGATTTGAATTTCCATGTGATAACAGAGATACTTCAGAGGTATGTTCCTCTGTGGAAGTATTATTCTAATTATCTCATTGTGAGTGGAAAACACAGACCAACTTTTAAATGTGCATTTGATTCCATTTCACCAGCAGTGATATAGCAGATGATTAGACTAGGCTAGATTTTTAACCAGATAAAGAGTAGCCATCTTACTGATGAGATGCCAGTCTTAGGTGGGGGATTTTTACTCAGTTTTGAAATATACTATTTGCTTTGACAGTCAGTTTTATATGTCACTCAAAATCCTAGACTGGAAGTGGTTGTGGTATTTTAGTTCATTTTTGATTTATGTCACAGCTACCCTTATCAGAGAAAATGAAAGTCAGAATCACATGTTTTTGTTTAGAAATAGAGGTCTGCTTAACTTTAGGTTCTAGAAGGAGAATAACTTTCACTGACACCATTTAGTCTGTTTTTAAACCATAGTAGGGTTTCACTGAAACCATTTTACCATCATAACCTTACATTGTAATGGCTTCATAATGGCACTGTCAAAAAGGTCCTTTAGACTTGCTCTGAAATAGTTTTCCCATAATAACTTCGTATTTCTGACTTCATTGTAATGATTTCATCGTGAGGTCATGGACTCGCAATGAATGTCTTTTGCCATTGAAATCTTACAGTTCCTCATTACAGCCTCAGTCACCACAGCATTGTGATGGGGCTCCACTGGATAACAATGAAATCATTTCCTTGTGATACATTAGGCTCAAATAATATTACCACCCTAATGATATAGTCAGGGGTTAGGAAAGAGTGAGCTACCCCCTTGCTCTTTTCAGCGTTTCAGTTCAGTGTTTGATGCCAGGGGCTGAAGGTGTGTGGTTTGGCTGCTGAACTGCCTCCCCTTCCCTCGTAATTGTGAATGGTGGCTACATACCCTGCAAGAATAGCCAATTCTAAAAGAACAAAAACAGTAAAAGAGTCTTTTTACTGCTTCTGGGCCCCAATTCAGCAAATGCTGCAGTTCATTCCTCTCTAGCAACAGGTCTAAGTATGTGGTTAATTTTAAACCTGGTTTCAAATCTCCTTAACTCCAACATTATCTAAATACATGGGCAGGTGCTTTCTTGTGTCAAGTCAGACTTGTGAACGTTGCAGCACTGAGCTCATGTTCTCACATGCTCAACATAGCTGCTGCAAGACAAATCCTGAAAAGTGATGCATATTCTAAGCTCCTGCCAGGGTCAGTGAAACTATCAAACCCTACAGACGTGGATTTACAGGGCACTGCCTGTGACAGCCTCAGCTCTCCCATTAAATCTACAGCCCCCCAGTCCCAAAACTCTCCACTTCTTCAGAAACTTGTACCTACTCTGTTTATTCAGAAGTACCTACTCTTTATTCAGGAAGAAACTTCTAGAAATGGAGCTGCTTAGATGTGAATTTTGCCAAGTAAAGTAATTATTTAAGCTTTAAGGGCGACATGGAGGGTTTGGTTTGCAGTGTCTGTTCCTCACTGTGATACTTTTCTTGGTAAAAGGTGCAGAATTACAGGTGACTGTGCATATATGTGCATATATGTGCTTCTAATTCATTATGGTATGACTTTTGACTCAATTAAGTCAATTTTACAGCATAAGACTAAACTCAGTCTGTTGAAGTACACATACATGGGCAGAAGAGGGGAAGACCATAAAATATATTTGGTTTTATATTTAAGAAAACAGTTCTTTCTTTGCTCTATGTTAAAAAAACCCCACAAAATGCAAGCAAAAAACCAAAACAAACGCAAGAAATCTAACCTGCCATGTAAATCTCTAGTAGTTCTATTTAGTTGAGACTTTTTAAAGCACTACATGATTTCAGATATATGCTGTCCCAGAAAACCTGAGAAGTTTGTGCTTCTAGGCTGCTAAAGCATATTTGATATGCCTGTTTATATTGGATTCTTTATATTGGATTCACTGGTAGCTTAGCTCAAATTGAAGCAGAGCTTGGTTTATCGTTCCTCCAGGACTTAAATGTCAGCTACTGACACCATCTCCAATATTCTCTGTTTCAGGAATGTGCTTTTTCAGAGCAGTGCTTGGTAGTATCAAAGGGCACTTCCCAGTGGCAGCTTCTGCTGGTTGAGAAATTAGTAACCTGGAGATGCTCATAAGTCTTGCCTGCTTTTCTGTGAGATAGTAAACACTCAAGCAAAATTACACACAATCATACTCCCTCCAGACACTCCAAGGAAGGCGCTGGAATTTCCTAAACCTGTAGCAAAAATGAAGCTACTTGAACATGTCTTGCTTATCTAACTCTTCTTTATCTAGTTGTTCCCATACTCTAGCCTACAGGTCTTTTCTCCTCTCTGTCTCACTGCTCCCCCCAATTTGCCTAATACCATGGAGTGTGTAGAAAAGGCAGGTATGAAGTCTCACTACACATAGCTTATCCATAAAGTCATTTGTGTAATAATCTTGGGGTGATGTGGTTATCTAGCAGTGCTTTATATCCTCTCTACATGTGGAAGTATTACAGAATTTGTAGTTCCCCATTTTTGAAAATATTTTACCTACTCCAGATGTTGGGCAGCTGTGGCAGGACGCTCCCCCCACCACCCCCCCTTCTCTCTCTCCCTGATTGGTGGCCAGAGATGGATGGCTCAGATTAAGTTGATAGTTTAATCCGGGCTATCTAGTACTGGTGCCTGGAAGTCACGGTGAGACTGAGAGAATGTGTAGAATTTTTAAATGACCGCAAATCCACACTATTTTTCCTATAAAACACCACGAAATTTTAGCAAAAGTAGAAGCTTTTCTACATGGACGTTGGAGCGTGAGGGAAAGTCTTCTCCCCAGGTGTCCGGACGCAGCCCTGTGGTTACTTCTCGCGGGATTGAGTGAGGATACTAATGCATCTCAGCTCCAAAACTGGATTTAGTAAGATCATTAGTTTCCGATATTGTATTATTCCGGCTAACTTATAGGTACCTTTCTTAACTTGCATTATAGTTCAAGCAAGCATTTCTTAACTTGCATTTTTAACTATTTTTATAGTTCAAGCAAGCATTTACCCCATAATTGCATTTTAGCTATTATAGTGTTGCAATTATGCATTCATTGTGAGTGTATGTATGTCAATCTGTTCTATGTTTGTATGTTTGTTATGTTCTGTGTCTAATAAATGGTATTTTTAGACTAATCGGCCAAATATCAAAGATCCTTGTGAACGGGACTAAGTCTTGGGGAGCTAACTACCTTAAAGCCTGGCAAACTGCAGAAACTCATAAAGCGCCTGTCTCCCATGCAAGACAGCATCTTGCATTATTTTGACCCATAGTTTTCTAAGCTTTTTTTTTTCAGTTGGGGCTATATCGTTTTTGTTGTTGTTTAAAAATATTTTAAACCATAAAAATGGCAGAGGTGAAGAACACTAACACCTGAGTGCATATAGTTAAAAGAGAGAATGCATTTCACCTAGATGAGAAGGATTTTGGACTTCAGGCTTCAATTATCCTATTTTTTAGGAGTTTCTGACAGCATTTTCTGTAATAGCCATTTTGACTTGTATATATGTGCCATGCACTCTAAATTATACTGGAAAAGATTTAAACTAAATGTATTTAAAGCTATGCAGCCACTGTAAATGGGTTTGATAAGAATTTATATTAAGTAGATGGCTGGCCCAGGAAGACCATTTTCACATGGTGGTGATGAGAATTGAATATTGACTATTGTTATTGAATATTAGGGTAAAGTTTGTTGACTATAGAGTCAATATAAAGATTAAAAATGTGCTGATACACCTTTGTAATTGAATCTCATTTGTCTGCATCAGTGTGTATGCTTTTTTTTGAGTTAGGTGCTCAGCTCTAAATAAAATCTTTATGGAGTTATTTTCAGATTAATTGACTAGAGCACATGAAAAGAGACTTTGTTTATTTTATGGATTTACAGGCAATTTATTCAAAATAACCTTGTTATAAGTGGGCCAGTAAATCATAGTATGCCATGAGAGAAATGTTTGTTTTCTTGCTTCGTCTTTTATTCTGGAAGAGACACGTCACTCATTTTCTTTGGCAAATGAATTTATATCTTTTTCCAGAAAGTCTGCAGCTTGCAAAAGGGACGATAAGGGTATTTGGTAAGATATCCTTTCTATCTTTTTTTTAGCAATCTGTTGGGAAAAAGTTTGAAGTAAAAAAAAAAATTGAAAAAAATGGAAAAAAATTGGCACTGAAGTCGGGAAAACCTGAATAGAGGTAGTGGAACTGCATAGACAACATTTTCTTTAGAGGTGGTGGAAGGTACCAAAACCAGTCTTTCTCATCCAGTGGCTGCTGAGCCATTGGGTAAGTAAATGGAGAATATGAACAGAGTTTCTCTAAATATTGTCCCTCAATAAATTTTGGAATTGTTTACCAAGTGTCTGAGAACAAAGCATTTTATTTTGATTCCAAAAGGACATTTTGTGTTGCATGAAACAACATTTTCTTCCTGCCCTGGTTAAATAATTGAAAAATACGCTCTTGAAATTGATCTGGGTTTTTTTTCAGTTTGCAGCTACCTAAAAGAGTTCCCTATTCATCTGTTTTTTACAGACTATCACTTTCTTGGTAGATGCAAGTTGTAAAGGCATCCACGGGTTTACAGAGTTATTCTGGACCTATTTGCATACCCATGCATAAACCTAGAAAAACAGCAGTTGAGATAGGTGCAACAACAAAAGAAAAAACATCTAGCTGATATTTACCATTATAGGTTCCATTAATAATAGTATCTGTATCAAACTGAAAGAGGCAATGGCAAGAATGGCTGAGCCCATGCTTGTCTTCATTGCCTGGCTTCCGTGTCATCAGTTTTAGAGAAGCTGAGGAAATGTTAAGGCAATTACATTGTTCCAATTTTCCTTCTTAGCTCCAAGGGGCTTTCACATGCAGCAGCACCCTTAGGTTCCTTGCATATTCTCTGAGGTAGCAAATAACATCGATAGCTTCTGTTTTGACTTGGTAATTGTTTTTTCTCATGTTTTAAGGGTAGTCAGCAAGTGATGTGAAGGTAGGAGGATTTTAGAGGAAGAGCAGTGACAGCACAAGGCTCATCAGTCAGTGTGGAACTTGCAATGGGATGATTGCAGAACAATTGTAACTCAAGGTTTCAGTAGCCTAATGTGCAGGTTTGTTGAGAACATACTTTTCCAAGTCCCCAAGAAAAGGAAAATGACAGCAAGGATTTTAGGGGTCTGGCAGAAGATAGCCTGTGGAGAGAGGCTAGAGGGAGTAATCTGCTTCATTGGATCAGCTTGATTAAAGAAGTTTTATCAGGTGTGTTTGTTCTGCCAAAGAAAGCTGAATAAACATAATGCTCAACTATTCCAGTTTTTCACCACTCATTTCAGCACCCACTGGAGTGAGATGCAGTGGACACAAGGAGAGGTTGCAAGGACAAAGTATGGTGTGTATGAGATGATAAAAAGATTTTGTCTCTTATCTTTTCCACCCCAACCAATCCTTAAGCTTCCCTTTACAGACACACAGTGACTACCTCTGCTCTGCTTGAAAAGATGGCTCAATGCATCCCTGCTGGGTGACCAGACGTGGTGCTATCTCACTCATCTGAGAAGAAGCAATTTAAGGCACACACTCCTTCCTCCTATTTTATGAAGGGGGAAAAAAAAATAAAAAAGGAAGATGCCAGGCTGAAATTGCAGATCAGCTCTCTTACCCTCACTATGTACACCACTCAGAATGCAAATTGTTGCTAGTAAAAGACTGATTACCAAAAAACCCACCCCAATGTAATATCCTAAGACTAAATAAAATATTAGAGGGAGCTGCCAAATCCCCAGTGACATGTGGCCTTTGCAATTTCTGTGAATTCCTGGAAGGTAAGTGTTAATTACAGTATGTGGACAAAAACTAATGACTTGTTTTGGAGTTAATGTCCCATTCAAAAAGGATTACTGTTGTTATCAACCTCATCAGGCAATTAATGGCATCCATAATGCTTAAAAATTAACAGTGGCAGCATAGCTGAGTGACTGTTTTGAAAAACTGGTCATTCCTTGGAGATTAATGAGCAATTTTCTGTCAGAGAGCAGGATGCACTCTGGTAGAAAACTGACAAAAGAGGCACCATCCTCGGGGGATTATTTTTAACAATCCACTTTTTTGTGCATATTTAAAAGGAAATTTGGTAGATATTGCTGCCATTCCAGAAGTACATTCTCATTTATTTTTCCTCTTAAATATTATAAGCCAATATATGACAAGTTACACTGAACCAGGTATCTAGAATCTAAAATGAATGATTACAGGGGAAGAACCAACAAGGTGTAAAACACTGCATAAGGTTTATTTCCCAATTGCTTTCATTTAGGTTTGTTAGACAAATAAGTATCAGCATTGTAGGCAATTAGATTGCACTTAAATCAGTCACAATCAATTAATGTGAACTATTTCACTATTTTTGCTTGTGTGTCTAAGCAGGTACTCGGTTTTAAAGTAAAAAGTTTCAGAGATTGTGATTAAACAAATCTAATTAAAACTATGAGTGTGATTCTTACTAGAAAGTTGAAGTGTTGGTTTTAAAAATATATATTGAAATATTCTTTTGTAAAAAATTGCCCTACTTCAAAATGTCCATTTTTTTAAAAACCAAAACTTAGCCAAGATTCTCTTTCCCCACTTATCAATTTGGTCATTGACTTATACCTGCACAGAGTAAGAGAAATCAGGTGTGTAGTACCTCAAAGTATAGAAGGGGCCCACAGCTCCCAATTATCCCAGCTCACACTGATATTTCGCACAAAAAAACTGGCTGTGACACACAGCTTGTGGGCTTGTAGGTGAAGTCCAGGTCTGAGTTTCCTTTTTTTCCTGAGGGTTGCTGATGATCCTACCTTACTTCTCTCACAGAGCCTCAGCAAGTTCATCATTTATAGCTCTCCAGCCCACTTCTAATAAAATTATACATTGCCACCAAGGGCATCCTCTCTAGGCCTGGAAGAGACTGGCATATATAATCAGTTTACAGGCAGGAGGGGAAAAGTTTCAGAGTGAAAATATTGCTGATTGATTTGTTTTACATGGAAGTCTTCACAAACTAAGCCCCTCTTCCAGAGGCTGCGGAATTGTTACAGCTGTTTATGATGTACCCCTGAGCAGATCTCATCCTGCCAATGAGCCCAGATGACAGAGAAACAGTAAAACTTGCTTCTGGAGAAAGGGAAGCAAAGGTGGAAAAGGTGAAACAAAGAAATCAGGAGTCATTGATTCCCTCAGAGAAAATTCTGCAGTGGTCTAGGCTTTCATCAAGCAGGTGAAAGAAAGGGAAAGCATAAGAGAACTGGGCAAGTTTAAACAAAGATATTCAGGGCCACCTGGGTAAATGGCTTTACTTTTTAAGGACTGTTCTGAAAACAAGCTGGTTTTCTGTCTCGTTCAGGATTTACACATTGCATTCCCTAAAAGTAACCCAGTGCAGGGTCCCTGACTGTGCTTCTGACCAGTCTCCTTCCACCCCTCATCTTGGCTGCCGTGGCTTTAGCTGCAAGTCTTGGCAGTGCTCCACAGCTTTGTCCCAATGTTCTGGCGGCTGCTCTCCCAGCATATGGTCTGTTCATTTTTTCCCCAGCTGTTACTCAGCCAGGGAGACCATGTTGTCTCCCAGCTACAGACCTTTGTTCAGAAACAGGGAATCAATTTTCTCCTTATTAAAGGGGCACGAGGAGCAGAAGGGAAGTGAGTGGGTATTCCAATGAACCTCACGCATCCTAAGCTGAGTGCTGATACAGGAGCTTGCTCTCACTGGATAGCCAGCTAAGCCTTCAGAGGGCAATTCAGACTCTTTGGAGTGGTGCACTGTTTAGCAGTATGTGGCAACCAACCTCCTTACCTCCCTACTATTTTTCCAACTCATTTATCCATCACATTCTACTTCCTGGAGGCTCAGCGAGTCTTCTGGAGCTTAGATTTCTTGTGGATTAAATTGCATGGTTCCTATGTCAAAATGTGTGCTCCTGGTAGAACTTAAAGGGACTTTCTGTGTCTTTCAGTAGTGGGCAAGGTCAAATTAACAGAAATAAAGAATTGATTCACCTTTCCTTGAAATGCAGGGGTGTGATTTGAATACCAGTTAAGGCAAAGCCATGCAGAAATAGTGCTGCAAACTTATCTGACCTTACTTAATTGCTTGAAGTACTCTGCAATAAGGACCTATAAGTTAAAATGCGTGAGACCATTTGACATGTGGAAAAGGTACATTGAAAGGCTGTCATTGGCCCACACCTCAGAAAGCCAATGAAATAAAACTACAAGGAAGAAAAGACAGGGAGTTGAAGAAGAAGGAGAAAAGATTGGTGCAGCAGGGAAATCAGATCAATTCTGGAGTAAAGGTGATTTTTACAAACTCCCAAGAAGAAATCAGTTATCTACATGAAAGAGTGATATTTCATGGCTTGCTAGCTTGGCAGCTTGCCACCAAATGACCAAGACTAGTAGCTACTGGAGTTATTGGAACCTTCTTTCAACCAAGAAACTTATTGTTTGCTTTCAGTTCCTTCTAAATAAAATAAACAAAATATTATCAAGCACAAATTGAAAAAAAAAAAAGGAAATTTTTCACATGGATAGGGTTCTGAACTAAGGAAGAGAAATTGAAAACAACAGAATTCTCGGCCACATGACCAGAAAACAGAAGCATATAATGAATGGAAAAACATCAAGGGACATTTTCATTTATAATAATTTCTGTGATTTTTGAATTGTCTGGAACAGTGTTGTGAGCATAACAGCACAAGAGTCTGCTCAGAGAATAGATTTATAAACAGAAAAATGCACAGGAAATAGATCACAAGCTTCACATATAGCTGGAATTCAGTTGTAGTTGGAGTAAACTTGTACTTCCAATCTTAAATTTTTCACATGTGTAAATTTGTCTTGGGTTGTACATGGCAGAGGTTGGATGGGACTCAAAAGGAAAGCCTCTAAGATCTCCCTGCAATTCCATCTGAGGTCACCCAGCACATAACAGGACTGTAGTTTTTCTAGCACTTTCTTGATTACTACCTGGGAAATATTCCCACTCTTGCTGCTGTTTCTTCAATGGCAGTCACAGTCACAAAGACGGTGCCAGTAATTTCTGGTTTTTGACTTCAACTCTGCTGCTTCTTTCTCCCATAGATTCATTTCCAGTAGGTCCTCAGCATCCTGCTCAGCATAACTTCCAGGTCATGTTGGGTGTGTTTCTTTTTCCTTCCTTCTTCTGCTGTGGGATTCACCAATGCTGACCCCAGACCTTTATCTGAAAGAGAGAGCAACCTCAAAGTTTGTGGATGAGGGTTCATGGAACACTAAGGAAAGACTGCAATCTCTTGGATGGTCACTTGCCAGATTGCCCTTGCTATGGTTTTCAGAATTTACACCAACCCCTGTTTTTTTTGTCCTGAACTAAACTGAAGACCCTTTAGCATCCACAGACATTTGTGTGCTCTCACTAAATACATGGATTAGCATAACAGTCAGCTTTGCTTTGAGGGTGCACAGAGATAAAACAAAAATATCAGGATAAGAGAGGGGGCTGAAGTTGAAGTGACAGTAATTAAAGCAATAACTGTAGACTTGAGTGCATGCACTGAAAGGACACTTTGCTCTAGTTTTCATTATTACAAGACAGCAAGACCACAAGAACAGTGACCAGTAGAAAGCCAGTGGGCAGGAAAGAAATCTTCTCCTTGGAGTGGCAGATTAACTTGGACTGCAAGAACCTTGTCAGGGTCATGATTCAATAGATAAGGAGTTGCTAATAAAAAGCATACTGGCCTTTTCAGAGATGTCTTGTAGCCCATAGCAGAATGCACAGTGACAAATTTTGTCCAGGTCCCTACTTTGTGAATTAGGAATCACGGCCTCCTGTACAAGATGGTCCAGAGGACAACTCAAAACATTTTGTTATGAAATACCCTGAATCACATGGATTACTTTAATCAAAAAGTCTTTTCTTTCCCTCTGTGCTCCCTGTCACTCTTTTTTTCTTCCCTCCTCTGCCTCATTTGCTGCTCATCTCCTTCTGGATTTTCTACTTGAGAACTCAGGCTTCCAACTCAGCTTTCTAAATTAGATGGCATAGATAAGATGCTTCAAGATGTGCTTATGTGTGCCTAGTGCTCAGACCAATTTTGTCTTTCCTTCAGAGGTGGAAATATTCATTCACATCCTTTGCCTATGAATATCAGCATGACTGACTTAACAGTGTTCTGGTCAGCAATCACCAACCTCTAACAGGTTTTTTTTTCTTTTTAAATTACTGGGCTGAGACAGATTCTGCTGGTCAGATATGAGGCAGAGCATCTGAAATGAGGATTTAAATGGTAACCACACACAAACACATATGCATGCAGTCACTGGTGCAGGAGGAAGGAAAAAGGTGAGAAATTCTCAGATATAAAATAGAATTGGGGAAACAAAATGAGTTTCACTCACATGTTCACTGTAAAATAGATAGGCTAGAACAGATCTTAAAGCACAGCGCAGACTTTATTCTTGTAGCTGTGTCTGAACAAATGTGTCGATTTTCAGTGGACAGACAGGCAGCGATTTAAGGGGATGTGAATAGCAGGGTGGGATTCCAGGTAAACCTCAGATAAGAATGTGGATTTCACCCACCATAAGGGCATATCCATAGGAACCACTGGTATTTCTCCCCTCCTGTACTTTGGTATGGCTCCATTCCTTTTCAAATGCAATTAAATCTAACCACCTACGTACTAGTGGACCAAGACTGTGGAAGTTTCATTGAAATTAGTCAAGACTCCAGTAATTCCACTAGTCTTAGTGGATCTTTCTAGAGGAGCGGGTGTTTGTTAGCAAGAGAAGGGATTTCATAATCTGAACTCTACTTATTGAAAATCAATCTGCTGCCAGGATTATTACAATCCCTGCACTGGGCATACAGCCCATTGGACCCTAGAAAATCTATTTCAGTTACAGAAACTACAAATATACAAGTTCACAGGATTTATGCGAACCAACACAGGGGTTCCTTTGGCCTCTTTCAGACCAGACCGTTGCATTTTAGATAGTGGTGCAAAACTTTCAAACTTGTGTATCCACAATTTGGGAGCATATTTCCCAATTTGTGGACATATTCCCCAATTTCTCCTTTGTAAGCTAATCAATGAAATCTATTCACACATCTCTAACCATCTCCCTGTACTATCCAGAAATCCCAAAAATAAATATACACAAATCATCTGAAATTCTGCTCCATGTCCAGAGGAGACCACCGCATTTGTGAATCCCACAGTTCTACCGAAGTATTAAATGTCTGGTAGGAATGCACATTCAAGCAGCACTGCCTGTTTTCATTCTCGACTTACAAATGCAGTTTGCCACGGCCAGGCTATTTTCTGAGGCTGGCTGCTAGAGATATTCTAGATTAGGAATCTGCGACATACACCCTTGTTTTACTGTGCACCATAATAATATCCTACTAAATCAGTCCACTCCCCCAACCACCCCAGCCCAATCTCTTGGGCTTTAACACCACTGATTGACAGCCACCTTGGTCATGCTCCTCCAGAGAGACCTCACTTAACTGATTGCTTCTTGGTTTTATCAGAATGGGTATAAATACAGGCTATCTCAACCCAGCAGCCTAGCTGTTCCCTAAAGTACTGAATTATCTCTGTTGCCCACTGTATCAGCAGACTGAGAGATTGCAGCCCAGAGAAAATGAGTCCGTCTTTGTATGACTCGTTTCCATGAACTCTTGGTTCCTTATATTTTGAATTAAATTAAAATACACTGATTGATACTGGCATACTGGAAAAAAATCAATATTTGACCCAAATACCTTCAACAGTAACATGTTCAAGTGTTACAGTGATTTCCTCTGGAGACCACAGATTAGATTTCATATTCATTCGGTCCAGAAATGACAATATTAATGGAATATAAATGTTAAGAGTTGAACTCACAAATTACAGGTAGATCAGAAATGAAATGTGTGTCCTTGCTTTCTGTCAGACATTAGGGTCTGAAAGTACATTACAAAAAAATCAACAAGTATGGAGTTCAGTACAACTAACAAGCACCAACTGGTTTATCAAGTCAACCAGGAGAAGATACAGACGTATTTCTTGGGCTAAACAAGTAAATTATCATAGAAAGAATCCTCTCTAATTGCCACCCCATGTTGAAAACACAAAAGGAAATAAACACATCGCAAGACAGGGAGGATGGAGGTACAGAGTAAAGAAGAGACAGAAAAAATCCATCCTTAAGTAAAGCTCTATGAAATTCCTCCACCCATTTTTCCTTGCTCTTCATGCTGTGTTTTTTTGTCTTTTTTAGCAGTTGTCTTCCGTTTCCTGGTATCCTTCTTATTTCTTCTCTCCTTCCTCTTTTTTTTTAAATTATTGCCAAAGCACACAGCCCATCAAATTCCACGAGTGTGAGTTTGAAGCACAGATTTTTCTTCTATTGTTTGTGCATCTTCAAGAAAGGGGTTTGAGTTTGGAGCTTGGGGTTCAGAGTGTTGAGCCCAAATGGAAAGTGTTCACATAGCATGTGATATATCCTCTCCAAGGAGACCTGGAACACCTACCATGCCTGTAGCTCAGCATTCACATGTGTACTGCTATTCTCAATGAAAGACAGCACAGTCTACATGCACGTTTGAAACCTTATGGCAGCAGAAAAATGTAAAAATCTCTACAGTTCTAATGCAATAATATTGCAAATACAACTTGCGTTATTTTTGTGCATTGACAATTTTTGGATTTTCCTATAGTGCTCTTGAATTTGCAGTCGCACACAATATAATTCCCTCTTCAGGAGTTTCTCAGCAAAAACATATTAATAGCACCAATATGGCTCAAAAGTACAAGGTCATTCAAATCCTTTCCAAATATATTCTTCACCAAGGGCAACCACCATTAGTAGACACAACCCCTTAGGTTGCTAAAACAGCAGTTCATCCCTTATGGTATGTTAGAGCCACAGACATTTGAGGGAGGAAAAAAAGCCAAAAAAGACAGCCTTATAATATTTACTTGCATGAAAATCACAAGTCTTTCCTCTATGCTTCTGACAGAAATGCTTCAGCTCAATTAAAGGAATTGCATTTAGTATCTGCATATTTATCAGCTGCTGTCTGTTGTCCTAGCAGATAAAGGCAGAAGATGGAATATGTTTTTATATCCATATCAAATAACATGAGAGAGCTAGAACACATGCTATGAGTGTAGCTCAGCATAAACTTCTTAAAATGAGTTAAACTAGGCACAGATCTCTTTGAACACCCTATATGAACACTTGCCAGAATGGAAAAGGTGGTCTGTTTTCACTGACAAGAAAGGGGTTTTACAAAAAAAAAAAAAAAATTCAATTTTATAACCTACATAATTAGAGTAAACAAAGGGAAAGATGAAATATTGGAATTCCTTTCAGTTTGTGGACTTTTTTATTTAAAGACTTGTATCAAAAGTATTAAATTCAACAAGATCTTTTTAGTCTCTTGTATTTCATATCTCAAAAATATGAGCACATGAAATAAAGATATGATCAAGCCTGATATGTGATGTCTTAGGCAGAGCTTGTGTGGGATGACACCTAGGTTTTCTTTTTAATACCAAGGACAGAGCAGTTAAAGAAAGACACGGGCAGCCTAAAATAACCAAGTTAGAAGTTACAAGCACTGTTCTACTATTCACAACTATCTGTGAAGCCCACTGAAATCATCTCCTGTCAGCCCCAGACATGTGGCAGGAGTCTGTTACTGCCATCTGCATGCTGTTTCCTGACTGTGACACTGCTCATATTGCCTGTTTTGGATAAAACAATTCCACACAAACTGTGCATTTTTACAGACATTTGAAAAACCCCACATGACATTACATTGTTACATTACAAAGAATGATAAAGAATTTCATATTATGAAAACTTCAACACTTTTCTTCCCACCAATGGCACATCTTCTACCAGTTCAGAGGGCTGTGGGGTGCATCAGATTCCTACTCAAATCATTCACAGCAGAATGCAAAATCTGTGTAATGAGTTGGAAAAGGGAGTTCAAAGAAAGAAAAATAATTTTGCATGCATTACCTTGAAGAGCTAAGTTTTACCCTTAGTACTGCTATGGAATTCTTGTGTTTTACTGTCAGTGTACAATTACAGAGGTCCCTTAAACTAGACTTCTCCTAGGAGATTGCATGTTTTTCATTTTATCGCTTCCACATAGTCCATGAAATCTGTTTTAGAGATAAAGTAAGTACTTAGGGTTATTCCCAATAGCCCAGGGAATCTTTGCTAGCAGCACACACAAATTATGAAATCAAATAATGAAATTATACTTTGAATGCAAATTATGAAAAAACATAATTGTTTTTTCATACCTACCTTTTTCCTCCTACCTTGTTTTAAGCAAACTTGGGAATCAACAGCAGTCCTTCTTCACTTCAGTTCTCCCATCTGTTAAACAGGAAAGTGACATCCTTTAACACAGGAACACACTGAAGTTATGGTAATAAGCAGATAAGAAGCACTAGGACACTGTGGCAAGACTACCATAGAAAGTATTTCTACTCTGACAAGGTCAGTATTTCTACGTTCAGGATTAGGTCCCTTGGGAACAAAAGGGTGGGTCACACCTCAAACAAAGAAAATTAAAGTAAATATCAAATTACTACTCATTTTGTAGGTACCAGCCATTCAGGGTGGTAAATTAGGCAGTGACTGTGACACAGATTATATGAGATTTTGTAATTAAAGACACTTTTGCATTACATGCAGTGAAGGGGGTTGAATTAAGATTGCAAAGACTTCGAAACTTTCCATTTTTTACGGTTTTGATTTTGCATCCTTAAAATTCTCCAAATGAAATCTTTCATATTACAAAAGGCTTGTTTTATTCCACCTTTATAACTTATTTCAGAGTCCGAGAGAATCAACTTTCTTCCACTGATGGGGATTCCAACTCTTCACAGAAAGTCTTTTTGATATTCTTTATCACATGCTCTTCATGTTTTAGTCATGGAACAGAAACACCTTTGAATCAACAGGTATAAATATATTCCATCGTAACATGAATAGTGCCAGCCAAATTGGGCATTTGTCATCTATTAAACAAGTAATTACAATAGAGGTACACCTGGGTAATTTAGTGGAAAGTGAAACCCTATATTCTCAAAAGTACTCCAGTTCCTACTTCTCATTGAAATAATTTTGCAGGGATTTTGCACCTGAATAACTTAGAAAATTTATACCTTTAAATTTTTTGTTTTTCTTTTGCATTTGATCTTTGAATGAGTAACTTAGACTGTTACTCAGTAAGATCACATTTGAGAGATAACACACTATTTTCTGGATCTGTGAGATCACCACATGTGGTCAAACACCTTTTTGTATTGGTCAACAATTTCCTTTTTGTTCAACATAAAATTTCTGGAAGGGCAGAGGGGAGAGAAAAGCAAACAGTCTTGTAAATAGATGCTAAACACTTTTAGAGGATGGAGAGAATTAATTGCCTACCACATGTGGCAGCCAGGTTATCTCCTGAAGGATGATATTTCATAGATTGACAAGAAAAAAAATAGTATTAGTTTTAAAATTATCTATCCATTACTCTTACTGATTCTTTGCCAGGCTAACCCTTTCAACAAAGGTGGTCTAATATCTTCAGAAATATTTAAAAATTCAAGTTTCTTCTGCACCTCTTTGCTATCTGTTAATGTTTGGTTATTTTAACTGTGTCTCACATCAGCAGTTTTGGATCTTCCAATCTTCTATTCACAAAATCCCAAGAAATTAGAATATTTCCATTTTATGTCCCAGGGAACAAATATATTGACAAGACTAGAGGGGCAAAGGAGTTAGGTGCCCTATCACTTCTGGAAAGTCATAGACCAAAGTTTGGCATTAGGCTCCAAAACAATGCATGAAAAGAGCCTGGGATGCCATGTTGGGATTTTTTGGCCAATGTCCTAGTGCAGAGTTTTGGGAAGCCCCAATGAAGGAATGTTATGCTTTCTCTCTCTGACTGCGTCATGGTCCCTTTGCCTCCTCCTGGAGTAAAATCAGCCTTTTCTCAAAAATTCACTTGGAAGACAGTTGTAGCCAGCTTCTGCCACCCTTAATCCAGTGTCAGTGGTTAAAGCACTCTGCTCTCCTGTGAGAATATATTTTCACTTCCTTTCTCTAATTGTGAGGAACTTGCAATTCCCAGGTGAATTATTTTACTATGAGGTTGCATACTGTTGTGATACGTGACGTTTGTAGCACTGCCTGTTGAAACTGCAACATTTTGGTTGCCAAAATGCAGAAGGAAATAGTAAGCATGAGCATGGCTGGTTAGGTGCCAAGGTGGTTAGGTAGTTGGGAGGAAAAACTATGAACCATTTTCTGCTCCTCTGAATATTTAATACATGAGACTTAAACATTCATTGAATTCAGATAATATTTACTTAAGCCATTATTCAATATTTTCCTCATTAAGGATAGCAGGATTTGACCCATTCCACAATCAATCCAGTGGCACCAGGTAAATAACATAGCTTTTTACTCACATTTTTCATACAGAAGGTTTCCTTAAGCAAATGGAATGAAATTTACAGATGCAGCACACATAATATTTAGATGTAATATTAGCTCCACCAGGAAGAAAAAAATCCTGAAAGTTAACAAAAATTGATTGATGCTCCCTGACTGGAAATGTCTGTAATTTTTTGCATGATAGCAATATGGAATGTGTTAACTCCATGAACACCAGTGTCTCCTTTACAACTGCTGTTGCTATTCTAACCACATTATCAACCTCACACATGTTTACCTCAGGGATATTTAGCCAGCCATAATTGACTTTTGCACGAAAACAAAGCTGCAGGCAAGGTTTAATCCTTTTGGGCTTGCCTTCCCACTAAAATAAACAAGTATCTAAAAGAATTGTAACTAGATCCAGTATAAAATCAGAGCATGGGGTGAACCTGCTCAGTCTTTTTCAATTTTATAATTCTTAAAATTTTCATAATTACAATACCTGGAAATTAACAATATCTTTGTATGTAAGATGTACAAATAAAGAGAGAATTCAGCATCTCCACTTCCAATAACAGCATTTCTCAAATTGTTATTTAACCGTGTCAGATTGCTTCGTGGAGGTGGAGTTTAAAAAAGCCTGTTGTACTAACATCACACTAGCCTTCAGCTGATAAGGTTAATGCCAGGGAGTGGTGATTGCACATAAACTCGAGGTGAGATTAATCTTGCTTAATATGGCAGGTGGTGCCATGGGTTAACCCCAGCTGTTGTCTCAGCCCCACACAGCCACTCACTCCTCACCCTGGAGTATGGGGGAGAGACTCAGAAGGGTCTCAAAAGTGAGAAAAAGGGTGAGCTGAGATAAAGAGAGTTCAGTAGGTAAAGAAAAGCTGTGCATGCAAGCAAAGAAAAGCAAGAAATGAATTCACCACTTCCCATGGGCAGGCAGGTGCTCAGCAATACCCAGGAAAGCAGAGCCCCATCATGCATAACAGTGACTTGGGACAACAAACTCCATCACTCTGAATGTCCTCCCCTTTTTCTCGTTCCCCCAGCTCTCTATGCTGAACATGACACCATATGATGTGGGATATTCCTTGGGTCATCTGGGGTCATCTGTCCCAGCTGTGTCCCCTCCCAGCTCCTTGTACACCCCCAGCCCCCTTTCTTGTGAGGTGGGGCAAGAAGCAGAAAAGCTCTAGAGTCTGTGTAAGTGCTGCTCATCGGTAACAAAATCACCTCTGAATTATCAACACTGTTTTGGTCACAAATCCAAAACACAGCCCCATACCAGATACTAGTATTATTCTTCCTCTACCAGAGGAAGAAAATTACCTCTGCCCCAGTCAAAACCAGCACAGGTGGCTAAGACTGGTGTTCAGTAGATCCTTTAACCTGGTGCTACCAGGGAAAGAAAACAGGCCTGCACTGCTTTTACTGACATGCACTATACCCAGTCCTGCACAGATTTGTCTCTTGTGCTGATACCAACATTTGTACGAATACATGGTAAATTGTTCAGGGAGCTGATCTGGCTGAAAATCAGCCATTTGCACCCAAGCTTAGTTTTAGCTCGGATCCACTCACCACACGGTGCATCTCACATTTCGTAAAGAACACATGAAGAGGGGGGAAGACTCCAAGAGTGTTTCTTCTGACAGCAGGGTCAGCTTAAACTGGTAATTCATCTTTGTCTTCAAATAGCTGGAAAGAAGCATATTCTAGTGTTGCATCTTTTCTTCACTGACAACAAAATAAGCTTAAATTTCTAATGGCAAATAGCTGAAGTGAGAGTGATCTCATCCATGAGCACAGCAGTCCATACTATGATAAAAATTCAAAACAAAGTCTTTTTTTAGGGTTTTTTCTCCCTATGTCAGGTCAATAATCTCAAGTGTAGGTAGAGGCAATCAGTGCTAGGCTATGCAATAGATGAGAAGGTAGGACACTTGGAATAAAATTGTTGCTCCATGAAATGAACAGCAAACTTCTTGTTGACGTAGAGCACATAAGAATTTTATCCTTTCAGTCCTACATTTTAATCTGGTTTTATCCATTGCTTAGCTCTTAACAAATCAATTAATATACCTCTCCTTTCTCTATCTGTAAAATGGTCATTGATGGGATGTATTTGTAAAATGCTTTCTAATAACATGTATGAAGGAATTATTTAAGTGTTAAGTACATTATTATCTACTGACAAGTCATCTGCTCTACTGGCAGAGCAATTACAGAAAATGTTCTATATATTTATATGCAGATATATCTAGATTTAAGTGAAAAGATTGAAGGGGCGAATGAGTGATTTCCTTAATTTACTCTTTCATATACATTTTGTATAAAAGCTTTTGTAAACTGTTCTCTGACCTGTGTTACAAATCCTATTCCCTGCACAAAAAGAAAAAAACTCAACCACTTAATTCTTAACTTTCATCACTAGTCAAGTAACCATGGTCCAACTGAATGTGTGTATGTGGAAACAAGTTGCAGGTTTTAACCAGAGAATGATATTCTACACTCAAGTGATAAAAAGAAGTCTGATTTTATAAATATAGCAATTTTGGGTGTTCTTAGCAGACATAATTTTAAACACATGTGCATATGTGTAGGGAAGGTGTTGTAATGGGTCGTGCATGATATTATTGTTTTAATGAAAAAGCAGCAATTATGGTATGAAAGCTTATAAAGATACTATAGATATCTATTTATATATATGTATATACATATAGATATATCTATACGTAAATAGATAGATACATATAGATATTTATGGCCTATAGATAATTTGACCTTTTCCTTTTTTACTTGTTTGTCCCTGAAAATCTTTGAACATATCATTGAATAAAAGATCATTGAGCTAGATGCCTTAAAGGATGACTGTAGGTTTGCAGTTTGTAGGTTTGTAGCACAACTTTGTTTTATCGTTTGTACGTTACCCTCCCAGTGTTAGAGCAACCAAGTAGTAATGGCAGAGGAGGCAAAATGCCAGTCTCATGAGAAGTCCCTGACAGAACTCTGCCTTCCTTCAAGGTATTTGAATATGACTCAAAGGAAGACAGGAAAGGGTCACAAACATTTGAATACTAAAGGCTGGAGATGACTGAAACTAAGATGGAAGCAGAAAGAAGGGCAATAACAACTGCACTGTGGTTCAGAAATTGAAATCTTTTCTAAAGCATGTAGTGACGTACAAGAAATCCAGAAAGTCAAGTTGTAGAAAAAGAGGTCAAAAACCAGTATCCTGTGAGTATAGAAATCTGCAAGAATGCCAGCTTTAATAAAATGTACACCTACAATATGCAGTTACAGCCAAAAGCTAAAAAAAGTACAAAGCTAGTCTGGTTACGTTAGAAGAAAATCTAAGTTTTTCTCACTTATTGTATCTGTAGTGATGACAATCACAAATAACCATATTTGATGAATCAAAAGAAGAGTATTCTTGTGAAATGTATATCCACACACTTAATTTCTTTTATCAAAGGAAATAGAGAATCATAAAATGGTTGAGGTTGCAAGGGACCTCTGGAGGTCATGTGTTCCAACCCTGCATTCATGAAAGGTCACCTCGAGCTGTTTGCCCTTGACCATGTTCAGATGGCTTTTGAGTATCTCTGAGGATGGAACAGGGAATTTAATACCACAACTCCAGAACTGTCTCTACAGATACTTTTGATTGCCATTCCATAGGCATTCCATAGGACGACTTCCGAAATTTCCTCAAAATCTTCTTATAGACCTTAGAAAATCTGGGGTATATTAAACTCCTATGTTAAAAGGTGTTGGGACAGGTTCTTTCATCAAGGGTACAGCAACACCTTCTGCAGACTATGAGTCTGAGAATAGAATGCTGTAGGACATATGCAAGAAATGTGAATATATCTAAGTTTAAACTCTTGTATAAAAATTAGACTAAGTGTATTGAAACTAGAGCGATTGAAAGCACAAGCTGAGCCTGCTTTGAAACAAATACATCATAGAAAATATAGAGAGCCACTACAAAATATACTCCATTAAAGATAAAGATAGATTATTATTTGTTGTCAATTTTTAATACAAGATTACTCCTATTTTGGAGTATTCTATGCCTCCACCAGTCTAAAATCCCTAAGAGGTGGTCACCTCTTTTATTATAGTCTTTCTAAAGCCTCCCAGAGTACTTGCAAAGCTGAAATTTGTTTTCATGTCTGTGAAAGATAACAATCTTTTCACTGTATTTTAAATCACATGTGAAGTTGGATTACCTTTTTAAGAATTGTCAGTTTTGCATTGGTTGTATGATTTGTCATTCACTGGACTGCTGTTACTTAGGAATGAAAAGGCAGAAAGCAGCAATTTAACTAAGTAACGTGTTATGCCCTGGTCTGCTCAGCAGGCTTAGGGGAAGGCTGTTTGATTTATTCTAGGCAGCGGGCAGGAGAAAAAAGAAAACTCTCAGGAGTTTTACTTGCAAACTTTACTTTACTGGCAAACTTTAGAATATCAAGGTACAATAGGGTACTCGGCAAATTTTAAAATGTAGCCATTTTGATTAGAAATGCAACTATATAAAAGCATAAAAATAACACTTAAGAAAATGTATGGTGGAAAAGAAAGAGAGAGAAAGGATAAGAGTAGAAATCCGTATGGTCTCCACCCTTGGATCCACAAATAAGACTTAATTGTCTCAATTTTGATGCTGTTGGTCAAAGTGACAGTCACTGTCCTGATCTGTTGGGGTGGGGGAAACCAATGAAACACAAAGTCTGGTGGGTTATTATGATGCTCAGGCTCAGTGGGAGTGCCAAGGTACCTCACTGGGGTGGGGAGTTTAACACTGGATGATGTAATACTGTGGATCATGGGATGCTTTGGGAGTCTTTGACACCTTCTAAGACATGACAGCTGCCTCTCATGTGTCAGGGTAGTTGTGTCAGTCACAGCCCATCAGAAGGGATGAACACCTTCAGGCTTATGATCTGTACTTTCCCTAAGGGGAGTTTTCACAGCTAAGCCAAATCTGTAAGGACATAAGTGTGATAAAAAGCACTATCCCACCTCTCAGGATTTATCTCTTTGTTTGTCAAAAATTCTGCAGTGAGTAGGTCAGCAAATTAGGGCCAGTTTAAATGTAATTTTCTAAACATCAGAAAGGCATGCAGGTTGTAGCATACAGTGGTGAGATGTAATGGAGTTGAGTACATATTCTACTCATCATTCTCTAGCAGAGTAATGCAGAACACAATAGCATCTAGAACATCCTCTGGAGCAATCCATGAACAATTTTCTTCTATAAGCTATTAAAGTCGGTCTGCTGCAATGCCTATGTCTATTAATAGCACTGAGACTGAGGACACCATGGCAGCCACTTATTTAATTTCTTAGGGAAATAAAATTTTTAATAAACAAATATATGAGAAAGTTACACTTTCTTCCCTCTCCAAACTTTCCCACTTCATTATAACATTTATATTTTGATCTTACAGAACCTATTTTCCCTATAGGTTGTAAAACATCCATTAGGAACTATTCAATGTATGAGTAAATATTCAATCCTCTCTACGCTATAATGTATGTTAGTGGCACCACAAATATATTGATCTCAACCATGTACTTATCAGCATGGTTGTCTATATCAACACATGTAAAAAATTGCAGTGGACAATGGCTGGAAAACTACTCAGGACAGAGCAAGGAGAAACTTCAACAAAAGATTTTACCAGAATTTGCATAATTACAAGCTTCACAAAGAGATAAGACTCCTGTCCCTGCTTCTCTTTTAAATGTCTGCCATATTGCATGATCAGAGGTTATGCATCTGATCCCAGTTTTCCCATATGCTAGCCAGAGTTTACCCATTTGTATTTGGGATGGCTGCTGGCTTTCCCATCCTCGTGTCCTTTATTCTACTTCCAGCTGCCCTGAACAGTGATCAATAAATTACCAGTCTGCTGCAGTTTCCTAACTCATTTCTGCTCCTACCAAAAAAAAAAAAATCTTTTTCTTATTCTTTTTAAATTTTTTATTACTCAGATCAATACACTCAGAGTTCTGTGTCTGTCTCGCCTCCACTCAGCAGAGCCAGCCAGTGTGGAGATCAGTGGATTTTTCAGTAATGTCCTTGCTAAGACAGCAATTTTTTCCCCCACATGTTCCTCCTAATGACTCCCTCTGAGATGCCGGGGTGGCCTTGCTTCCCTCCACCACAACTTGCTGTCTCTGTCCTGCCATGTCTGCTTTATAAAACGACGCCTTCCAATTTTAGGCCCATTTCTTCCCCCACAAGTAGTGAATGGTCTGTTAATCTTTAGGAATGGTCCTCCCAAGAAGGCTGTAACTTCTATTTTAAGGAAGATTACAGTCTGGGTGAATGAATTTTATGACCGCAGTTAGTACCATTTCTAATCTGCCTTTGTTATCTAAGGTTTGGTAGAAGGTCACAGAAGTTTAAATTCTGGACTACCTTGCCAGAAAACATCTGCCTGAAGAGTTTTAAACTTCCCATCCTTTTACAGATCTGACCCTGCGTGTGTTCTGGGTTTACAGAAGCCCTCATATCCATAGAAGAATTTTCTGTTAATATTCCATATACTCGTCAGACTTCATATAGTTCCTTCATCTCCACATGTTTAGAAAAGCTGCATTTTTCATAATTCCCATACAAGATTCTGCCTAACACATAACAACAACAATTGAGAAATATAATTCTAGACATTCAATCCAATATGTACAGTGCTTTCGTAACAACTGCATAATTATAAAGCCAACTGAAAAGAATCCATGGTGCTAGCACACAAAATATTCTGGAAAAAAATCTCCTCCTCTTCCTCTCTTCCAAAGAATCCTATTAAGCTTGCAAAAAAACCAAAAAGATTCTTCAAGTGTTAAAGGCATGTTCCAACAAACATGCCAACAAACAAACATCAGTTCAATGCACACAGATAAAATAAGTTTCATTTATGTTAAAGTACAATTAAGATTACTTCCATTAACATGAAATCTAGATTCGGGAATTAGAACTGAAACTTAATCACGAATGGAGTATTGTTGTCCCTGGAAAAAATGTGTATTTTCATTCTACATTAAGGAAAGGAAGAAGTAAAGTTAAAAGGAAATTTGTTTGAAACAATTATCTTAGATTTGTAGAATCATCACAGTTTCTTAAAATTGGCATCCCAGCATCAGCTTGCTCAATGAATTATGATTTCTTTCTTTTATAGTACATTTAAAATCACTTAATCTAACAAATTCATAAAAATTCTATTTTTTAAAAAAATTGGTGTTAATATGCCAATAACATAGCAAATATATTGTGTAATTTCTTTTTGCTGTATTCCTTGATTAGGTATAAGGCTATAAAAGGTAAATAGCTAGTTTAATGTTCAACTTTTCATATTTAAACTTGATGAGATTTGAATTATATTTCAAGGAAACTCACTGGAAACCCTGTAATTTCCTTAAAAAAAAAATCAGTTCAATGCAATGTCTAATAAAAGGCAGGGCACTATTTCAAATTTAGGAGATTAAATGTACTGGGCATCTGAATCTAATCCAGTATTTACATTATTAAAATAGATACACAGAAAAAACAAGCAATAATTTATGTATACAACTTTAGGTACCAAAGTTTGAAAAATGACCTAAAAATCTACATAAAAGGATGAAAAAATCTCTTTAATCAGTATGCATAAACTGTGGCTGCCTCTGATAGGTGACTGTGATAAAATAAAGGCAGCAAGTCAGGAGAATATTTTTGCCCTGAGGTGCTCACTACCAAACTAAAAGCTCAGGAGGTAGTTTGAGGACAAAGAAGACAATTTTTTTTCCCTGTCAAGTGCAATTATACGGTACAAGTATTCTCATATACATTGATCAAAATTATGATTATCAATTTTGATTATCAAAATTATGATTTTGATATGAAAACGGGTTACCTCCAGAGTAGCATAAGATCATTCTTTACCAAATTTCACTGTGAGCACAGGTAAACACAATTCAAAAAATTACTCTTCCAAAATCAACTAGAATCAATTTTTGAAATTATGTCATAGAAAAAAAAATTCTCATGAACAACTAGACAAAATTTCCTCTGAGATTTATTTAATGAAAAGCAGCAACTATAGCTAGCTTCACAAAAGTGTATGTCACCATACAGGAGAAACCCACATCTAATTATTCACCAGAAAATGGCCTCTCTGACATGAAACAGGGAAAATTGTTTCATAAATCAATTTTGCGCTAACCTTCTAAACAAAAATGCACCACACATTTGAGATGCAATTACTTTGCCTTGTACATCACAGGATTAGGTGACTTGCTATTCATCGGAAGGAGAGGTGAGAGTTGCACTCTGTTCCCTGCACTGTACATGACAATCTATTATCAGAGAAATTATAAACATTCACAACAAATACGTGGTCCTCGACCCTCATGCACAGGCTCATCTAAAACCCCTCCATGCAGCATTTCTTCACACTAGGGCCAGTGACAAACTCAGCACCATCCCACAGCAGCAAATGCTCTCTGTGCTTGCTTATCCACCTCCCACTGAGCACACCACATAAATAATTTAGACCCAGCCCTTTGTTGTGTATATGGTTAATGGACACTTGCATCTGCTTTCCAGAAGCTTCTGGAGGGAAGAGTACTTAAGCCAGAAGCCCTAATTTTTTACTATTTTAGTATTGTTTTTATTATATTATTATCTTCGTCAAATAAGAAAATAATCCTAAGGAAAAATCAGTGTATACTTCTAAAGAAAGGATTAGGCAAACACTACTATTTATATTGTCTTAACACTGCTGCACTATTTGTCCCACTTCCTAAAACTGTGTTAGGGAGTTTAAAATGACTACATAAATGAATAGTTCTTGTCTGAATTTCAGGGAGCAGTACGAAAAGACAGTCAGAGATGGGAGGTGGTAAGTCAAGCTGGTTTTGGTTGGGAGAGGGTTAATTTTCTTCACAGTAGCTGTTGAGGGGCTGTGTTTTTCGTTTGTGCCCAAAACAGCATTGATAATACAGATTTTTTTAGATATTTCTGAGCAGCGGCCACAGAGTCAAGACCTTCTGCTCCTCAGCCCACCACAGCAGCGAGGATGCTGGGGGTGCACAAGGAGTGGGAGGGAGCACAGCCAGGACAGCTGATCCCAGCTGACCCGAGGAATATCCCAGTGTCATGGGCAAAAGTGGGGCAAGTAGGAGGAAGGTGAGGGGGATATTTGGATTGGTGGTGTTTGTCTTCTCAAGTCTCCATTATGCATGATGGAATCCTGCTTTCCTGCAGTGGTTGAACACCTACTCATTGGAAATGGTGAACGAATTCCCTTGTTTTTCTTTTCTTGTGAGTGACTTTTTCTTTAGCTACTGAATTGTCTTTAGCTCAACCCGTGAGTTTTCTCTCTTTTACCTTTCTGATTCTCCCCCTCCATCCCATCAGGTAAGCGACTGAGTGGCTGTGTGGGCCTGGGGTTAAATCCTGACACAAGCTGATGGCTTACAGCAATCCCACCCCTCAGATTCAAAGGGGTCTTAAATGCTCCTGCTTCTACACATACAGTCTAGATGTATTTGTTTTCTGTGCGTGTGCTCTAGTCATCAGAATCACGTTTTCCTCTTTACTATACTTGTTTCTTTACATCATATGGAAATTTGCTTGGCCGGCTCACTCCACATGAAAGGGATGGTTTGGATGAGGCTCTTTTAAACCTGATTTTCTCTCACAGTAGCAAGAGCACACAAGAGCAAATCCTTGAGCCAGCCGTGAACCAAAGCACAGTAAGTCCAAAGTTTCCTTGGGAAGAGGCTGCTTTTTACCAACATCTTGTGGTCAACAGAAGTTAAGTAAGCTGAAAGAAAGTGTGTTCTTGATGAGACAGCTATAAATCAATAAATAAGGGATTAGAGGGATATTCAAAATGAAGGTGTCAACATGGGAACACACAGACAAGTCAGTGTGAATGAAAGAAGCTGGTGGGTTTACCAGAGATGATGCTTTTTGCATAATACATCAGTTTATACTTTCATAGGGATAAACACAAAGATGAAAATTTATTTGCTTAAATCCAAGCTCATTAAATAGTAAATATCTAATTACTAATAGTTAATTTAGGTAATCTTTTTGGAGGAGGGATTAAATTTACAAAACTGCTCGGCTTTGCCCTGCCAAACATCACACTGACGCACTAACAATTTCTTTACTTCATTACTAATTTTTGTTTTGAACCCTGAGGCTATGGTTTCTATACTGCAGTGTTGGGATAAATTCACCACTCATTTAAAATATACAATTCTGCATATGACTATATAATTTACAAGTTATAATATTAATACTTTTAATATCGAAGATAAATTAATAAATACCATTGCTGGCATGAAATAGGTGAACTACAAGGGTTGAAATATATGGATTGTAGTCAATTCATCATCTGGTGTCAAAGCAAAAAGCATTGTGCCTTTCTTCATCACATCATCCTATTCCACTTTTGTCCTTGTATATATTATGTCTGCTTTTGTGGTACATGATATGCATTCAATTAAGTAATAGCACTCCAGATGTGGTAAGTGCTCTACTCTAGCTTTACATTGCAGCACAATGTGCCACGTATTAGCAAACTAGACAATGATCTGATTTACAATGTATATTGCTCTAAATGTGAAAACAGTGCCCGTACACTGCATTTTTTGTATTTATCACTTAGTCTTCTACTGCTCTTACCTGACTTTAAAAACTGTAGGAATTACACAGTGAAAACAACTTGAAAGTTCACAGCATTCTGCAGGAGATGAGGCATTGTAATGCACATCCTCAATTCTCTGCAGGATTCAGCAGACTGTAAATCTGTCAGGGCAGAGTCTGCAGGGAAACTGTACTTTTCAGCCATCTCTGTTGTATGTAATCCACATTATATGATGCAATAAGATATAAAATTGTCAGAATAGTCCAGAGTTGTCCTCTCTTTGCTTAAAATTATATGTGCAAAGAAAAGAAGACTAAAGTAGGGGTTGTATGTTTTTGGAGCTGAAATCATATTGGCAACATGATGTATCATAAATTTTAAACCATCAGCTGTCATGGCTGATCTTGTACAGGTGCTGAACAGTAAGCGTTTTTGCTAAAATAACACCACACAATATACCAGCTCTGGTAAGTGTTGGTCCATGCTTTTATCTAGACAGAGTAAACAGAAAAAAAAGAAGGATAGAGCATTGTGAACACTCACAACTTTAAATAAATGCTTGGAAATAAAACCTTAATAATACTGACTTCAGTAAATCAGTAACTTTACAGATCCTGGGGAGATGGCATTGCCCGACATTTTTTCAGAAAGTACACCAGCACAGCCACATCTCCAGATTTTGGCAAATGTGCATTGTGACAGAATCATCATTCTGGCTGTAAGTCAGATTTCCCTCCTTTCCCAACTTTTATCCACAACTCCTGTCTGAAGGGGTTTTTAGGCAGGACCATCTCTCACCCTCTCTGGAAACCTCTCAAACAATAAAGCCCACAGAACCCTAGCAGCTCCCCTTTGGTACCATGAGAAGAAAAATCATAAAGTGTGGGATGGATAGGAACTGCTCTGTCCAACCTTGCTGCAGCCAGAATGGCTGTGTCCGCCCATGTCTTTATGCAAAACTTAAAATGTAAACTAGTTGGACCAGGTTCACATTTTTGGTCATTGTTTGAGGTTTAGAGGTGCAGAGACCAAAAGGTGACAACTTCCATTACAGGGTTATTGCTTGCAGCTCATGCAGAGAAGTAGCTCCAGAAATACAAACTTCAGGGCCACACCTCACTCCTGCCTCTCAGATAGCTGCTGCTGCTCCCTCCCACAGAAATTTCCCATCCCATTAGTACAGTTAATGATTTCTATTACAACAGTAATGCAAAATTACAACCCAAGAAATATTAGCACCAAAAGAAGTCTCTATTTCTCACTCTTTTTAAATGCTTAACAGTGAATTCAGTGCTTGTCAAAATTATTGGAATCACAGTCCTTTTATACACAGGTCAGGCAGCCTGGCTGCAGGACTGGAAGAATCCAAGAGTTTCCACACTCACTTTGACCAGGTGTAAGGAATGGCCACAGGAGTAGTTGGCTGGTCAAGACAAGTGTTTATTTTTGTTGCACTGAGCACCTCAGTATTGCTCTAGATTAAAGAATTACAAACCTTCTCATCATTTAAGAACTAACTTCTGATTTAAAAGAAACCAATGGTTACTTGTTTGTTCTTATAATGGCACCAAGGTTTAGTCTTAACTGACTGGCATCCATAACACAAAAACCAAAGGATGATGAGTAAGGCCAAGTGGGTGATTTCTTACTTTCATTTAGTCCCTGGAAATGGGTTGGAGCAATCACAAGAGTGAAGAAAGCAGATTAGTATTTGTAGATCCCCTTCAATCCCACTGCAGACAAAGCTCTGTCAGCTGCACAGGTTGCTGACCCCAGCCCCATCTGCCAGTCCCACTGTTGCAGCCCACCAGCTCCCCCAGCCTGCTGGCAGAAGGGTTTGTGTGGCCATCTCCCCACCACCCCTGGCAGAGTCAGCCAGGCTTGCCAATACTGATTATTTCAACTCTCAAGGTTACTTGGCTCATTTTAACCGAGATGGGTTTGGATGCAATTACGGCAGCAAGTCACCAGCAGAGCTGCGGTAGAGGCAGCCCTCACCTCAGCAACGGGAAGGTTATGGGGAGCTGGGGATGCCTGGAGGCATCACCTCCTCAACTGGCCCCAGAGCACCTGGAAAGGGTGCACAGACACCAGCTGAGTCTCACTGGGGGAGCCCAGTTCAAACTAATTACTTCACAGGCAATCAAACAATCATCAGCTGATAACCACTTTTGGATATCATGGATCCGGCTGATTCACACAAGAGACCAGAGCTGAAACTCTCTGTAGTCGATAATCAAAGCTCTGAGCCTGCTAATTCCCTTCTGTTAACACTGCCTACGCCTGCACAAACACATGCACATGTTTTCTCTCTCTTTTCCCTTTGTCTGCCACCTTGAGCTGGAGCTGCAGATCCGAGACAGGGCAGGGTGAGCTGTCTCTATTCTCTGCAATTATCCTGACACGCAGCGAAACCCACCTCTAGGTATTAGGGCCTGGAACATTACCAGTGGTAGTAAATTAAAAGGGAGATGCTGTATTTTTATAACCCAGGCAAGAAAAAAGCACCTCTACAGTTAAAAAACCCTTACAATATATATCATCAATGAGCACAAGATATCCTGGTAGACTTATGCTTGAAAGATGCAAGCACAGGGGCTCTTGTGTATGTTTGCAAAGCAGACTACTTAGCATAAAAAGATTCTGTTCTGTTTGTGCAAGAAGAAATGGGCCATTCTTTACTTTTCTGTGGCATTATGATTTCCAGCCCTCATTGTCTATCACATTCTGGGTATTAAATTACTGCTTCTTTTGCAAAGGATCACATTCACAGGACTTAGCACCTTCCTTTTAATCTTTCATCAGTGTATTTAGAATAAATCTGATAACAAAATTTACCTAGTGTACTACCACACAAGTAACAATGGTATTACTTCTACAGGGCCAAAAGTTTTAGAAAAAGGTTTTTTTTTAGAAGGATCTAAAATTCAGTCACAAAAGTGAGTAGCAGCCAACAGTTCTGATAAGAAAAGAGGAGACCTGGGGGATGACTCAGTTGAGACTTGATTGAAAGTCTCAGCTGTGGTAACAAGTAGAGAGCTTCAGCAGCTAGGAAGAATGCAGGCACCTCCCTGAAGAATTTAACAAGGAAATCCACTCCCCAGTGAAATTAAATTGAAATGTCTACATATGAGGAAACCAGGTTTAATACCTCAATAGTGGCAAAATCTTGTGTTGATTTTTTTCTAACTTAGCTGAAGTTCATCAGAAACACGCAGACTTGCATCCCAAGTCTCTTGTCCTCCAGAAATGAGCTGGAATCCCAGAAAAGTCAGGAAGGCAGGAAAAGACAATGTCTTTTCAGTCGTACTAACAGGGCCAGCCTTAGCACTAGTTTAAACCCAAAGAAAATCAGATTGCACAATGGTTGCAGTTGTCAGTGCCAGAAGAGAACAAAACGATCCACGAGGTCACCATCAGCTCAACAATATTTTATCTGTGCAAGCTTAAATTTACTTACTATGAGTCTGTGACTCATAAAAGCATGTTGCTATAGCTTTTCAGGATGAAGGGCAACAGGTTTGATTCTGCTTAATTAAAAGTAACCAGCAGATTTATGTAGACTTGTACAGGAATAAGACAGCCCCAAGTCACTAAATTAAACAGGCATTACAATGCCAGCAAAAGAGAAAGAGAGAAAAAAAAGTTAATTTTTCAAGTAAACAGCTAAAATAGCTATAAAAATAGACCAAAAAAAAATTACCAGCAGACTTTGTTAAATAGAAAGCACTTCTTTGTTTAAGTATGGATGCATTGATTTCCAGCGACTTTTCCAAAAGCATTTAAGTGACTTGGGAACTTAAGATCATTACACATTTTTGGAAAACTTCTTACCTTAAATCAGATTGCATAAAAATCTGTGAAAATTTCAAGGGATGGACAGACAGATGTCCAAATCAGGGTTTTTTCTGCATTCCTTGCTTGCAGCTTCTCCCTCTGTTAGCTGCCTTTTTTACTCTCACTTTTTTGGGAAATAAGAAAAAAATTAAAAAAGAAAGGAAAAAAGCAGCACTCAGACATGCAGCCTGGTTCAAAGCTCTGGTGGGTAGTAGGGAAATACTTTAGAGATCAGGTGAAATGAATTCAAGATGAGTGAAAATGGTCTTTGGTTCTGCTCTGCTACCTTTTACTGAAGATTCACTGCAGAGACGTGAATCATCTCCATCCATGCTGTGCTTTGCTTCTTGCAGGCATTTTTCACAGATCCCTCCTGCTTCTTTTGTCTCCCAGTGTCAGACACGGTGATTTACCATTGGTCACTGTGGCATTAAGGGTTTACTACCAGTTAGAACAAGTGTGAAGGAAAAGGAGCCTGCTGCAAAATAAATAAATAACATAATGGCAGACACTTTGTAATAAGGAATAACAATGAGGTAATAAAGAGTGGGAAAAATGGGAAAGCACAGCTTCTGTTCGCTTGGCTTACAGCAAAAAAACCAACATTTTTTGCTTTAGATCAACTACAATCTCTGCTTAAAGTAAACTGAGAACAAAATTAGATTCAGAAAACTGGGCTCTTTGTCTTTTTAGAAAGAAATATCCTTCCCAGCCAGAATGAATAACGAAATAGAAATAGGGTAAAAAAATATTTTTTTATTAATGCACTAATAATCAAACAGATTTAATTGTATAAGACACTAATGGAAACCATTGTTTAAAGAAAAGGCAAACATCAACATGATAAAATGCTAGTTTTATAAAGTATGTGAAACTTCACCTCTCTTCTCCAAGTTTTCCCCTCAAAAAATAAATAAAAATCATGTATTGAATATAACAACTGTGATTCTATTTAGAAAATCTAAATCACTGTTTTTTAGAGACTTTGAAAGACCTGAGAGTGGTACCTGCAATCTTAAATTTTATTCCTTCCTTCAGGGACTGTAAATAGTTCTTGTGTTTATGTTAAAAGAGATAGCAGGAAAAAATGAGAAATACATAGAAGAAATATGCATACTTATGTTAAAACTCTTAGATGTGTCCCTGAGGTCTTTTAAACTCTCAAAAAATACTTCAGCCAAACCTGGTCTGCACAAAGGCCTCAGGACTGAAGAAAAAAAATTAAAAAAAAAATTAAAAACTTAACAAAACCAAACCAAATATAACAAATTATTTCTGAGACATTTTAAAGTTCTGTTGGACAATAAAACAAAAACTACAGATGATACCATTCCAACAAATACCATATTAATTAACTTTGTGATAGTGTTTAAAACATTTTCTGATTTTTCAAGGAAGCATGTAAGTATGAAGGGCCAGTGCTCATTTGTCATTAGTAAGATGGCTGTTATTTTCAGGGCAACTCATTGTGCCTGTGATAGTTTTGGAGCATATTTCCCAAAAGATATTCTTCAAAATGTCATTCCAAGTGAAGAAATGTTGGATATATGAAGGCAGCACTGTTTCCCTACAGCTTTTATGTTCTAGGTCCACTCATGGTTTGGACCCAAGGATTTAGTGTATTCTCTCCCTAAACTAGGGGGTATCGTGGGTTGATGCTGGCCCAATGCCAGGCACCCAAGAAAAGCTCTCACTCACTTCCCTCTGCAGCTGGACAGAGGAGGGAAAATTTAATGAAAGGCTCATGAGCGGAGATAAGGACTGGGAGAGATAGCTCATCAAATACCATCATGGGCAAAGCAGGCTCAACTTAGAAATAGAAAAGGAATTTATTACTAACAAAATCAGAGGAGGAAAGTGAGAAGTAAAATAAGCCTGTAAAACCACCTTCCCTCCAGCCCTCCCTGCTCCCCCAGTGGCACAAGGAGACAGGGAATAGGGTTTTGGTCAGTTCATCACCTGTGGCTTCTCTGATGTTCAGGGGCAGCAGTTGCTCCCTCCCATGGGAGACAATTTTCCATGAACTCCTCTGACCTGGCTCCATCTCCCAACCTACAATCCTCCCAAAACTGCTGCAACATGAGTCCATCCCACAGGCAATAGTCTCCCCAGACTGCTTCAGCATGGGCCACTCTTCCACGAGGTGCAGTCCTTCAAGGACAGGCTGTTCCAGAGTGTGACCCCTCTCTCCACAGGTCTCCCATGGGGTTGCAGCCTCCTCCCAGGTATCCACCTGCTCCAGCATGGGGATCCTCCACGAGCTGCAGGTGGATCTCTGCATCCCCATGGTTTTCCAAGGGCTGCAGGGGCACAGCTGCCTCACCATGGGCTGCACCATGGGCTGCAGGGGAATCTCAGCTCTGGTGCCTGGAGCACCTCCTGCCCCTCCTTCTGCACTGACCTTGCGGTCTGCAGAGCTGTTCCTCTCACATGTTCTCATTCCACTCTTCTCTGGCTGGAATTAAAACTGCCCTACAAACTTTGTTTTGATTTATTCTTAGATCTGTTATCACAAAGGCATTACCACCATCTCTAATTGGCCCAACCTTGGCCAGGAGCATGTCTTCTTCTCACCGAAGTCACATCGGGGGCCCCTGCCCTGCTACCAAAAACCAGGCCATGCAAACCCAAAACAAGGGGAAAGAAACCCCTTTCATTATATAATTCCAAGGGATCTCTGAGATGTTGCACTGAAAGCCAGTAACTTTTGCTGCTATTAGACCAATCCTTGGCATGGTCTAGGCATAGGCATGATTCAAGGCACCCCTAGCCAGCCAAAAATTTTTGAGGCAGCCTCTCTGTTTCAGAGCATGAGACTTTTTTTTTTTTTTAAATCATCATGGATACAAGCTGCTATATGCAGATGCTCTTATGACCCAATAACATTCCTGGAAACATCCCTTTTAGTAGCACAACCATGGCCAGAGGCTCCCACACACCACAGCCAAGCCTTTCCTTTGGGACATCCTTCCTGGGAAGAGTTTGTGCTGTTCCTCCCAATAACTGCTCACTTCTTTTTTTCCTGTGGACTACAGGAACTATTGTTGAAGGCTACCACTCCAGGTTCTGCTGTGGAGACAGATCTGAGCCTGTTATTCAGCCGTGGAATATATTGCTCTTATTTTAGGTAATTTTCAAATTATTTCCTAACAGCAGGAAAAGCAGAGGATGGAGACTGCAACACATGGCACGTGTATATCCACTTTCAGTCCCCAGGACCCCCTTTGCAAATGAGATCTTGTACTTTATAGAGCCTTGTTTTCCCAGTAGTAAACTATTTAAATGGATAACCACATTTAAGCTACTCCTGGGGAAGAGCCAATTTAAGAAAAATCATCCAGGAATTCTCTGCAAATGAGATGCTGCCTCTCCAAAGACTCTGCTCCTTACCATCATGGTGACAGGCTTGGGATTGGCTTCTAACAGAGAATACCAGAAAGCTGGGAATTTTCTACTGCATATAAAAATTAAGCCTAGTGTTCACACAAAATTTTTAAGGGGCACTACCTAGTCTGGTCAGGATCTGCTATTCAGCCGTTTGAATTATTACAATGCAGAGGAAAGTGCAGCTTCCTCTAAGTGCACACAGGCATATGTTACCCAAGAAATGAGAGTGCTATCTACTGCAATAGTGAGGTGCCTCAAATTACCCCAATGACTTAACTTTCTGTTCTGGTTGTTCTAAATTCAAAAGTCACCCACAATGAATATGTTTATTTTTGATGGATTCAGTAGTCATTACTATTGCATTCATCAGTTGGAGGCACTTCAAGGTCACTGAAGTGTATTAATTGAAACAGGTTAAATCAGCAGTCATCTCTGGAATTACTCCTTTTCACTTTCTTTCTTGAACTAGCTGGCCTTGACGTCTTTGATTAAATCACTTGAATAGTATTTCATTGGTATTTCTAATTTATGCCACTATTCTGCTATCATCCATCCATAAATGATCAGGGCTAATTTCCATCTGTGGACATTCAAGAAACACTCCTTTATTCTTTACTGTTTGCTTTTCAGAGTGAAGGTGCTTCTACAGTGGTTTGCTAACTCTGGAAACTTGCCTGCCTTACTACAATTTCCAACACTGTTCATGTGAAGAGTTGGGTGTAGTGAATAAATGTATGCCAAACTGGCTACAGGTCTATGCAGGAGGTCCACAGAGATTAAAGAAACTTGTAGGTCAATTTTAAGTAGTTCGAAGAGTCCTTAATTTCTGCACTATGGAAATTTTGATTACAGCTTCCTTATCTACCAAACTGAAACCCTATTTGGTACAAGCAAAACTTCAAAAAGTAGAGCTTCTATTTGGCTCCTAGAAATAACATCTTTCCTTTTCTGGGCAATTACTGACCTGTTGGCCCTAGTGTCAGGAAGAAATATTAATTATATTCTCACTTTTAATCGCATCAAGGAAGAGGTCAATTCTCAAATAGCACCATAAACAGATTTACACAAATCAAAGCCTCCCTCTTTTAGAACCTGTTAAAAGCTTTAAGTAACAAATTCACATAATCTATTTTGTTTTGTTGTGGTGGAAACTTGGGAACTTTGCTATATCACTGCATGTTACTTGAAAATCAAAAGAACACAATTTACATCTAGAGTAGAGTGCTTGTCTACTGGTATCCTATGACAGTTAGCTAAGGATTCACCAGCCTGGCCAAAGTCAAGAGCCATAGCCATCCTTGGAATTTAAGAACCTTTTTGAAGTTGCCATTTGACTGACCTTTCTTGTCTTCTTAATGTCACGCGAGCCAGTGAACTGAAGAGTAAAGTTCAGCTAAATCCAAAACTCTGCTAAGAGCACTGCACATGCACTTCCTTCAATTTGCTTTTCTTCCTGTTGAGCATGACAAATTAATGGAGCACTCTGAAGTTTACTGACACAAAGCACTCAGTTGGATTCTCTTCCAAATTCAAATGAACAGTATTCTTCTCTATATCTTGATAACACTTTTAAGAAATTACGAAATTGCCACCTTTCTGGTTTCTCTGAAATAAAGGTGAAACCAATTCAGAAATGTACTTTTCAGCTGTCTATGCTAAAGCCACGCAGGGCCTCCTGCCAATCACTGAGAAGAGAGCTTATCTCAAGACCTCCCACATCACATATATTATAATCACTGCTTTATTCCTTGTCCAATATGGTAATTGCAGGTACAGAACTGCAGATACTGACTAGTAGAAACAACCATTCTGTATGGACCAATTTGGTAGGACACAAACCAGCCCGAGTAGGGAAACTGTCAGCCTAGTTATCAGCATCACATTATGCCCAGTAAACCTTGTGTTGCAAACACTGCATTTTTTCACTGGTCATGTCTTCTGAAGTATCCTTTAAAGGATAAAGCCAATATGATTAAGTAAGGCTAGAGAAATTAGATACTCAGCTACTCTTTCATCAGGACATGACAGCCAGATACTGGATTAAACTACACCAAACCCTAGAAAAGAATTCTCAATCTGTAGTATTTTTTGCTGATAATGATAAATACCACTGGAGAAACCAAATGGAATTAATAATTGTCTCTCCATAAAACGACTTGGTTAGCCAGCAATAAGTGAGACTTAAGAGCATGTAAAAGAAAAAGCTTTCAATAGCTACTTTGCATGCATACAGGACTGGGGGTACTCACTGACTGGGAAAAAAATGGCCATGCCTCATAATTAAACACTCTTATCAGGATGGACATGCACACAGGAGCCAAGTTAAAACTGCACAGACAACCTTAATTATGACTTTTTCTAACTTTGAAACTAAAAATGCTGAACTAGATTTAAAGAATGTGATTAAGACTGCAACGTCATTTGGCAGTGGTACTATGAAAAAGCAGGCACTATGATACAAAGTGAACTCAACCTTAGCAGAAAAGAGAATCATAAGACAACACCTTTGAGTCATTTTAATTTTTTGTAATCATAAATGTAGATGCTCTATGGAGCAAATACAAAAATTTAATAAAAATTGTTAATTATTATAAAGAAACCATCTTGCAAAAACCAGCAACATCTATTCATCTGCTTTTTCAGTTAATTGCTGCTTTTCAGACTATGTTTTCATTGTTTATCTATTCCACTTAGATGTAGTGTTCCACTTAGATATCCACTTACATATAGTGTCCCACTTAGTGTCCTCTAAGCCATTCTTGTTTCCTGCATTATGCACCTAGGTTTTTGGTGAAAGGCAGAGTCAATGCACAGATTTTTTTAAAGCCTTAGTGAAATAAAAACACACTGTTTGATGCATCAAAGGATTTATTTCCCAAACCTGACCTGAATTGTTCACTGAGTAGAACTGCTCATTCAGTACAATTTAGTCTTAGTACTTGTTGAAAACCCTATACACATGCTAGAGAAAACATAAATTCCTCCATGCCATTCTTGTCCTGGAACAGCCAAGAATGGATTGACATTTTTGAAACATCCCTAAGACCCCCAATTCAGCCATCAAGAGCACCTGTGAAGGGTCATATCTACACTCTCTTCTACTTAAGGATCTCTGAAACAATTGAAAGAACAAGTCTTCCCATCTGGTTTTGGAAGAATTTGAAGGAGGACGTGAATCTGAACTGATGGCTTCAGGAACATACAGCCATGGCAAGGTCTGAGCAGAAGCCCATGAAAACAGTCTGCAAATAGAAAGCCTGAGACATTCCTTACTTTGCAGCAATTTGAGCACAGAAGAGAACACGGACATAAACAAAGGAGTATCTGAAAAAAGAAGAAAACACATGAGCAAAGGAATGTTAGAAAACTAGACTCAGATAGGAAAGAGCTGTGTATTCTTTGCAAAGAGGACTAAAAAGATAACTGCATGAGATAAGCATGGATAGAAACAGGCCAAGGCAATAGTATCATGGCATAATTTCAGAGCTATGTAAGAAAACATCTGAATTTACAATTCATAACTCTTCCCTTGTTTCAGTATGAATTATATATATACATGAAGGAGTGGGAAATTTTATTGACTTCTATATGGACAAGAGCTTATCTAGGTACATGTATAAAAATTAAGGGCGTTTTTCTTATCTTTTGCAATTATCTGCTACTGCTAGGTCTATAAACAGCTCTAGAGATTCATGTAAATTAGGTCAAAAGCTGGATTATTTTAATGTTATATTATTATATATTGTAATATCATTGCAGCAAGAATCCATTCTGAGGAATTATCTGAAGCATACTGAAATCCTAAATAGTGTTTCCAAAGGATTCACTGAACAACAGGCATTTTCCTGTTTCTGCTGCTAGTATGTCCAGAGAAAAATCGCAGAAAGTGCTCAGTATAGCCCTCAGAGAAGAATCCAGTCAAACAAGAATTTGCCCCAAGACGATGTGATAATGTACAAAGGATGCCCCCCTCTCTGGCTACTGCTGTATCCTCTGAGCAATGGGATGAAAATACATTTCAAGTTGAATGGCTGACTTTTTAAGGGAATAAATTTTTAAATTTAATTAAGCTTTTTATTTTGTTGTTTCCCCTCCTCTGTGAATTAACCTGGAACAGCTTGCCATTTTTATGTTTTCATATAAATCACAAATCAGACATATAGTCTGATTCTCAGCAAGTTCAAAAATTCACTTACTGGGGGATGTTTTCTGTAATCTTAATGGTTAAACATAATAGGATAATTTTACACTTGAAAGAGGTAAGACCCCCCAAAACTATTTCCACTAATACTCACATGTTTTTAACATTAACTGTTTCTATGAAAAATTCTGCAGCGAAGCTTTTCACGAAAGAATTAAAGGGAGGGACACAAACACGGAATGCAAGTAAATATCTGAAAGCTTTTTCATGCTGTTCACCCACATTCCCTTATTTGCAAGGGAGGGAGCCATTGTCTCAGCCACTTATGGCAATCTAGCATAATTTGTCACAGATGTCCTGGTAAGTTTTGATACCATATGAAATCAGTCAAGCTTAAACAGGTCTTGTTCACTACTCTGCTCTTGGGGACACTACTCTAAGGCAGCCTTTAGAGACCTGCAGTTTTTATTGGCTTCATATCTCACAAAGTATTTCACCCAGTCTTTTACATCACCTAGCTATCCTTGCTCATTATCTAACTAGGTGTGTTAACCAGCATTTCTTATATGAATTAAAACATGTTATTCTGACACTGTGGTTACTGTCTCCTAGCAACAGAACTTCTTCTTAATAAGGCAGTTGTTATTTTCAGGGGTCTATCATGAATACTTTAAATAGCCTTAGTTATCTGTACAGATTCCCTAACTTGATCAATTCTTTTCTTCGTAAGTTTGATGACCTATGAAAATGCTTTATAATTACCATAATAGCACAATAACTTGATCTCTAAAATACATATATCTTTGTACAAATGCTTCATTTCAACACTGCACTTAAATTAAGTAAAAGTAAGTGATTTCTCACATTACCAGGGATTATTGTTTAGCCATTTTTTTTATCCTCATGTGTGAAGGTTCTCATAAGCATCTTTGTAAATTATAACCATAGATCACAAATAAGCATATCACAAAAATAGAGGAGAGATTCATGTTGTACTAGTTCTTTTCAAATAAAAACAATGATCCTTCTGGCTTTGATCAAAACATAAAAAGTGGATGCTTAAAGGTGACAGTAGAAAAGAGAGCAAAAATCAGAGAAAATAAGGGGAAAAGCCAAGCTGAAATTACTTAGCATTTTGTTTTAAATTCACCAGATATCTAGATTGCAAGTCTAGGGTAACAGAACACAATATAATTTATCTGATGGACTACCTTGTTCTTGTAAACTTTTTTTGTTCTTGTCAATCTTATAAAATTATACCTTCTCCAGGTAATTCTGGAATTCACGCAGAAATAAGTGCAATGCAATTTTACTTCTAAAGACAAATCATCCATTTGTGAGAAATGAGTTTGAAAAAACATAATGAAGGTATTTATTACTTCAATAATTTTAAAAATTGGTCAAGGTGTTCTAATGTTCATATTTTCGTGGCAGTGTAGACGTCATTGAAATTGTCACCTGCCAAAGACTGAATACATATTTTAAAGTTATGTGTTTCACTAATGTACCAAGTTACAATGTCAATTTGCAGGCTGTGTGACTGACAGTGTATCTTCTCAAATGGACCCAAGGTACGTCAGTATAAGGAATGAGTCATCTAAAGGAAGGAAAAAGCAGTTGGAGCACAGAACTGAGCTGCCGTCCAGTTCCAAACATGCTGACCTGCTGCAGGTTCCAAAGCCTGCTTGGGTAAAGGAGGCTACAGAGCAGATGAACAGGCAGGACATTTCACAGACACGACAGTTTTCTTCCTTCTAGTACTGAAAAAGATGATGAAGAGGGTTCCCCTGGCAGTAGCCTCCTTTGGTAGCCTCTGACACCTTACTAACTTGTGTTCCACTGATCCTGGAAGACCTTAGGATGTTGGAGGGGGATATCTGGAAAGCTATGCCATAAATGCCCCTTTTCCTTCAAGAACAAGGAATTTGCTAAATCTGTAAGTCTAGCTGCGGGTGAGCTAAAATGTCACTGGTGGACGGAGAGGGTTTGGGTTGTGAAGTGCTGAAAAGTCTATGCAATAGAGGGAGTTTCATGTTTCAGTTGGCCCTGTCTTTGTCAAATATCACCCTCCAAAATCATAAACACGACTGGGTAGCCAGAAAGGTTTTTCATTCAATAGAATAATTATGGCACAAACACTCTGCCATGCAAGTGAGTCTCACAACAACATAAATCCACTCCACTGAACTTTTCAAAGAACATACTTTAAAAAAAAAGAAAAATTGCCCAACAACGAACACAATTTGCCTAAATAATAGGTGAGACAAATTGAAGATATTCATATATAGAGGGAAAAACCCCAAAGCATGGGAAATATAATTGAAACCCAGCAGAATGGATTGTAAAATTAAGACACTGGAATTCAATTTTACCAGTGACTCAGTACATCACTGTGTCTACATCCACCGTTGAGCAGATAATGCAGAATGTAAGAACTACAGCACACATATCCAAACACAGGATCCTGAAGGTCTTCCACTTCTTTAAAGTAGCAACTATCACCAGAAAAACAGGTAAAATCTCTCTTTAATGGCTGCCTATGTTGTGCAAGATTGGATAAAAATATTTTTATATTGAATGTCATTCTGGTAAACAGCTTACACTTAGATTTTTAAAAAAGCACACAATTTGTCTAGTGAGCATGTGCAGCCCCAACAGAGGTAATGCAATACTGAGTTCCACTGACAGAAGAGTCAAAAACTGACTTTAAAAGTTAGTAGCTGATTTGAAAAAGTAATTTTTTATTTCCTTCAAGCAGCATGTGGTACAGAAAATACTAAATAGAGTAAGGATTTGTAAAAGGTAATATTTCAATCATGACCACTTACATAACAATTACTATTGTTGTTAATATTAGTATTAAAATTGCTTTGAAAGGACTGATGAAAGCCACAAACATATAAAAAATGAAAAAATAAAGGTAATTACAGTACAAGCTACTATTTTTAAAGGATACAGGGCTTTTCAAAGTGTTGTTAATTATTGATAAATTTCTTGGAAAAATAAGGTGATTTGTACATTATTATAAAAATGTAAAAATTTGTTTAATAGTTAGAATTCTGTAAAAAGTTTTAAAAAAAAAGTGGAAAGGTGGTGCTGATAAGGATTTAATGTCTAAGTAACCTGATATGGCTCCTAAGATATCTTATATAGATCATTCAAAATAGAGACTACAAACAACAGGAAAAAAAAAAGTTAAAAAATAAAACTATTTCAGTCAGCAAGTCCCATGGTAACTAGGTCTTTCCAATAGAATCACTAACCTTTTCTGACAGGATATGAGTCTGGATGTTAATAACATTTCTGTTGATAAAATACTTAGATTTTAAAAAATTACCTAGTACTACATGACATCTTGGTTTTAAAATCTTATTGTTTTGAATTAACAGTACAGTATACAGAAGTAGCAACATCAAACATACACTGAGGGTATCAAAAACTACTTTACCAGAACATCTGAAAATAAAGTCACTGGGAAAACATTACGAATTGGACAGTCAGAGACAGCTCCTCAAAGATCATTTTTGGTCTAATTCTCATCAACATCTTTAATGAAGGATTTGAAGATATTTTAAATGAATGAGAATGGAAAACCTTTGGCAGTTAAATTTAGCTGACAGAGATTCATGGAGTGGTAAGAAAGAGAGAGCTGCTTACTGCTACAAACAATGTGAATCACTTGCTTAAATGGACAAAAATAATGAAAATGTTTTAAATAGATCACGACACACAAACAAAATTCCTCTGAGAAGAAACAACACAGGCTACAGCTAATGGGCAGGATTTTCTCACTTCACTCCTTTTACTGAGGAGAAGACAGAAAGGATCTGGTTTTACAGAGTGGTTTTTTTTTCCTGATTTTGAAAACCAAGCTGCTTGCAAGGAGATTACATTTAGACAGACAAGGAAAAAACTACCCTCAGTGACTTAAATTTGAAGGGAGAGGAAGAATAACTTCATCGTCCCTGTTCTACAGTGCAGTTTTGTGAGCTTCTCAGATGAGAACACAACTCTGCACAGATTTCCTGTTCAGTGACATGTGCTCCAAACAGCCAGTGCTCAGCCTGAGACACAAGCTCAGAGCAGTACAAGGTGAGCCACCACCACTAAATAGGAGCCACCACCACTAAAAGCACATCTCAGCAAGGACAGCATGACCAATGGGTGGAGGCCCAACACAAAAGCTCAGTCATAGAATCATAGAACTCAATGTCAAAGACAAAAACCAAAAACAACGACAACAAAAAAAAACCCAACAAACCCTGCACTGCACGAGGCCCAGACACCTGAAGTGCCAAGTGGCTAGTAAACCATATACATAAAATTTCACTTTGCTGTATTGTCTAGTTAATTGCAGACATAAAATAATCATCTTGTACATGCAGGCATCAGTACTGTCCTTACAAATAGATTTGCAAAACAGAGAAGTTTATGCTGAGAAACTTGAAAAAGTGGCTTTCTACATATTTTAATGAGAAATTCACATTCTAAGTCAGTTTACAAGGTCCCTAAACTTGGCAAACATAACAGCAGTAGTATTAACTGCAATAATATTTGACAACTTCTGTAAGCTCTCAAAAGTTTGAAATCTTCAAATGAGTAAGAAATAGACAGAAACCATACAACCTAACCAAGTTCACAAATAAACTTACTGGAAGGCATGTCTACAATATGGGTGGATAGGGCTTAAACATCTAAGCAAGTGCCTGACCATGCTCATTTATTTACTTTGCACCACACAGCAACACCCAGGTGAATTAACTCTGGTCCAAAAGTGTTAGTGCAGCACTTCAGCTAAAAAACGTCCTCTGGCAAAGCTGGGTAGCTCAATGGGCACATCCATGCCTATTCCCTTCCACCCCAGTTCTATCTCAGACACTGTTACCTGGGGTGTCTCTGCACTGCAGGAGATTTATTGACTTGATCAAGAGGTGTTGTGACTTACACTATTAAGCACCGGCTGTGAAGGAGAAAGACGTGTTTCTAGTCCTCAGCGTAAAATCTGCTTTCCTGTCTTTTTGTAAGTGTTGCAAGAAAAAGCAGAGCTGTGCCACACCCATGGAACTAACATAACCAGCCGGGAAACAAAACACATGCACTGATGGAAGCAGCCGCCATTAGCTGAGTCTGAAACCTTCCCTTTTGAATTAATGACAATGTCCAATTTCATTCCTATGTTTAAGTATTTCTTTATTTGCCTCAAAAAACAAATTTAAAAAACCCTCAAATGCTGCAGATGTGAGAAGGTGAAGGCAACATGGAAAAATCTAGTAATTAGTTCATTAACAAAAGCAAAATTAGTCAAATAAGTATGTTATACTACAAATTTCTCTACTCTGGATGAGGCTCAGTGCAGAAATACTCATGTCCTTGAGTCAGTGGAAGCTTTCTCCACCACCAACTATGGGACCAAAGTTTAACTCAGAGTGTCTGTTAATCACGTGGACAGAGTAAGATTTATTGTGTCTTTAATTTCTCACTTTTTAAGATTTTTGGATTAGTTTTCAGGGAAGATACTCAATTTAAGGGACTGTTTCTTAGCAACCATAATCTGTTTTAAAACAAAGCTGTAGCCTGTGCTTTTTTTCAGCAAGGAAATAATAGATCTCTGTCCTTACGTGCTTCTTGCCAAATTAATAGCTAGAGCAAACACCTAGACTGAACATCAATGGAAGGCTGCAAGCAAGCTACTTGTCAAAGAAAGATCCTTACATAGTTTGACCCTTTCCTCATTTTTGCAATCATGGCAAAGAAAGTCTCAGCTCTTAAAAAAACCCAACAAAATCATTTGAAAGAGCAATTTCCTCCAGACACCGGCTGCTGGCTTATACAGAGCAGTCATGCCCAGGGATATGGGAAAAATTATGCTTTTGAAAAACCAATGGGAAAAATAGATATCTGGTGGGCTTTGTTCTCTGCAATAAAAATGGAAAAGATAGCAAAAAAATCCAGGGAATACATAGTACCTAACCCTCAAAATCAAATATCAGAACAGGACAACTTTCTTACTCTGGCCATCTAAGACTTAAGCAGAGACCCCAAAATGCTGCCAAGTATACTGGAGCTAAGCTGGCCCCAGTTGTATATACATGTATATATGTATATACTCTGCAGGATTTTGGTACTCCTAATCACTGTGCATAGTATCTTGAGCTACCCAAATGCTTCAAGAAAAGGACAAGGCAACAACATATGGCCTAAACAGACTGTTCATGTCTTCTCCTAAACAAGGCACAGCTTCACCTTAGACTGACCTTGCAATTACAGGCTACTGGGAACAGTTATGCACTTGAAAACAGTCAGCATAGCAAATGGCAGAGACAGGGAAAGACTCAGAAATACTGAATGCAGAGAGCCCTCAATAGGTAAGCTGTGAATTCTGGTCACAGTGTCTGAGACTATCCTGTTCCGCTCAGGCCACTTGCTATCAGAATCTTAAAATGCAACCTGGAAGCAGAAGAATCTTTTACACTGTCACTTCCTTTGCAGATGAAACAATGATAAAAGTTCCTCCAGAGATGAGCTTATAGAAATTTGAGGCCAAGATTCTGAAAAAATCTCCCCAAAGTGATAAATTTAAATAACTGCAAAGGAAGCAAAGTGGGTTAACACATCAGCTTCCTCCAGCAGCCAGGAGAGAATCTGAACATTTTTTCCAGATCAATTATTGAGTAGCTAGGGAAAAATTGCAATGCCACCTCAAATAACTCATGTCTATATGACTCAGTTCAGGAATATTAATAAAATCCACACATCCAGAGCCTGAACTGATTAGAGTTTCGGAGATGCTGGATTCTGAGCAATAACCTCCCAAATTTACCATAACTATTCTGTACCTAGTGTCATTCATGTAGGGCAAAAATAACTTGTCAACTCTTGACAAACCCCTAAATCTTAGAAATATACTATTTTAAACTGTGAATTTGTTTTGGCTTTCTTAACTAGTAGTGAGCACAAAAATTAAGGGATAAGAATGTCCTTGTATCACTCTTAGACTAAAAATTGTAGTTGATGTACGATTTCTTTTAAATGTACAAACATTAACATGCATGTATTTGATGTGCATCAAAATGAAATTTAATGATTGTTTGCAAATATGCAAAAATCCAAATTTATCTTGTAATTTAGTGGGAAAAAAATTATATACACTGACCAATCTACAGGACTACAACTAGCAACAAGTATGACAAGTAATTTGCATTTTTTGCCAGAAAAGCAATACCCTTCCTTGACTCCCTCTAAATCAGAACTGGCTTTACATCAAGTGCTAGAGCTTAGGAGAGCTAAAATATGTTTTCCTCTGTCTTATCCTTGTGTTTCATTGTGAAAGGGTTATTTCTCCCAGGAACACAGTAACAGCTGCTGGCTCTTTCCTCCATGATTTCACATGACACATTTCTCACTGGAGCTCTCAGCAATTTATTCTTATTGCCTTACTGCTTTAAGTTTTTTTTCAACAAGATCAGTGTTGTATACATAAAAATTAGATATGAGGAGTGAGGGAAAAATCCCTTTAATTCAACAGATTGCATAAAATGCCTCTATGCCTGAAGATGCTAAAGCCATGGCTGGGTTTTGGGTGCAGGGAGAACATCTATTTCTTTCATTTTTTTAAAAGATGCAGTATGTGCTAGACATTGTTCACATGGAGACTAGTGATTTTAAAACTGCCACTCAGTTTTCCACCTCCATCAGATCAGGTCAAGAATCTTGGAGAATTTACCTCAATTAGCCAGGAAAGAGGTCACCCCATGGGGGAAAGAAAGCCCTTAAGAAAGATTGCTACACAACCTCACTGCCATGTCAGAGCATGCTGCTGCTAACAGAGGCCATTAGCTAGGGTTTGCTTGGCTAAAACCAAGGGGATAAAACTCAATCACTGACACGGCACCCTGACTTAACTTTCACTATTTTCTGACTTTAAAAAGCATCAAGTGTTCAGGTTTTTACATCCTAAAATTAAAATTACATAAATGAATTACACTTCAACTTTGAGGACTCTGAGCTGTCGTGGCCAAAGACAAGAAAGGAACACCCAGGAGGCCACTCAACCCTTACTTGTTCATTCAGAACATGAACACTAAATATCATTGATCTTCTGATCACTACAAATTATTGGTAAGCTCTGCATTAAACCAGGCTGCTGTAAATTGGAGTTGACAGTATTATCAGTGAAAGAAATGCATGAACTCTGTGTTTGCCAAAGTGTGACCTCCTGGATTAGCGGTGTAGCACTGTAGTACTGCAAGGACTGAGATTTTTAATCTAACTACCACTCTCACACAAATTATTTCACTCACACAGAATTAACCTTGCTTAAGAATATTTTTTCACATTAAACTTGCACTGTGACTTAAAAATTAACCCAAAAGGATATTGGTGCAACATTCCCATCTTCAGGTTCTGGCTCACCAGAGTCACCTGCATCAGGACATTAATGCCCTTCCAGACAGCTCCTTCAGTGAAATCATCCCCTGCAGACATTCTCACACTAACTTGCATGTCAGAAGGATAAAAACTTGAAAGAATGAACCCAGAAATGAAATGTGTTAAGACCAGAGAAGAAACCCTCTTAATAAAATGAGCAGCAAGAGTTTCTATATTACAGGAAGCAAAGAGATTACAGAACATAACTGGCAACTGATTTGGAAAGTTGGCATGATTGCTAGGTTTGCTAACCAACTGCATATAAACACCTTTCTCTGGTTTTGTCATTTTGTTGGGGTTTTTTTTTGTATACTTGAAGATGACACATATTGTTCCTTAGGGGGCTTTGCCTCCTCAATGGTAAAGAATTACTTAAGAAAGGCAAGAAACAAAGAAGACAGAAAGAATTACTTAATCCTTTGAAAGTTTTTTGTTGATATGGACCAATGGAGACACACAATGTGAAGCAAATTACATGGTTAAAATTATAAACAAGGAAAATTGCTTTGACAACCAAAGGTTTTATGGAAATGTGGGAACTGGCATACCATGCCTGAAAGGCAGGCATGTGCCTGGGAAGAAACTGAGGACACCCAGAGGAGTTCCAGTTGCAGAAATTTGCCATTTTTGTGCATTATTTTCCTCTTAAAACAGCAAATAGGAGTGATGTGGCATATTTACATAAAAACTTACTCACTTGATTAGTGACATATTTATGTGACATTATCTTAAAATCAAAATAGTTCACTTGAGTTTGAAAAGCCAGAAGAAATTCCCTTGACAAGTCACCTCAAGATATATTTACAGGTGAACTGAAGATACTGTCTTTGGTTTGTAATTAAGGGATAGAGCCAATAAGTGCCTTTGGTGCCAATCTTTCAAACTCAACAGTCCCAAGTTATTTTAGGCACCTGTGTAACAAAGTGGAGTTGGGAACCTTGCTCTGAGCACACTTCTCTCCCTTCTTGAAGGATACTCTGAGTAGAGCCTACCACTCGTTCCAAATGACACCCAGTGATACTTGTGCAAAAATTATTCATCTCTTTGGGCCACAAACAGAGCAGTCAGAAAGCAGGGCATGACTCTGTAGGCACAGAGTAGGAGACAAGGTCTTATCTTCTAGCTCCTGCTGCTTTGGGTTAGAATAAAAATCCACCTGGTTTAATAATCTATTTCCTGCTAGGTTCAGTAGATCATAATTATAGGAGACAATAAGAAATGGGATGTGAATAAAATGATTCTTCCCGGCCATATAGTGTAAATTGCCCCAAGTTAGAAGGGAAAGGGCTTTCTAAGTCAAAGGTTGCAACCATGGCAACTCTTAACAGACAAAGTACTCTTCCTGAATTCTTCATTAATCCCATTATTTTGGCTCTCAGACCATAATATATGACCAAGTTTCACAATTTCATCTGTGCACAGTAACTTTTTTTAAAATTTGGTTGCCTCTCAATTCTTCAAGTGTGAGTAGTGGAGAATTACCATTTCCTCTGTTCCATGGGTTTTTTGCAGGACCCTATTGAGCACAGTAGCAGCTCTTCAACTCTTGATCATATCTATTACTCTTCTCTAGTTTATGTAACATCTCTGTTAAAGCAGGAAGACCAAAGCTGAGTGCAGCATTCTAGATGTGATGCACTGCAGATTTATACAGTGGAATAATAGGGTTTTTTGTTTTGCTCTTCATTCACAGATGAATATTTCCCAACATTTGTCTTTTTAAGCTTCTGTCTTTTTAACCTTTTCTGAGCAGTAAGCTCCATTCTTGGGGTGAAGGGGGAAGCCCAAAAGTCCCTTTTCTGTACTCTCTTTTCTAAACACACCCCTGTCCTTTATGTTCAGAAAACAAAAAAAGAAAAAACAAAAGGGTCAAATGCTCTCTTCATCCTCAAATTCAAAAGCTCACTACTCAAATAATAGCCCCCACAGGCAGGAAAGCAAGTAATTCTGATAATTTCTCTTTGTCAAACTAGGAAGCAATTTATAGTGATAGTCAGATATTTTCTGATAGAGCACTTTTCTGTAGTAAAATGAAAACTCAACATTACATTTTCTGAGAAAAAAAACAGGGGAAGGTGACCCAGCTTCCACTTCTGCAGCTACTCCACAGCTCATACAACAAAAGATCCAAGGACAAGACACAGATTCTATCACATTTCTAGTGACACCAGGTCATAAAACTTCAGAAAATATCCAGTTTAGATACTTTCCAAACTGATTTAAAAATAATAATTAAAAACAAACAAACAAACAAAAAACCCAAATAAAAACCAAATCAAAAAACCAACCTCCTTTGCATTGAAATTTTCCACATAAATCTTGGGGTTTTGGTTACAAGGACAAATTTTTAGAAACACCAAGATTACATCAGGCAGCTTGACTGATCCCTTTACAGTGCTACAGGGGAAAGTCAAGCCCAAACTAGACTCACACATCTGCAGTCTGGAAGCCATTTGGAGCACAACAAAAACAACTTTATTGACTCATTCTGGACAATGCTGGATACATATATATTCTCCCTTACAGGTCAGTAGATGGCACTCTCTATATTTACTATCCACATGTTTTGCACACTTGTCAAAGAAATGCTGCTTCTCCTGGAACTGCAGTAGTAGATCCTTAGACAGCTCCCCTTAGAAGGAAGCTCTGTGCTTTACCTACTCCTTCAGCAGATTTCAGTTTGCCCTGGGCAAGCTGGTCAAGTTTGTTGATTAGGACCTGTAAACCCAAGGAAACATGAGTTGCATGGATGGTCTATACTTTATGTAGTTAATGGACAATCCACTCTCCCATCTAGAGTGTAATAGGCCTCAAAATTTGCCCTTTCTACAAAGGCCAAAAGTGGTTCATCATTAACAAAGCACCTGCATATGACAGCGAAATGAGGTCTCTGTATAAACAGTCCTCTTCATTTACCTGATCGGGTCACTATCCATTTAGAGTCATATTGACTTCATTTAATTGTTTGTCCTTCATATTTGTAAAGCCAGCAGAGCCATGGGAAGGCAGACCCAATGCCTCTTCTGTGCACATCATGTACATAAAGAGCCTTCAAACTGAAACCATAAGATCAAGTTTTTTTACAAAAAGAACATAAACTAGTTTGAGGTAAAAGCTAACAGTTCCACATGACACACCATGATCAAAAAATAGTCCAGAAGAGAAAGCTTATCTAGGGCTGACTGCTTGCCAGAACACCTGGAGAAGGCAGGCAGGTCTGGATTCCTAGTGCATCTCCACCCTGCTGTGCAGAGCACTACTCTCATCTGGTCAGAGCTGCAAACTATCACACCACTGAAGGAGGCTCACATGGAGGTTCTTGGTTTCTATAAAAGCCCACTTCACACAGCAAGCTAAGAGTCATGAATACTCAGCAAGTCTAAACCCTTGTTTATCCTCACAGATCAGATGATATCAGAAACAAAGATGAGAAGAAAATACGTGTTTCTTGTTTATTGTGCACTATTATAGCAAGCACCACAATTTAACCCAATGGTATGCACATAACACCAATATAGTCCTTTAATACGTCTTTTTTTTGAAAATGTTTCTAAACTATAATCCTATATTTAATTTGATAAATACTATTACTAGCAGCATTTAATTGATTCTTGATTACAATCAATTATATTTCTGAAACAATCAAGCATTCTACAATTAAAAATAATTGATTCATTAGCACACCCTTACTAGACAATTGCACAAATGCATTATTTATGTAATTAGATACATTTACAGTTCATTATTCCCCTTTTTATTCTATTGTTGCAAGGCTACACATGTAGCATCTTACTTTATAATTCTCCTTGCTTCCTATTGACATGGAGATTGCACTTACTTTATTTACTCAATTTCAACTCAGAAATCAAAACCTGAAAGAGACTCAGTCCCTACAAAAACAGTAATTAAAACCCATTTATTTCTCATATAGGTGAAAAATAAAAGTAACAAACTATTTTCTAGGGGAAAACTTCCTATTTCAGTTGAAACAAGCAGCTGTAAACCCCAGATTTTTAGAGGTTTCAAGAAAGGAAATTAAAATTTTTGTGTGCCAAGGCTCTTATATGAGAAAGAGAAGCTAGTAAAAAATTACTAGAATAGAGCTCCTTCCATGACCAAAACTAACTAATGGCCAGGTACTTAGTCTATTATGGCATGAAAACCAGTTCAGAAGTTTTGACAGTCATTACTATGAACCAAGAATCTCATTTTCAGATTTCTAGTTCTCTACATATTTTATAACTACACTTATGGCTATGATTGTCCAAGCTTTCTAAGAAAATGTAATAAAATCCACAAACCAAACTCCATCAAAACACCACAGCCACACCTGGTCAGACGAAAGAAGAAAGGACAGATGTGTGACAGCTGGAAGCACACCTCTGGCCCGAGGGAGAGGAGAGGAGAGGAGAGGAGAGGAGAGTTATGCTGGAAGCTCACCGAGCAAGGCATGGTGCCCTGTCTGCTAACTGATTAGAGTAATGCAATAATTCCGGGAGAAAAGAAGTGAATACAGAGAAATGCAAAGACCTTTCCCCTGCAGAAGATTTAATAAAAAAAGTCTGCCAGATCTGTTCCAATAGGGCTCTGAAGCAATGGCTATCAAGACCTCCCTTCTGATCCCTCTGGTCTAAATGTGGGGTGACTGCCACAGAATTTCAACCCTAAGATTCCTGAAATAGTGACCAAATGAAAAACCCAAGCGACAAAAGTCTGCAGATTTCTATGCCTAAGTTGTAGCAACCCTAATTTTTCAACAGCATTACACTTTATTTTCACTAACTTCATACAAATGTTTGTAATATTTATCATTACAATGATCATTAATAATTGCTTGTCATACACATATAGGCATTTAATAAAAAAAGAAGTATTAGAAGAGTGAGTTAGTATCTAAGTGTAGCTGGTTTCACTTTTCTTAGTGAAAACTATGTAATAAAGGGTTAATGGAGAAAAAGGGAGTTTTTTGGTAGAACTCCCAGGCAAGCAAATTCTCTCATCTTCCTTAGTCCTAGCACATTCCTCAAGTGAGCTCACTAAACTTCCACTCTCATTTTCTGGACAAATGACAGAGCAGAAGGATAAGATATTCAGTAATTGCTCACGCTTGCTCTCTTTAAAAGTTATATACTGGAAATGGCAGGGAGTGTCAGGAAATAAGTGATCATTGCTCCATCCATAGAGACAGTTAAAGATGTAACACCCTTGTGGTTACCTCAGATGTGATCACAAAGGCTTCTTTCTAAGTTTTAAAATAATCTGATGATGCTAAATCTTCACTTATTCCTTCAAGCCTGGATGAATAATCTAGAACTTTGGTTTCCTGTGTGTTTCTTCTTCTTATACAAGCCAGTCAGCCACAGTCAGAAACAAACACTCAGAGAATAAAATAACCAGCAGAACTCAAGACGAAGAGGAGATATCAATGAGATAAATTATCACCATAGTTCTTCAGCAGCCTTGGTGCTGAAAGATATGCCCCTACTTAGTCTGACAGTCAACCATGAAAAGTACCATGGCAAAGAGAATCCCACCAGCTGTACTTTTTCATAACAATAACAGATGCCCTCTCAGATCCTATTAAATGGATAAGCTACTTGAAAACAAATCCTGAAATGAAAAAGAACAGGCCAGCTACATGCAGCAGAATCTGTTCGTATATTACACCTCTGTCAGGAACTGCAAGTCCAAAACAATTGAGGTCAGAAATGCAATCAAGAAACCCTTCTGGGAAAACAGAAGCTTTCATGGGGAATCAGCTGACTACATTATAAAGCAAACACTGACCAACTAAAAAACCCCAAACAAATATTTTTAAAAGATCGTACATTCATCTCTGGGCCTTCTGCATTGCATTTGACTGAAATGGACAGATATTATATTGAGTTTATGCTTATATGTGTCCAGATTTTTTGATTGACTTGTCTCCTCACTCTGCACAAGTTAAAAGCTTCCCTCATGCTTATTTCTCTATGGTTTCTCTATGGTTACTTAAGGGAAGGAAGAAAACTATCTACCTCACTGCAACCTTGATTTAATTCTGATGTTTAGACTGAGTAGGAATTTCTAATCCTCACTGTGGTTCAGTTACGCAGCTCCAATGAAATGAAAAAGCACTAGACTAGCTTGCAGTCCAATGTTATTCCTCCTTGCATCTGGCCTCACTTACAAAACACTTCAAACTTCATCTGCAAAGAAGCATGGCTGCCTTCGAAGTCATTAAGTCTTAAAAATCAGAGGAAAGTTCTTCAAAACCTGTTTATTTGATCCAAAACATTAACATGCTGACAGCTGTTGAGCTGCTTCATTTAGCTGTCACAACAGACCATGGAGCACCATAGCGAAATGGACACTTCTGTGTCTGACATCTGCCACTCTTCCATTAACTGTTGCTTCACCATAAACATTTTACCGAATAATTGATTTGGCAAGGAGTATGCAACAGAGTGTCTTTTTTTAATGCATTAAAACATCTGGGGTTTTGCATTGAAAGGTTCTGCTGAAAGTAATAAAGTCCAAATAGAAGATTTTTAAGCTGCCATTTTTTGGCTATGACATGAGAAGGATTCCCACTGAGAGGTAACATGCCTCATCTACTTAGGAAATCATACCTTCTGTAACAGAAGTTGAAAAGCCTTGGTAAAAATATTAATATAATAAGCTTTAACAGAAATGAAAATTCTTAGGAAAGCTTCATCTCTACAGAGCTGTTCTTAAATCCAAAGTATCTGCAACTCAGTGGGAAACACTGGTCATATGAAAGCAATTTATAATGTTCCACAGCAAAGGAAGAATAGAGTAGCCTTAACATCAAGGAGGGGAAAAAAATCATCACAGTAGAAACCTTGCCAAAATTTAATCCTGAGAAACACAAAGTACTCAGTACTCTTAGAAGAGTCTGTAATGCTCGAGTATCAACCGTTCTCAAAAACAGACTGAAAGTCAGGAATTCTCCTACTATCAAAAACCCTAATGTCTGTATTTGGAATTGACTGAAGTTAATACAACAAACTCTCCTTGAACCAAATTTGCCAAAATTGCAAGGTAAGCCACGGAATGCCACTGAGACGCTCACAAGTAATACATGTAAACCATTAGACTGCATCACAAGAAACAGCCTTTGACTTTCAGCTGGAGATGGCAAAAGAATGGTTCTGTGTATTTTCTCAGCTTTATAGAAATCATATTTGTATCCCCAGATTTAGCTGAGTATCTGAAACTAAAGCATTGCCTTTTAAAGACTAAAATAAAATGGGTTGAAGGAATACAGTCAAAATTTAAGTTCTCTGATATTTGCCATCTGTCTTAGCCAAAGAACACATATGAAGTATCATTTTTGGCTTTATCCAAATGTCTGCCATTGGTCTCCAAGATAATGACTTTCTTTGGAAATAGAAACTAAACAGAGAAAACTTACACACTGCACATTTATATATTTTACAGAAATGTTTAAATCCAAAATGAAATTAAAATAATGAAAAGCACTTTTTCACAAGAAAGCAAAACATACTTGGCTGGCAGTGCCTTTGGAAGGTATCCCTCAAACACTGCAATATGATACCCCAAAGGTGTAGCACCTGATTAGGGTACTGGAATCATATCCAGGAGTCTACAATCAGCTCAGATGGTAATTCCAAAACGGGAACTCTGAAGAAGCTGATTTACTGTCCTAGGATAGCAAGAAAAAAGATGAGAAAATAATGAAGACTGGGATTGCTGACTTGTACATCCCACACATAACAAATTTTTAGCTTTCTTAGCTCCTCCCTGCCCATAAATCCAGGCCCATTTAAATGGAAAAAAAAAAAAAAAAACCCAAAACCCAAAACAACACTATTTCACGTGCATTGATGAAAACTATTCAACAGTCATCACCGAAATAATTTGAGGTTTATACTGGCACACATCAGAGAAGAAACTGCTCCAATGTTTTTCAAAGATCGACAGAGCTGGAGTTCTGCATTCACACATTTTAAAGGCTCTTCTTAGAGTGGGGATTTTCAAAAGCTGCACAGCTCTGCAAGTTGGCATAAATTCTTGTTATACTGCCACAGGCTAAATTCAAAATCCTAGCTTAACACTGATGGCAAACTACAATTAATACTGTTACCAGACTAAAAAAATAGAAACCATGAAATCCATCATTTTCATGGCAACATAAAATTATACCAGGAAAATGTTCAGCTTTTCTGACTTCTGTTCACCTCTACTAATTTCCTTCTTTGGATTTCATATGAACTGCTATATTTCATAAAAGGAAGAAAAGCAGCCAGGAAAACAAATTTGTGTAAAATTTTGCATGCAGACAAAACTTTTGTAAATTCCAATTCCTCTGCACATTCATGGAAATATCAAACAAAATATACACACTCTCATTCCAAACAACAAACAATGTTCATCTAATTAAATATTTTGTTCTGGACATGAGCTAGCATCAGACATTCAGAGAACAACAGAACAAATCTATACCTTATAAATGTATGTTTTAATTTTTTGTGTCCAGACACAAGAAAAAGAATTTATCCAGTGCAAATGTTCCCAGTATTCCTACAAAAGAGTAATACACTTCTGACCCATTTCAATATCCTCCTGTAATGAGTTACATTACTAAAAAAAAGATAATACAAGAAATTAAATCACAGCAGTAGAATATTTTATCTAATGTTTCTAAATTTGCTTCAGATTACCTTGAGAACTCTCTAAATTCTTGGTAATTTAACAAATAATCTTCATCACAACAGTGAAGCCAAAGTATTTTCAGAAAGAAAAGAGTTTGCACAGTAAAAGCCTTTTAAGTGTTGCTTGAGTGCCTTGTAATAATAAGGGTAAAGTTCCTTATCGCATAATCCAGTTCTAGGTCTAAATATGTTCTTTTATGCTTGGAAGTTCTCCTCCAAGATCACACATGAACATTCAGAAGGTAATAGCCTAATTATACATCATTTTAAGTAAAAGTCTTCTGTATCCTTTACTGATACTGTCAGATCTTTTTCAATTCTTGAAAATACACACAGGTAAGGTTCAGTATAACTCACTACAAGTTTGGAGGAGGATAAAATGGAAAATTCACTAGTTTGCAACTAACACTAACTTATTAATAGTTTCCATACTGTGATGTGTTTGAGCAATAAATGGAAGAATGCCTAAAGGGGATATAAGGAGCAGTCATTAAATGTTATAATACACAGAGGAGCAGTGACCACTCCAGCCATCTGTTTGTTCTGTGCCTACCTGCAGCTGTGAGCCATGCCCAGGTAGGAATATCAATACACTGCCCACAGTCCTGAGCTGTAGTTGAAAGAAAACCTACATCTGTGCTCCACTAAAGGCTGGGAAGGAGATGTTTGATTCAATGATACCTGTTAGTGTAAGGAAGGAAGAAGGAGAGCTAAAAAATAAGTCAGAAATGTATCTGTGATGAGGAGGATGCCAAAGGACACAAAAGTCACCAGAACAAATAATTTGAACGGCTCTACAGAACAGCACCCAGCCATAAAGATTAACCCAACAACACATAGGGAAGAAGCTCGTTGCTACTATTATGTGAAGACCAGGCAATGTTAAAACCAGAAGCCACAAGATTAAGAGCAAGTACTCTATCCTAAAGAAAGTTCGGACTGAACCGTGTGGACATATCTGAGCTTCCATCCTTGATATCAGGCATTAATGCCATTTTCAACATGCAAAAGTAAAAAATTAAAATAGAGTTGACAGCATGAAAGAGAACTAATAACTGAGACAAAAATTCTGCCCATTTCCATGTAAAAGGACAGAAGTGTAGTAAGACATTAGCCTTGCTAAATCATGACTTCCTCATTGACCTCAAACACAGGAAAGGCGCTTAACAACTAGGTCAGATTACTAAAGAAGAGCATAAAAGAATGGCACAAGCAGCTGGAGCACAAGCAAAGAGGTCAAGACACAGAACATGACAATAAGAAACAAAGGAACCCTATGATCGCAGCTGAGCAGAGATCAGGTCAGGCAAACTTCTGAAGCTGATCTGCCAATAGTTCACTCCAAAACACCAAAGTACTTGCAATAGCTAAACATGAAGTAGAACAGTGGGTTTTTTGGTTTGTTTTTTTTATTTTTTTTAAGACGAAAGTCTCAGACTGGTCAAATAAGAAAAGCTTTGAAAATTAAATTCCTTTCTCCCTACCACATCTTTACATTTTTCCTCTTCATTCTTGTCCTAATCCAGCAGCTGCTTTGCCCTTCCTAAGTGTGTGAATACTCCAGCCTCCTTCTGACCCCTGTGCCTATTACCTGCCTGTCTCCTAAGCTTCTCTCTCCTCATTTGACCTGTTTCAAAACCAAGATGCCACAGCTCAGCTTCCAGAAACATGGCCCTCCTAAGCATGCTCTTAGGAAAGGACCAATATCCCTCTCCAGAAATTTCCATATAATTCCAAATACAAGCAACTACAAAACTATGCAAGATATTAAACAGAAAGTATCTAGGCAGTAAGCTGTGAAAAAATAAATCCGGTTCCACAACTAGAAAGACTACATTAGCCTACCATTCAGAGAGAATGTAGAGAAGATGCAGAGAGCCAGAGAGCTCTTCCTGCATTGGTCTGTATGAATAAAATCTATTGGTGTCAAGCTGAATTACTAGCAACAACAGTCAGAGCTCAAATGAGAACACAAATTATTAATTACACATTTCAAATTTAATTGGTTTGACAAGTATCAGCAAAGATATATTAAAAAAATAGTTGAACTGACATGAGAACTGATAGCAGCTCTGTGATGTCTCATATCTGTGCTTAGAACAGCAGGAAAGAAGAGCTGAGAAACCACAGACAAGTAAAGCTGAACTTTCACATTCAAGAATATTTCTGGATGAAGCAATTGTGTGCAGCTATATGGTAATACAGACATAAGTAACAATTGATATGAATTTGTTAAGAACAAACTGAAAAAACAATCCAATTTCTTCCTGTGCTGTGGCTAAAAGGTCTTTTTAGACGAAGAGGAGTAGATTGTCATTCATCTTGACTTCAGTAAGTCAAAATGAAATCTGAACACAGAAATTAGATAACTGTACCCACAGAAGACCAGTGTTTCACTGCCAAATAGAAAGATGCATTGTATCTGTGCTTCAAAGGGTCTGCCTAGGTTCTGGTCTTTTTTCCCGCATTTCTCTCAACAACCTAGATGATAGATAGAAGAAAACATTCCTGACAATAATATTTGTATTGCATATTGAATATTGGATTGACCTAATGCTTAAGGTTTGGTGAAAGATTTAAACAGGTTTCAACAAGCTACTCAAGATAAAAATAAGCTAGTTAGTAAAAGTATTTTTACTAACAAAAAGAAGAAGGAGGTGACACCTGGGGGCTATTTCTGATCTGTAAATGACAATCATAACACTGCACAATGATTTTGGATATTTAAGGAAATGCACAAACAGGAGATGTTCAAAAGATCAACAAGAACCATCAGAGGTAGAAAACCTAAGGCACAAAAGAGGAAAAGGAAAAAAATAATCTGTTCTCCAAACCAATGATGGACAGAACAAGTAATAATGGGCTCAAATACCAACCAGAAAGACCCAGGATAGATTTTAGGAAAATCACTCAATTGAGAATAACAATGAAATACTCAAATAGATTGTCAAGGGTAGCCATGGGCTTTCCATCACTGATGATCTACAAAATAGAACTGACAATCTGATTCTGCCTGAGGCACAAGCATGGCTTCTCCAAGTCTCTTCCAAGGCAGTTTTCCAAAACAATAAATGGCTGTCTACTCTCTTAAGGACATCCTATCACACATCTAAATTTCCTTTGTATAAACACAATTTATTGTACAACAGACACAGATGCAACATTTCTTATTCTAAATGAGCTTATGGATGTGGTAGACCCAAATATGAGAAAACACTGTTGGCATGTTTGAAAGTGAAAGTAGGGGAAAACCCCCCAAACCAAAAATAAAATAAACCAGGAGAAACATTTCAGTTTTGACCTTTTAGCAGAATTAAATTTATCTACCATCCATTTTCCCCTTTCTAATAATATGTTTTATAGTAAGGGTTTGGTTCTAAATGCTAAGTGTGACTCTCCAACATGGTTCAAAGTTTCCAGCCATGAGATGGTATTATTAACAGACTTTACCCCAGCATTTTCCCTGATGATGACCTGTTGCCATGGGAGTCAACCTCCAGAGCAAAACTGGAAGGAAGAAGTATTATATCATTAATCACATCACTGATACAGCCCTAATAAGCTGAGGTTCATAACCTCTGGATGCTGATGGAATCAGATAAAGCTGCTCTGGCCAATGTTTTAATCAACTGCAATGTTTGCTGAAGGCCATGGTATTGTAGCTTATAAATATATAGGTGCTTTATTCACTTTACAAGTGAAAACACAAAATAAGAACTGAACAGACTCAATAGAAAAACCGCTAACTTCAGTCCTTGGTGTGTATCAAAGCCAAAGGAGTTTGGAGACAATGATGAGATGCTCCAGCAAAGCTTTCTTACTTCATTAAAATTGTTGTGAAATAATTTCCAAGTATCAGGGAAACACAATACCATTCCTTGTTAAACCTGAAGACTTCTGTCACAGAAAATCTGTGGTATATGTCCAATTAAATTTGTGGTATATATCCAATGTATATATATTGGTTGAAGTTCAGTGCACCATTCTGTATTGTGGCACCCACGCTGAGTACATCACAAGCAAGCAATACCACGGCAGCTCAAAATAATGCAAGATAAGAATAGAAAGGAAGAGGGAAAATGAATTATAGAGAAGATATGACAGGTGGTATCTTCAGACAGAGATTCGCAAAACAATTACACTCCGTTATTCACCCACCACCAAAAGTACCTGCTGAAGAGTCCTAAGGTAAAAGAATTGCTATTGCTTATAATTACTTATAGCGTATCAGACTATAACACTAATTCTCATACTGGTTTTCTCTCCCATGACTGGTCTGAGTATCAAGCCTCCTTCTGGAAATCATATCTAAATTAGACACCAAGTTTTTTGCCTTATGTTTTGCTGATGATAACTGCATTTTCTCTGGTTATTCTCCATTTCGGTATAAAAAGAGGATAACTGGATTTTTTTTTTCCATAGTCGAAGTCATAAAATCTCTTCTCAAAGTCATAATTATATAATCTCTTGTCAAAGTCACAATTATGAAATCTCTTATTGAACTTATTTAAATAGAGAAGTGGTTATAACATGCCTTTGGTCATAAAAAGCTTTTCATTCACAGTAACTGTTGGCTTCAGTGAATGTTATGTATTACTGGCAATTCTGAAACCTACTCAGATACAGTTTCACTGTAGGGAGGGTGCCAGGAGGATGGACCAGGCTCTCCTCAGTGGTGCCAAGCAATAGGACAAGAGGAAATAGACAGGAACTGATGCACAGGAAGTTCCACCTCAACATGAGGAAGAACTTCTTTACTGTGAGTGACTGAGCCCTGGAACAGATTGCCCAGAGAGGTTGTGGAGTCTCCCTCATTGGAGATGTTCAAGAACTGTCTGGACACAATCCTGTGCCATGTGATCTAGGATGGCCCTGCTTGAGCAGGGAGATTGGACCAGATGACCCACTGTGGTCCCTTCCAACTTCACCCACTCTGTGATTCACTCCACCAAATAAACAAACAACTTAAAAAAAAACCAAACCAAAACCTAACCAACCACACTAAAAACCTCACCCAACAGGCTGTCTTCATACTGCAAATTATCCTGAGACAATAATTTGGAAATCGTGTTAGGAATAACAAGGATAAGTGATTAGAGAGTGGTTTATAAACAGTTAATAAATGACCTGGAAACTATTTCTCCTAGTCATTTCTCAGAGTAAAATTGACAAATAACTGCTATCGAAATTGTAATGAAATAACAAGATACATTAGAAAGAGTCCATCTCTTTCCCATAGTTATATAAATCTGGCACAATTGAAAATGGAAAAAAAAATTACCTCTTGAGCTAAAGTATAAACCTAAAAACACAACAAACAAGATAAACAAGTCTATAAATGGTGCTGTTTGATGCCTTTTTGATCAAGAGGTGTAGTCTAAAGTGTTGAGTAATTCCAAAAACATAGCTATAAAGCTTTTATACATTAACTTTTCATATTAAGCATGCTTGTTTACAGATCTCAAGATTTTCTTTTAAATCCCTATCTCCTATTTGAATTTATTTTTTTATTTAAATGCTGTTAATTGAAATTGCTGACATTGTACTCAGTTGAGATCTTCTCTGAGCTTCCCTCTGAGGCTAGGGAATGGATGTCTTTACGTTCAGTTAATTTACCGGATTCTGATCAAAGGACAGAAGTAGCCTCAGCTCCTCACTCATCCTATATCTGGTGAAAAACAGGGCCATGAGGGAAAGATATTATTTATGTACACTGGATTAACAAGAAAGAAGCTAGCTTCCAAATCACCCCATATTTACTCCCTGCTGCATTTACAGTCAGAACTAGGATGCAAACTAATGTCAAGTGATGTAGCTGTAGCTCCCAATCACCCAAGGAGAATTTTGCCAGGCTGAATATGCTCTCTCCAGGTCTCACAGCAATATTAAAGTGATCAAACAGCACAAGAAGACTAACCATTCAACTTATTTTGTATTCAGTGTACACTCTCCTAATTGTTTCCAATTAATGCACTTCTTTTCCTGGAAGCAGATAGTGCTTGCCTGTGCTTGGCACCTATTAACAGTGGCCTCAGCCACTGGAAAGATAGTGACTACATTTCTGCTCATCTGTCTGTGGATACAAGACCTGATTGCATTGAAACCATTCTCAACTTGCCCAAAACTTGCAGTTTTACTCTACCCAATAAAGGAACCTGGCTTGTTTTTCCAAAATAATAAATCATCACCTTCTCTCATTTTCCAACAGCATGATGGAGCTTTTCTCAAAAAGAGGTGAATCTTTTGGGTTTTCTAATCTGGTCTTTTATGTCTAGACAGAAATTCTTATTTGCTCAGGACAGTGACATCAAAGTGCATCTTTGAGATGTTAGTATTTACACATTCATCTTTCTTCTAGAACAGTCATTCCTAATTTGCATGTTAAAATTTTCTGTGGAGTAAGCAAAGTAACTTAAACCAACAAAACACCCAAAGAATATTGGTTCAGTGTTCAAACAGTTGTCTATAACTTTCCTCAACATCACATTAGAGATACGATTAGGAGATGTGATATTATGCTTACATTTATATTATTTATATCATATTTATATCTAGTTATAATTTCTTTCCCTTTCGTACTTGGATGCACTATGGTTAGTAAAGCAAGTTTGTTTATTCAGTTTAGAAGATAATCTGAGTGATGCCTCTAAATGGATATTAGAGAGACCTGGGATATAAAAAGGTCTCCCTCTCATTTTGTTAATTTTCTCTTGGATAAAATCAGTCATATTCCAGTCAATATCTGCTTGAGACTTCTAGAGAAATCTTTATTGTGATGTATGGATATGATTCACTTAAGCTTGTTTTTTTAAATAACACAATTTTTTTTACAAGCAAAAGATACCTGGAAGATTTTAACAAGAGATAATGGGTTTATAGAATAATATAATTAATTCTTAAGGTTGGAGAAGACCTTTAGGATGGCCAAGTTCAGTCTCACAGGCCTGTAATTCCCCAGATCCTCCTTCTGCCTTCTTGAAGCTGGGCATCACATTTGCTACATCCCAGGCACCGGGGACCTCCCCAGTTAACCAGGGCTAATGATGCATGATGGTAAGTGGCTCAGTGAGCATTTCTGCAGCTCTCTTAATACCCTTGGCTGGATCCCATCCAGCCCCATAGCCTTGTGAGTATCAAAGTGGTGTAGCAGTTCACTGACCATTTCCCCCTGCATTATGGGGGCTACATTCTGCTCCCCAGTGTCTGTCGATGAGCAGTTCAGATACACACCTTCCTATGAAAAGCTGTAGTCTTTAAAAAAAATGAACTGCTTGCTAAGAGATCTGAACGCATTAACAAAGAATTGTGAACGGCAACCAGTGCCTTGCTTTCCTGTTTAAAACTGATGCTTCAATTAAACAACTCATCTTGCAAAAAGATTGATTTATGGTGATTTAGAACAGTTCACTGGTTTTTGTTTCTTAATCTCAAGACATTTCTTATAATAATAGTAGTAGAAGTAATAATGCTGCCTCACCAGTATTCCTGGTTTAACATCCCTTAAATGAGTAAGTACTCACTATACAGAAGCCATACAAAATGTCACATGTAAACCACAAGACCTTTGGCTTCTCCTGCGCTGTCAGACATGCCAGGTAGCTTTCACATACATACAGTGCAGTGAGGTCGAAAAATAGATTACAGTGACAGAGTAGTACAAATCTGCATAGAGAAGGACAGTGGTCAGAGAAGTAATAAATGTGTAATTGCTTTCACTCTAACTTTGATGGCCAAGACAGCAGCAGTTGGGAAGGAAAATAAGAAAAGTCTCTATATCTGTCTGAAGACAGTCTTAGCTTGCTAAACAAGGAAATGTTATTTTCGTTTGCTTTGCCCTGAACATAACCTCAATATATTATTCCACCTTCACTAAAGAAACCAAATGAAGCCTGCTCACACTACCAGCATCCAGGGAGATCATTGCCAACTCTGACACTTTCTAATGTAAATTCAGTGTCTACTCATTTACTACTGAGGATTACATATTGGCAAACAAGCAAGCAGTGCTCTGAAGCTTGAGTGCTCTCTAAGAGGCAGGAGCTCTGGGCCTCTTGGGAAAGCAGCACATGCCAACAAGCCACATGATCGTGTCTCTACTACCAGTGTTATTCTTTCACCACCTATGGCAAATAAAATAGTTGCATTTTTAACATTAGCAGGAGCCACTTCCTGACACAAAGAAAAAACCCAACTGCTCAGCTAATTCCAAACAAACAGCAGCTCCCATTCCATGTCCCTATCTAGAAGGAGCTGTCACCTCATATAGAAGTGAGCTGGAACATTGCCTTTGCATGAGAAAACCCTCAACCTGACACCACACCTCTTTCACAGTGGTTCCATCTTTACCATGTAACAGATCGCCCAGACTAACTTTCAGAGGAGCAAAATTTGGAGATACTGAACAGAATATGAAGAATTTATTCCACTGAGTTTCTGTTTATAACCTTTTATTAAGATGCATGGCTTCTTGCTCATCTAATCCGAGTTTACAATTAAAACCTCTACAGTCATCCATGGACTTCCAACCTTCTACGTGGCCTCCAGATTCTCCTCGGAATTTCTTCTTCTATACTCTTTACACTCCACCTTCAACATGTGATTGCTCACATCCCCAGCAAGATCTTGGGTTCCTAACTTACATATTTAATTTCGTATTTTGTCTTAGATACTAAATATTTATTTGAACACAGTGGTCTTAACTTACCTGTGCTGGCAGTTTAAGTGAGGCAGAGCTTAATTTCCAACGTATGGCTAAGTGTTTCTATATTCCAAAAGATGGTAACATATTCTGTCTGTCCTCCATTGTTTTTTTTTCTTTTAATTGTTTAGTTTATACAAAAATTGTTTAGTATATGAAAGAAAATTACAGCTATTCCTCATTGCATGAGAGCTTACCTAGCTGCACAAGAACACTGTTACCAGACAGTAACTGCTCAGACAACCTCCTATTCCTGAAGTAATGTCATCTGGGAAAAAAAATTAAAGAAGATGAAAAATCAATGCTAACATTATTTATCTAGTCAAAGAAAGAAACCTCTTATGGCCATCCCAAGAAAAAGCGCTTCACTGATACATGCATTTTTTAACACACAGCCTGGATTCCACATCAAACCAACTGTTCAAAATGCATCTTCTCTTTAAATATAAAACCACTGTCTACAGCAAAAGTACTCCCTACTAATTCTCCCATTCCACAATGACAGACTTTCTTGTGCATTTCAAAGAAATAGTAAAACCAATTATAGCCCTGAGAACTGGGAGTTGTGCAAAGAGATATCCAAACAAATCAACTCCTTGACATCAGGAATGCATTAAAAAGACATTGTAAGTCCTTATATAAAGGGTATATTTTTAAAACAGAAAAAAATGCAGAAAATTATAAGCCAGATTGTTTAACATACTGGCATGATAGAAATTGACCTGTGTTGTTCTAACACATCTAATTTTGAGATTTGATTTCAACTCTTTCATTCAATTTTGAAAGCTCTGTATTATGTTTTACAGAAAACTTGGGGGGCGGGGGGGAATCAAAATTCTTCCTTTCATTTACTACAATTTTTTAGTTCAGCACAGTATTATGGAAAAAATATGAGAATGATGATACGGAACAGAACTTTCCCAAATGCTCTTTTCGCAAAGTAGAGACAATATTTAAACAATGTGACAAAGAAAACAAATTTAAGCAGTCCTTTTTTAACTGAAAACTTCCCCTTGCATTGTCTCATAAACAAATTCATGACTGGTGAAAAAGCTACCCTTTCCTAACAGACCACCAGCTGTTGGCTTGGTATATCCCAGTTTGACCTGGATGATTTGGGTTTCCATTTCTTTGCTAAGCATTGCAACGAAAGTTTATTCAAGTCTTTCAAATTTCAGGCATGCCTCTTCCTCAACAGTCATTGAACAACTCATGAAAGAAGCTGACATGTCCCATGTTAAACGTATTTCCATACCTAGTGGGATGAAACAGATTGGGAAATGGTATTCCCTGTTGTAGATTTGGCTTTGCCTCCCACAGGAACTTTCAGATCTGGAGTAGAATCAGCTAGAAAGGGAACAAACTGATACTGCAAAGGCAGGGCAGACAGTAATCAGCGAGGAATGAGGTAAAACAGGGATCTGCAGAGCTCAGCAGCGAGCTGGGTTTTGCCTCCTGATCCTGAGGCTCTGGTTATGGACAGCTCTTGCTGTGAGGCAAGGACAGGAGAAGAAGGAGCTAATTAAAAAGAGGACCAAGAGCCCTAACATGTCAGCACAAGGACCAAAAGCCCTTGTTGCTCTGCTGCCTGCTGGAAGGCCAGGGTTTGGCTAACAGTGGTCTCCCTCCTCTTAGAGCTAATAGCCTTTCCTCAGCTCTCTTCTGTTAGAAGAGGAGATGCAGCAAGCCTGGCAAACATCTGCCCCAAGCTCAGTGTTGTTGCCTCAACACTAAACGTGCCTAGGGCCAAGCCCAGGCTCAAGGCAACAGCAAAGCACTGGAGCTCAGATTTCAGCACAAAACATTACACCAAAAGCATTACATCCCTGCTAAGTCACCTACAGCCTCTGGAAACTTTTAAAGTTGGAACTGGCAGAGGAGGCCTAACATGAGCTAGTGCGAATCCTTCATTCCAGCTAGGTATAATTACATGGTTCTGCTTGACAATGTGACATAGCAGGGGCAATGAAATATCCATTTTACAGTGAGGCCAGAATGACATGGCTACTATGGATGGTTAGGCTACTTAATTTATGTCTCAGAACTCATTTGAATTCATTAAGCATTGTCTACTATATTCAACCTTGCAATAGATAGCTACTTATAATTTTATAATAAATAAACACTTTAGCCATGGGCAATTTATTTCTTCCTGCAACCTGACTATCTTTTGTGAAATTGCACGCTACAGACAAATACTTACAATATCTAATTTATAGAAAGCACAAAAACCAGACTTCAAACTGTTGCAGAATGTTAGAGAGATGCAAATACATTAGAGGAAGAATAAAAACAAACAAACAAAGAAAACACTTAAAGCATCGAAGGTGCCTCAAACAGCGAAGATTAATGTTTTACAAGAAAGCCACTTATCACTTTCTGTGCTTTCTGTATTTGGAAAATAATGAATCATGGGGTGGGATTTTTAAAGAACACAAGGCAAACATTTCCTGAATTCTTACAAAGTAACAAGGTAAGTATGTGAAGACTTGACTGGAACAAAACAGAATCCCTCAAATTCGAGTGCATTGTTTGCTGTCCTTTAAAAACAGACTAACCCAGTGTGCACTTCATTAGTATTCTAATTGTCAAGTAGTGCTCAGTGGTTGTCTCAGGCTGTCTGATTAAAAATTAAACAAAATTAATTTTTTTCCATTGCCAGATGCATTGGGTTTTTGGTTTGTTTTTTATTTTTTTTAATTAAACTCTCTTCCCAACACTTAAGATCACATGCTATCATAGTGGAGCAGTAACTCACTATACTTTGCAAGAGTACACCATGAAAGACTCTTTAATTCTGAATTACAGTGCAGAGGTGTTATTCTTATAATGCACTGCTGCTGTTCTGTTCAGTTTAGCTGATCTCTGTGTTCTCCAAGGGTGAAAGAAAATCTGATGGGACTGTGACAATAGAAACATGGCAAACAGCTCCATGACCTACAACTAGCTGTGGTGCACCTAAGACAGCTTGTTTTCATCTCTAAATAGACACTGTGCTTTGGTAAGAACATTCTTGTGGATCTGATCTTGGCTACTAAACAAACTCAGTCACTCAAAAGTAAGATCTGGACACTGTCAAACTACTCTCCTCCAATTCTATATTTAACTAACATAAAATGGTACCAACAGGTGTTCCCCTTAATCATGATGGCATTAATAAATATCAACAGAATGCAATGTTTCAATAATGCTGAAGAGGATAACCTAAAAAGTGAATTTCTGGACAGAGCCTCAAGATCCCGACATAGATTTTCAGGCACATCCACAGCCATCTCTTCAATTTACTCAAATAAAAAACCATCGTGTGCCTTTGTTTCTTATAATTAACGTAGGGATCCGTCTTTCTTTTAAAGTTGGATACTATGTAAACAAAATTAATTGCATTATGTGTACAGACACTGTACTTGTAGAGGATAAAACTGATTCTGTATTCAGAATACTGAGATTAACAGGACCCAGAGTGTTCCCAATACACAAGAAAAATATACAGTTATTATTTTAAGCTACAGCCAGCTAGAATAACATGCCAATCAGTTTGATCAAGGACAAGAGAGCAGTCATGTTAGACTCGGGGTTTTTTCAAACTTAAGACTATGGCCCCTTGTTTCATTTGTGTTAAGCATGCTGTCAGTGACACTAACTATAGCATTTATAAACCATTTTAAAAGACCAAGAAAAGTAGTGAATTTGCCAAAAAGCTGTAGAGAACATGGTAAGATTGCAATAACAAACATGAAGACCTTCAGAAAAAATACTGAATGAACCTATGCCAGTCTCTAGAAAGACAGATTTTCATTTGTAACCAGGATCTCTTATGCTGGGAACAACATACAAAGGCAAAAACAGATGATGTGATCAAGTCAGTTCTTTTTATATTTTGGAAATTTTATGGTTAAAAAGTATTGTTGGTCAAAAAACAGAGCTGAAGAATCACAGAATTCTTCTTAATACAATCAATTTATGTTATCTCCTTCAGAAATTTTTGAGGGCTGTCAGGTGTTGCTATGATATCCAACTTTCCTGCAATGTTTACATGTGGCTTCGTCACTATCTTAAGCACATGTAGGTACACAGCCAGAGACCCTAGAGCTGGGAAAGGCTCAGCTGAATTCTTCCCCCATGGAAATGTTGGTCTCATTTGCAAGATTATGGAAAATAAATATTAAAGACAAAGACTAGGAAATTAAATCCAAAATTTGTTCCCTTGTAACAGGTGCCATATCCACATGAGAAGTAAAGGTTATTTGCAGCGGTCAACTGGAGCAGATTAAGAGAAAAACAAGTATTAAAAAACCCAGGGCAACTCATTCAAAATGATTGAAACCTATATAGGTAGACATCAGATGGGGCCATGAGGCTAGATTTACTACCCTTTTGGAGTTGATCTGAACACTGTCATATCTTTAATATTTTATACTTGATTGTCCAAGTCCTTCCTCTTAGAACACAGAAAGTGTTCAATGCCCAAATGCTTCAACTATAGCCCAGTTAATATAGTGTTAAAAGGGATTTTTTAATGGAAGTATTAACAGCAATTCACACAGGACATGTAGTGCCAGTTAATACTCACTCATACTCTCACAAAATGTCTTAAGTATGAAAAGCTGTTCTAAGGAAAATGTCTTCATGTTTGGAGTTGAACAGCTCTGCGAGTTTTCATGTCCAAACATAAAATACCTACTATGCCCAAAATTCTGCAGGTTTTAAACTAAAAGGTTTCTCTCCTGCAATTACATAGTCTTGGCACCTTAAAATTCAGCAACTTTAGACATCCCCAGTGTCACCTACTATGCTTTAACATTGTATAATCAACAGCTGAGTAATCAAATAAACAGAATCTAAGCATGCCATAACTTAAACTTCACCCACCTGTGACTTCATTCCCCAGGCTGTGACTTTGCAAATTCTTTTTCAGGAGGGGAACTAAAGTGAATAGCACTGGATTTGTAGTAAAGGGCACCTCTCTAGCATTACCATTTTTCACCAGAAACACCTACAGCTTCCCATTCCACCTATAAAGGAAACTGCCTACACTGCGGAGGAAGAACCAAGAAATATTGGCCTGCCCTGATGTTAAATCATTATGGCTATGACAGGCATTCCTACACATGATGCATGTGCAGCTGCAAATAAGGTCACCGTGTTGTTCTCCTTGGCAGTTAACACTACGTGCCGAGCATCTCTGCTTCCATTTTAAATTTACACTAGCTTCACTCCCTTAAAAATTAGATGAAAAATTTGCAAAGTAATTAGATTTCTATGTCTAATTAGAGAAGACTTAATTCACTACTGATATATTTCACCTTTCTGTGAGCTAGTTAAGCAATGACTTTCACATATTCAGAGTTTTCCATACTGCTGATCTCCAAACTGATTTACAACCTTTGTATATTGTTATGTGCTGTGACAATAAATATCAGAATCCCCAGATTTTGTGGTGTGTTAGATCCAGGCTCCCCTTACAACAGCCACATTTTTAGATAAAAATCAGAGCTGCTGGGCTCACCACAGTCACGGTGTAGGCACAAACCAGCTCCACATCGTGTCTGCAGACAGTCCTATATTTCTAACAGCACATGGACTTCAGCAACAGCCTGGCACAGGTAACATCCTAACCTAAACATTGTAATTACTGTGAGAGCACAGAACACTGGCAGTATATACATACATACATTTCTGTCACCAGTTAGAGTAGATCAGTGTGGCACAGCTAAAAATCAATAGCAATGAGCTTGTTTAGAACAGACAGGGGCCCTGTCTTGAAGAGCCTACCTTTCTGCCAATTACACAAATTCATTTTAGCAAAGCAGTGTTGTACTTTCTAAAAGAATCTCATTACTACTGGCTAAGCACTACTTTGGCTACATCTGGAAAATGAGGAATCAATTCACTTGCTCATTGCAATAGTATACCCTGGCAAAGACAGGATTCACTAAGAACTACTGTGGAAGACAGCTTAGCGAGAGTGCGCGGATAAAAAATATTATTTAAATAATCTCACTACAAGACAGCATCTCTCATCATGGATGCTGGCCAAGTGCTTCCAATATTTTGAGAGTTAGTGCAGCCAGAGGCAAAAACAAACCCAACAGTCACCAGGAGGATTTGTGGGGCTTCCCCTGGTAGCTTCCCATCCAAGCACAATGCATACTTTCTGAGATCTGATACCAAATGTGGCAGGGCTGCTGCTAAGAGGGTCATCATGGGATTATTTTAATGTTCACTGAAATGGAAGCAATTTATTACATACTGCAGTAGCATCGCTTTCGTTCAAATTATAAGAGGTTGCAAGTAGCCTTTTTAATCTGCTCTGCCTTTCCCTCAGGTCCCAGCTTACCTTCCAGCTTCTTGGAAAGATGATGCTCTGTGAAGCAGGCTTTGGAGGTTATACTAAGAACAGAGTATTCAGTAAGCACTCTGTTGACCTCCCAAAGCATGCAGGGCTAGAAACATACATCTGCATGCCTAAATTCAGTTTCCCCAATGGCCTAAGAAAGGGATGCAGCTGTGGAACAAGTTTTGCACTTACTTGAATATTATCATAAAACATTTACATGATTTAATTAGATTATGTAAATGCTTTACTCCAATTTGAAGCTTTGAAAATCATAATGTCATGCTCTAAATTATGCAAATATTGAAAATGCTTTTCTCAGCAGCAGAAGCAAAGACACAAGTGAGACAGTCCTGCCACATGCTGTTCTGCTGTTCTCTGCTCACCAAAGACCACACAGAATGCATTACTGTAATCCTGACTTTTTCTATTAACATTTTCTGCACAGGATGTAGTTATTTCGTGGCCTCATTTTATGCTAAGCCCCAAATCCAAATTTGATTTGTAAAATGTGGTTTATACTGACATCCTGACTAAGCAGCAGATTTCTCACAATATTCTCTCCCCTCCTCTGACACAACATGCACTTCATGGCAAGGAGATCTCAGCCAGGAGATGCAGTAAGAGTTACTCACTGAACACTCTTCCTAAGTGCTGAGCAGTGAAAAAGGGAAGTAGGTAAAACCTTAGCAAATATTTTTCTCTGAAGTTAACTTACTTCTGCTGTACTCCTGGGTAGAATAGTGCTGGCATAATAGAGCACACGTCACTAAGAGATCCTGCACCTCAGATGACATTTTTTAGACAGAATAGGCACTTATATGATCTACAGAAATAAGTTACAGCAGGTAGGGATGGTACCCAAATATCCAGAGACAAAAGGAACAATCGTGAGTCAAAACAACCATCACGAATGAATTGCAGGAATTAACATGTACACCAACGCTGGATAGCTGAATTTAAGCAGGACTTTGTTATTCAAATAATTGCTTTGTTATTATTTTCCAGTACAAACTGAGTACACCAGCTTCTTCAATACAGCAGCTCAGCATGTCTGAAACACCAAAGTCTGATCTACCCCACCACACAATGGATCCTACAGCATGTACTACTCCAGGGCCATGAATCTTTCTATACAGTCAGTATACCAAACCTCCAAATCCTACTGGCTCCCCAGTACACAGGCACCCCCTCCCCCAAACTGGTGATCATATCCAGAATAAAAAATAATTAAGAAAAAAAAATAAAGCTTAACTGTATGAAAAATCATAAAATGTTTGAGTTCTAAGGCAAGAGAACTTTGAGAATAACATGTTGGAGAGAGAGAGAGGGAGAGATTTCTCCCTGTGCAAGTATGGCTTTTCCTCACCACACTGTTAAAGGACCCACCCTACAGCTCTTCACCCCTGGGTGACCAGAGAGTAGCTGATATGCAGGCCAGGTTATATCACATGGCCATTGCTATATCCATGCCAATACAAACCACCTGGGGTAACACCCATCTTTAGCAGCAGCCTACATTCCTGGCTAACCACAGAATAAACCTGTACATTTTTATCTTACACAGATTATGACTCTTGGGAAAGCTGCTCCCTCAGCAATCTCTGTCACCTCCAGCGTGCTACCTGGCTAGGGTTATGACTTCTGAGAAAGCTGATGGGTTGTTAGGAAAGGCTCTATGAAAGTCTGTGGGGAAAAGCCACACAGGATAAACATAAGATTGGAGGCTGAGGTAATCCTCTTTGTGGAGGAAACATTAGCAGCTGAAGGATTCAATAGGGAAAAGATACCAAAATGCAAAGGTCTAAAATCCTAATAGGACAAATGCAGCTTGAAGATGGCAACTCTACAACTCTGTTCCAAGCAGCAGAGAGGACACCTTCCTAGCCAGGAAAATTCACTTTATGTGTATTCCAGACACAAGAAATATACTAGTCCTAGACCCAGCAGTCTGTTAGATTTTTGCCTGACATGGGCACAAGCCACTGCCTTTTCCCACAAACCTTGCCCTGCTTTCAACTCTCAGATTATCATCAATATCTTGCCCACAACAACAGGAAAATACTTGTCTGCAACACACTTCACCTGTTCCCCTTCCTCTGCTTGCCCATTCTCTGCTGACCTCAGCCAGTCATCAAAACACTGCTCACCTGTTTTTATAGTGCTCTTTATATTCAATACTCTTCCTAGGGCAATCCTCCTAAAATGCCTTTTTTTCACCTATGTGGGAAAGTTACAATAAATAATAAACTTGTAGGGACAAATTTATTTTAAAATATTTCAATGAGCACTTTTCAGGGATGCATGGGTGCTCTCTTTGCTGTAAGGATAAAATTGATGCTCATCACTACTCCAGAAAATTTCACAAAACCCAAAAGTGAAACACTTCATAAAAATGAAAGTCATTTGCTAAAAACAAGTGTAAAGAACAATACCCTCTCAACTGAATAGTAAAGTGGTTTTCAAACACTAAATAATAAAACTGTCACTACCATTCCCAGCAGAAATTATCCCACAATGCATAAAACAGACCCAACTCAGCCTCTGTCATGGGCAGTACTGGAAAAGCTCTAGGTACTTACTCTTCAGTTCTATAGCACTTAAGTCAGCTCATAAGGCTGTCATACAGGCCTGGCAGCAAAATTAAGTAGCTCTCATTCCAGGTTCAACAATGTCTTTCCTGTGATAGGAATTCTTGAAATGAAACCCCCTACCCAAAACTGCACCCTCCTGTGGTTATCAGACAAAATAAATTGAGCAGAGCTGACTGAAATTATTCTGATTCAATTATTTCAACTAACCATATTTATCAGCCTCCTAAACTCATAAATCATAGCAATCTCTGTTGGGAAATTCAAAACTGATGTGGCCCCGCCTGAATCAGAGAAGGCGGTAGGCATCTGACAGCCTTGAGGAGCAGCCTTGTGTGAGTTGATTGAAATTTCTAGCAGTATTAATCTTAATAACCTCAGGTAGCTTCCTCCCCACAGCCTATGTGTTTCTGGGCAAGCAGAGAGGGAGGGAGCACTGCAGCAATTACTCCCTCGTTCTCTCCAGCTGACTCTGTTTTCTAATGAATATGAACACGTCAGTCATGCTCAGCCTTCATTTGTACCCCTTCACAGCCCTCAGCAGCAACCAGTCCAAAATCTGCAGAATTTAAATTGTGATTTGAGCCTTGAGTATAGAACACAGAAACAGAAACCAGAACACCTCACAATAAAGCAGCATGAAGACTTAAAACCAAAAGCTTTTTCCTCTGCCTCATAAGAAGTGCCTGTGAACCGCAATACAAAAAATGTAGAGCATTTATCTTAGTCATTCACAAAACAGACTGAAGATATTCACATTATATTAACACTGAAAATAGATGATTAAAACACAGATCAGAAATATGCATCCATCTAGGAAAGTGAATTCAAGTACCCGTCCCTCACAACAGACAGGATGGTCAGAAGTTGTTGAAGTTTATTGGTGTTGGCTTTGTGATAGATTAAACAGCTTCCATTGTGATGGAGCTTTCATTTGTGCCTTCCCTAATAGACTTTTAAATATTAATATGCAGCAGATTTCTTCCACTTCACCCAGACTAACTTCTAGGGAAAAAAAAAAGCAACATCAAAGCATCTATGGCTCTATCCACCTAGAGCTGCTATTGGCAGACATGTTTCCACCCAAGCCTAACTCTTTTGTACTTGAAAATAAATGTGTTATGCAGCCACTCTCATGATGATAAAGAACCATTCTTTAGAAGGTGCTTTCTTGTTTGTGCTAGTACATTATTATCCTGAGAAGCATAACCCTTCGTTTGGAAGCAGCTTTAGATAGGTAACTTCTCAAAACATTAGACACATATATTAAGGCATAGCTGGCGGTCCTCAAGTGAGTGCTTTACCCCACAAACTGTGAGCTGCAAAACAGGTAATTCCTATTCGTGACCTTGGTAAAGTCAACTTCCAGGCATTCTCCTCACCCACTACTTTCCAGGAAGAATCAAAATTGGTTCATTACTTGCCTTAGCAGAAGTTCTTTCCAATGATGAAAAACTAACACTTGCAGGTTTGTTTTTTTTTTCTTCAAGTGTGTTTGAAGACAAGTTCAATTTGCCATTATATGCTATGTTCCACCCATCCTCCTTGAACAACAGAGTGGTGTAAGGGAAATTATATAAGCTGTTTGGCTAGAATTCTGGCTCTTCTGTGCAACAAAATGCATAATCCCCACTTGGTTGCAAGAATGTGATCTCCTAAATTCTGATATTTGCCAGTATTTTGACTGGTGCTTATAAGACAAACCTCTCCATTAAAAACAAACAAATAAAACATTCATAACTTGGCTGAAGTTTCTTCATTTTGAAACACATTTCCTTATCCAACTCTGTGCACTGCTGTTCCACATAGCTCAAATATCAATACCATTTCTACTATTTGCCAGTCTTTCTTGTCTTCTCAGTCCTCTGCAAATTTTTAGAAGCTGGCAGTGGCTCAGTGAGTTTGTCTGCCAAGTCTATTGCCACCCCAATATTCAGCTCATCCAGACTTGATGATTAGTATGTGGTATCTTTGGGTTTTCCAAGGTTTTCCATATTCTCCTCAATTCATTCTGTTTAGGAGCTTTTCCATAGTCCCTCCTGCCAAAATCCTGAACTCAGCACAGCATCAGAATAAATGGACAATTTGCTGAGAAGGTACATTAGAGGGTCTTTCCTGCTCAGCCTAGCTGCTTGGCAGTTGTGCTTTAGCTCCAGGGCAACAGCAACCATTTGCCAGGCATCTTCACACTGGGAGCTTGACTCCTGGATTTAGTAGGACTCATTCATCTCTTTCTCCTCAAAGCTATCTTCTGTGCTGGAGCGCTAAGACTCCCTTATGAAGCTGGAGCTGCCACAGCACCAAAAGCTGTAGCATCAAACAAGTTTTCTCAAGAATAGCTCAGAACTATTTTGCTGTAAGGTAAGTTAGTGTGGAAGGAAGAATGGACCTCAGATATTTATTAATCACATCAAATATCTTGAGATGTTCTGACTATGACACTCCCTTGAAGTCATAAACAGGGGGATAAACAGTGTCTGTCATGAACAGGTATTTCTAAAGATTTAACTACTGTGACTCAAGATTAACAGCCCACTTGAAATTTTCTTCCTCCCTCTCAGATTACTGCTGGCTTGGGTTAATTACCCCATCTGTTAACTTTGCACTGAAAGGGAAAGAACAATGAACAGCTAATCCTAAACCCCTAAAATGTACACATTTGGACTAATAGCTTATGGATTAATAAGTAACCTACATGAACCATCTTCAATATTGGAACTAAAATGTTGCAACATAAATAGCAATTCTCTAACACATCAGTTAACACAGGAAGATTAACAAGGTAGAAATTTAAGGACCTTTAATATCATGGCCAAAACAAGAAAATAATATTGTTGACTTTTTTTACTCCTTAACCCTTTATCCTTTTCTCCACCTAATGCCAATTTCTTCCATATTTCCTATTTCTCTTTTCCAAGAGACCCAAATTTCCCTGATCTTGTCCTTTTCAGTTCACTTTTCATTCTGTATTTGTCAGTCTTCCTTTTTACTTTTTCTTCTACTGTGTCTTTTACTCTAAACCTGTTGATGTCATTTTCTTTTCACTTTGCTAGCTTCTTACTGACCAAAGTGGCAGGTGGAACAAGCAGAAGCAATGTGCAAGAAGTTCTGGAAGTATCCATGGCTTCACACCTTGCAGCTCCCTTTACAGGAAGGCCCGGCTTCATGAAAAACTGATTTGCAGTTTTTCCTCAGTCCCTTTGCACGCTATTCCAGAAATCACAGGCTTTCTGCAGCTTCAGAACAACATTCATATCTCAGGCATCACAAAACAATTTTAAGCACTTTCTTCACAACCTCTAGGAAAAGGAAAAATACCCCAGACATCCATCTGTGAAGCCAAATGGAAGCTCTACAGCACTACAAATTTGTATCCAAATGCTGATCTTAATGATGATTACCTACTTTTCACTACTCCAGTTACATCAAAGGCATATAAGACACCTCGTGGTGTTTTACCACGTCAGACTACAGTCAGATGACGCTGTGGAAGTCCATCTTACATTAGCTGCAGAATTTGAGTCTCAAATACTACCAGAGGTACCAGGCTGAAAGAAAGAAATCTCAAATGCAGTGGCAAATACAGAATTGTTTTCTGTCCTCTGTTGGAAAATTCTGTGTTCTGGAGGGTTAATTCTTTACAAAGTACTGCTTTCAACTAATTTTAGTGTTGCACATAATCCACATCATATGCCTTCACCTTTCCACTCAACTTCAAGAATTGAAAAGGTACAAGGAAAGGACTACAGGCTTAGAGCAAACATGCAGTCTACCCAAGCCATCCAATATATGTTCTTCATTCATTCTAATGTTGACAAGCTATTCATTAACTTCATGGACTTCAGGACAGATCAAGCTAATTTTAGCACTAACACCACAGGAAAAGTTCAGGTCAGTACGGAGAGGTTTTGCTTTTCGGTGTTTGGTGGTGGGTTGGGTTTTTGGTTTTTTCTTAATATTACGATAGCACCATTTCAGTTCAAGTTAAACAGATTGTTATTTCAAGCTTCTCATTAAATGGCCAAGACTTGATCAGTTTCACTTAGATCATGCTCAAAACTTTTACAAAATATAAATGTCTTTCTTCTTCGTTAATTCACTTTCTGTGGCATAAAACTAATACATTATCAAGCATTTTTTAAATTCCATACTAGAGACATACTAATACATAATTGTGAAAAAGAAAAGATTTTCAGCACCAAACCTAGAAAGAAACAAGTTTTTAGACCACAAGATTGAAAATATGACATTTTTAAGGAATACTATAACTCACTTTTTCAAAATCAAGACCTACTAAAGTTTCTTACCTGGACACAATCTGCAAAGAAAGAAAAATCATTGAAGAGGTGTTTGAAAACAGAATAACTTTGTGCTTACCAATGCTGCTATATGACTGTGTAAACAGAATTCTCAGACGCTGAAAACAACCCACAGCTGTGAGATCAGTCAGACCATCCATCCAGTGATAGACTCCTTGGTACAGAAATTTGCTTGCCTTCACAGTCTTATTGACAAGGAGTATTTTGCAACAATATTGTTTCCAAACACAATACTGGGATTCTGTAAGAAATTCACCTGAGACACGATAGTTTGCTGAAATCCCCTAAAACACAACTCACAATAAAAGTAAAAAAATAGAAACATGCAAAGAAACATGCAGGAGCAATGTGCTGTCTTAGCTCTAGACGCAAAACTTTAGAGACTCAGTTATTACTTTTCATTTCCATTTTCTACCTTTTCTGGCAAATAGCACATGTCCAGGGAGGTAATTAAAGACTGGACAAGCACATGGGGATTCTCTGCCAGTACCCTTTGAGTGACCACAACTGATGGTTCAAAAGGATTTTTTAAGTCAGAGATGTTGACTTAATATTTAGCAACCTTTAATGGATTAATCTTTCAAGTACTCTTTCACTTACTTTCAAGTCATGTAAACTTTAACACTGAGATTTTTTTTGTGCAGGTTGTGTTGTTTTCTTTTTTTTTGCAGGGGGAAGGGATTGTTAAAAGGGAGTGCCATAGCTCACCTCCATGCCTGTGAAGACCACCTTATTTCGTATGCTTTGCACCACCACATGCATATTACATTCAATTACCTCTAGTTCTGGTACCAGGAGAGACAGTGAACAATCACTCCCTATTCATCCTCTCACTCTGCCACTTGTGATTTTATATACTTTTATCATTCCCTCTCAACCATCTGCCTTTCAGTCTATTTAGTTATCCTCATACAGGTGTTGCATGCTATTCATCATTCCTGTCACTCTCCTCTAAAATCTTTCTGTTTTATTATATGTGGCTAGAGATGGAAGAAACCACAACCACACACAGCATTAAGGAGGCACATACACCATAGATTTATAAATATTTATTATTTTGGGCGATTAACAATGCTTTATTTTCTTTACTTGCTTGTTAGTAATTCCCAACATTTTAATCAAAATTTTAGCCTCTATTTAGCCAATGTTTTTAAAGATTTATAAAACCCCCAAGATCTTCCTTCCAAGTAACAGCCCTAGTGGTGGTCTACAGTATGTAAAACAACCGTTTTCTCCCATATTAGTTACTTAACATTTCTTGGACTAAATTTCATCTATCATTCTATCATCCATGAAAAAAGGCCCTTTCATAATTCTTCAGTCATCTTTACTACTCTGAACAGTTCTGTGAACTTTGCCCTATTTCTATGCAGCCCTTTTTCCAAAAGGTCATGAGTACGAAGCACATGCCTAGGCGCAGATCCTTGTGGACTTCACCAGTTTTTTTTTTTTTTTTTGTCCATGAAATGTGATTTATTCCTGCTTCCTATTTCCTAGATTAATCAGTTTTTTAACCATCTTAGAACCCTTCCTTTCATCCTACAGCAGCTTGCTTGCCCTAACAGCCTGGGATGAAACCTTGTCAAAAGCCTTGCCTCTCTGAAGGTCATTTCCATATTGCTGCCAGTGCTGTACATGTAGCCCAGATCCCACTTCACAGACAGCTGAAAATGATTAAAAATTGACCCTTCCTGCTTTCTTGATCCTACTGTAAGGCATTTTCATTCAAATTTGACCTGCTAGTCCCCTCCTTCCCAGTGTTCATCCACTCTCTTTTTCCCTATTGAGTGAAACACACATTTAACAAAACTAAAATAAAACATTTCTTGATGTTATTTGTTTACAGAGCTTTCGAGCTCATATAAGCTTACAAAACTAAATGAAATACAGCCACATAAAATTAGTCAGAAATCTATCCTGCATTTATTACATGTTAAAAGTCAAGTCAAATCCCTCACAGTGTTATGTAATTTCCCCATCACCTTCACACTGCAAGCCATATACACTACCAGACAAAGTTTCATTAGACCTTTATTGCTAATGTGAAGGAAGTTTTAATGAGTTCTGCTGCGTACCAAAGATATACTGCAGAGGTTTTTTCTTTTTTTTTCCAGGGGGTTGGGTGGGGAGGGTGGCACAGAGGCGGGACAGACACGATACCCAACAGGATTTTGGGTCTGAAGATGAAAAGCTCCACATATAAAGCAGCAGCCCAACCAAGGATTTTGTCGTTCAGATAACTGAAGCACTACTGATTTGGAAATGTAGTTTTTCTTACAGTATACAGGTCAATAGCTCATGCCTAATTACAGATTGAAACAATTTGAAATAGTACAAGTTTAAAATATAAACGCAGAAAATCACATAATCAGAATTTCCAATGAAGCATTCATTCTGGAGCAGACAGGCAACATCATTAACACAAATGCAAACAATAGTACAGATATTTAATTGGATTACTTCACTTCTATGAATTTTTCCAAATAAACTCTTTAAGAAAGACGGAAATAGAATTAAACTGTCATCTTTTCTGGATGTTTTGGCCTACAGCAGTCAATCATGCTCTCCAAACGTGATCTCACTGAAGCAGCTGTGTGTACACAACAAATCACATTTGGACATGTTTCGATCCAAGAGTGGGCAAGGACAAGCAGAGGTGAGCAGCAGGCTGTCTCTCAACACTAACACCAACAGTTGCCATAGCAACAGAAGGGCTCACTGGAAGAGGTTGGTATTGATCTTCCATCCCATGTTCATTGCCATTTCTTCAGAGTGATCTTACACAATGCTACCACAACCAACACTGTTACACATACCCAAGTTCTGAAGTTAAAGGGATATAATAGTGGTGAAAAGGCAGCAGGGAATAATTAATGCTGCAATTAGCCTGGGTACACAAAGAGCAAGCAGCAGAATCTTCATCCTATTGCACTCTATGCCAGGGGAAGACAGGATGTCAGTATATGCAGGAATGTTTCACCATGCCTTCCACCTACATTTGAAATTTCCTGCACATTCTCCTACAGCGCAGCATCTGCCTGTTCTCAGCATTTGTAACAGCACAGTAACCAGTGTTTAGGTCACCTATTGCAAAAAGTAGGATATAGAAAAGGATATTTTGTGCTTAGTTGCAAGCCTTTTACATCATGTCAACATACTGCATATTGGCACAGAGCCGAAGGGTAAGAAAGAAAGTCTAAGCGGACAAGAATTAAAGAGATTTTCAAGGTAACAGTGGCGCAGCTCCAGAGTCCCTCACAGCACAACTTAAACCTATAAATATGAGATAACACATTATGTGACTATATCAGAGATTTTGGTAAAGACTAATATTGTGTCTAGTAATAATATGTAGCTGAGAATTGTATTTAGTTCACAAATTGCAGGATGTTACTTTGTTGTTACTATCACAAGGCTCAAATGAAAAATGTTTTGAAGGTTTCACCTTCAACAAAAAACATTCATTCTGAAGACATGCTAAAATGGGAGAAAAAGTGTTTAAAATATTAGAAAGTATTAAGAATGCCTTTTAGACCACTCCCAATTGTATTTGTGGCCAGAACAGTTAAGAGAATGTTGCTACAGCTAAAAGCAGAAGACTGCTTCTACAAGAAATATAAAATATTACTCTTGAAAACAAGTAGATCACTTCTGCAACAAGCACCCTACATTGTCCCAGTTTTGTATCAGCATAATAACATTTCTGTAATTCATTATATTTGCATAAAGCTGATGTAATAAAGCAACAGTGTGGAAAGTACCCACTATCTTCAGAAACTTTATCGTTCACAAAGTGATTAGCCCTCAAAAAAAAAAATCTTTTAGGTAGCACAGCCTTCAGAAAATGCTTCATAGTTTCTCAAGGCAAATACAAAAGACAAATTACAAGTCTACATTAGTACATATATTCTTAACAAAATTTTAACATTTATACTTAAAAAAAAATAGATCCTGAAAAAAACCCTAAACAATACCTACCAGTTGTGTACCACAAGATAACAACTCCAGCATAATCCAAACAAATTATAACAGTATATGATATTTAAGGGCTCTGGGAACCCTGTTAATAACCAGTCTCCCATCATAACTTAAAGAGGCAAATAGCCACGGGTCTGCTGAGGACCATTCAACTGCATATACACTATCTTCATGCTCTTCATAGGTAGCTATTACACTGTCCTGAAGGGGCTCTTTAATCCTAAAATTGAAAACAAGCACCAAAACAAATAGTTAGGATTTGTGAACATATTTGATTTTAAAAGCAATATTAAGTGTTACTAACATTTAGATCCATAAAATCCCATTTAAAGTACAAGAATGCAATAGTAGGTTCTAAGGAAGTATCTTATACCATATGTTTGCATGTACTTATTTTTTAGATGACAAAAGAGTCAAGTCAGTGCAAAAGACCCCATTCGCAGGTGTAACTCTTACTCTAAACTTCAGTGCATTTCCTGTCTCTCAGAACCTACACTAAGCATTTCTCTCTCACTTTCTAAAGCAAGTTAAACTATGTGGCATGATCTTAATGCACAACTTTTTACCAACATCTTTTCCTCTCATCATGCTACATCCCTTCCTCTCCCCCTTCACTGTTAAATGGATTCTTAAAATAATATATAGTCTTAGAGATATGTAGATAGGTAAGAAGTTGTAGTCCCTAACATCAGTCTCTCCTGTGCTGCCATCCTGGACCCATTCTCTCCCGAGTTATGGAAGGGGGATGGAGTCACCACTTGGAACACTTTGATTTTTATCTCCCATTGCTAGAGTTACATCAGCACCAGATTCTCATCTGCTATTGTATACCTCACCTCTCACTGCAACACACAAGCTCCTTGTCACCTACATCAGAGAAGAGACACACATTCCCTTCTGCATTGCAAATATTCAAGAGGTTCAGGCAACTCTTTTAAGTGTAAACCACTCAAGAGTCATAGATTGTAGTCTGCTAACTGAGCACAGCCTTTCTTCCCTCCATTCTGAAGGCTGCTCTCTCCTCTCAGAACACCACTACAGCACATTATTCTGTACCTACAGGGTGAGGAAGTTTTCAGATGATCTTAGAGCTCCTTCAGCCACAGAGAATCATCTCTGTCTGACAAGAATGTCAGCCCTTCAGAGGCATCCATCCGCCTCCTGGAAACAGCCTTCTACTACAGCTGCAATCCTCCTCACGGAAAGCAAAGCCAAAGAGCCTGGTGAATGCCACTCAATCATTTAAACAGATGCTGCTGCTACAGAAATGAAGTGTTATTGGTTGTCTTTTCCCTTTCCTGCTGCTCTCTCAATGCATGCAGCTCTGCAATCACAAAGCCTGGGTGGAAGCACACTAGGATCTTTTGCAGGGTATCCCTGCCCCACCTAGCCAGCTGAGCCAGCTGTGAAACTAACACTGCAATTAAAATTCAATTGAGTTTAATGAAGAGACCAAAAGCAGACTCATACTGCAGAATAGATTCAGATACGTATTTTCAAGGATTTTTACAATTTACTTGTGCTGCATTAAAGGTCAACTACCCAAGAAAGGTCACAGCACAACCAACACCCAGCCCCTGGTTAATTGCAAAGAACAAGCTTATTTTGCAACTCTCCTGAATATGAACTCTGATACAAACCATCTAACAGCAGAGAGCTAACAAACACACACAGACACTTCATCTCCTGCAACGTGTTTTTCTAACTTCCTGCTAACTGACATGCCTGGTTAAGTGAAAGTTGGTCATGTCCCCAGACAGCAATGTGCTTCATGCAGTGCTCACCCACTTACCCACAACTCCATTATTCTGAAGGTTTCAGATGTCTCTCTGGATAAGCAGGGGAGTAATGCACAGTGCACACAGCTGTCAGGGGACACGACCGACTTTCAGTTAACCAGGAGTCTCAGTTAGCTGAAGGTTGGATAAACAAGGACAAATAAGCTTCTAGATTACACCATTTTCTGTATGCTCAGAGTTGTTCCAGTGTTTCATTTAAATAACACAGCTCATCTAATTTAATTTACAGGAGTCATAGGGGAATGAGTGCTCAGGAAACAAGCCTGTAGATGAACTTCTGTTTGGCATTTCCATTTATAACTACAGTTTTTTCATTGTCTTTTACTATTGTCTATACACTGAATTTCCACTTAGGTATGAAAGTAAATTTTGTGCCTTCCCAGAAAAAAAGTATTCCACATAGTTTTCAGGCCAATGGCACAGCCATAAGACAGTTATTGAGAATCTGAGAAAATCCTTCTGGAAATGATCACTTGGTGTAAAAGACCTGGATACTATACAAGATAATCAGGATGAAAAAAACCATCTCAAAAAGACATGTGTCTCAGGAACAATACAAAAGATCCAAAACAAACTGTCCATGAGCATCCTTCACAAACATGATTAATGAAAACAGATTAGCCTTTAAATTATGCAATGGGTAACGAGCCCAGAAGGATTCTGCTAGTGGAATAAAAAGCAGAATTCATTTCACATATGGGAAAGCCTGTTCTAAAAAATTTTTTTAAAAACCCAAAACCAACATAACAAAAAAGCAACCAACCAAACAAAAAAACCAACAAAATAAGCAGAGTTCGTTTGTGATGAGTTTTATTTCCTCACAACAGGAATCTCTTAGAGACAGACTACCTTACCTGATGCTATGAGATTTCCATGTAGCATTTTTGCTACATGCGTGCTTTTTGGTAATCCAAGAACAGGCTGAAGACATTACTTTTGAATCTATATGAATCTAGAGTACTTAGAACTTTTCTGTTCCTGAGTCACAAAATGATTAATTTACTCCCAAGGAAATTTTACACATCTTTTACACATATTTATTTGTTAAAGAATTAGGTCAGATTAACAAGAGTAGCTGTACAAAGCTGGATATGAAGTAAACTTTCTTCTATACTACTTTAATATGTACAGTTCATGTTGTTGCCAGAACACAGAGGTACATAAAAGTTGCAGGTTATAGGTATAAAAATAGCTGTGTATAGCTATACACATAGCATGCATATATGTGTACAAAACAGCTATGTACAGCAAGGATAGCTATGCTATAGAGCTAGCTCCGTTCAAGATGTAGGTGCTTGGCCTATTGATCCCATGATAGAGAGATGGTGCTGTGCAAGGCTAGCAGTTGGACTCGATGATCCTTGTGGGTCCATTCCAACTCAGCTTATTCTATGATTCTGTGACTGTATTTAATAGCATATTTGGTAATCACTTGTTATGCCTGGCAAGCTTAGTAAGCTATTTTCTTCCTTGCCCCAGATCTTCTTAACCCTTAAAATGCTGCTTTAGTTTCTTGTTTCCCTATCTGTTTTGAAGATTTTATTCTGACCACACTGAAATACCTTTTCTCATATTTGTTCTTGCATTTCATCAAGTGACAATGCATCACACTCCGTTGCCACCAAGAATTCGCAGTATGAAATGTGCAATCTCTATCTACATCATGCATAAATTTCAGACCTGTGCCACATAGAGCTGAAAATGTACTGTGTTTTCTCTGTAGTCTTATTCAAATAGTATGACCCCAACCAGCTTCTATGAAAGGAGAGAAGCTTTTATTTTACTAGATAACTTTGAGGTTAATTGTGTTACAGATTTGAGAAAGAAGCGTGTTCAGCCTTGGATAATTGTTTTCATGTAGAAAGCTGTTATTTCCAATTACTTTTCATGCTAACAGCCACTTAAGTTTGCAGTGCTTGCAATTCTGTTTTGTCACCACAGTGTTCAATAAAATATGGCTTTCAGTCAGCAAAAATCATTAATTCCTTATCACAGTCAAAATTAAATCCTCTTTAATCTAAAAATCACTATGAAATAGAAGTGAATCAATACAGCAGCAACATGTACTGCAGCATCCAAAAATGAATCCTGAAAAGCATAGCACTGGATTCCAGAATAAGCCCATGGATGCCCTTTCCTTTTGACCTCAAGAGAAAATTGTTTCTGGTAAGATTAGACAACACACTATTTCATTTTTCACTCTGTTTAAAAAGCCTGAATTCAAGTATGTTTATTCTTGAGCACAATTTTTATAGATAATAATCAGCCATTCGTACTATTCCAAATACTATATTTTTTTCCTCAAAAAAGAGCTTTCCGAACTGCTTCTACAGGAAGACAGCAAAAGCATATTTTTATATAACAGGTTTCATAGATGTTCTAATATGCAAAATAAATAAGGATGGTACACTTGCTGATGAGTTAAAGAAAGAAATAGTACAGCAAAACCAGAAGCTTTTAAAGAAAATAGTCTTGGAACTGAAAACTGCTGCTGCACTAGATTTTACTCAGCTTCTTACACATCCAACAAAGTCAAGTCCTGAGTCCTGGCATTCCCCAAAACAGCAACTATTTAACCCGTTTAATTAATTAGGTCTCTTGGTTGATTCTATAGCATAATCCTATGACCACTAGGTTCCTCCATGACATTAATACCAAAAGCAAAATAGTATCAAAATTAACAGTACTGACAGCTGTGTGAAAATATTCTGAATGCCTGCCTCAGCATGTTTGGCAAATACTTTTCAAAATATCAACACTGAGAAATCTCTCTCCTGAAGTCACAGATGCATATACAACGATGTTATGTTAGATCACACAGTTCATATGTAATATTGTGAAACCACATGATTTGTTATTAAAAAAAACTCTAAACCATATTCCTATCACAGAAAGTAGAAACAACCACTTCTTTAGATAGAATTTTGAAGAAAGTCTCTTTCTCCAGAGAGGGCAGCCACCATTTTCGCTCTGGTCCATTCCAATGGCTGAAGATATTTCTACACGTAATATCTCATCAAAAACTTTATGATCTCAAGTAAGATACTCTTACCAGAAGAACTAATCCTTTACAACTCTCAGCTTTAAACACAAAATGTTGAGAAGTTTGTGTTAGATCTTATTCTGTTTGTATGAAAGGACATTATGGCTAACATCTATGACAAAAAAGATGGAAACATAAGACTTCACTAAAAACATTAAAACTGTATTTTCTAATAGGAATTTTTGGTACAGCCTTCAAAGGATAACAAAGATCATCATTATCTTAGAATATATTGTCAAAAAATGTAACATAAGGGAGAAGACAGCATACTGACCTTAGTAATCAGCTCTGCCAGTGAAAACAACAAATATCTTAAGCCCGTAAACCCCAAAGAAAGCTAAGGGAGCTGGTAGCTTATACTGCAAAATTAAAGTTTAAGGATGACTTCCTTTCCAGGACTGATGTATAAACTCAAAATGTGATTGACCATATAAATATTTTCATTGTTATGGATACAGAATAGGCTTTTTCTCTTAAAGAGTAAGTCCTTCAATACCAGCTGAGCCTTGTCACAAAGCTCTGGCCACAGAAGTAATGAAGAATGAAAACACTGCTGTAGATGCAGCATGTACCTTGCTGCTGGTGCTCCTACGACAGCAAATATTCTTCTCATGCTGTGTATTACCAGCATACCAGACAGAGATCTGCACAGATAAAAAATTTAAACCTATAAGGCAAACAAACATGTTGGAATAACTGAAGAAAAGGAATCCTGATTGGCATGTAAAGATAGCCACACTGAACTGCAAGAACCTAGTAGCTTTCTTTAATTGTTAGAAAGAGCAATGTAGAATTAAAATGACTATCAGAATTATTTAATACAATAACATATAGACTCACTCACTAACATCAGGATTTTGGATGACTAAAGACTAAAGAAAGGATATAAGACAGTCACCACCACCCTTCGGAGGAACACACTTCCCAGTGCTCTCCTAGTATCTTACAGGGAGCTGACAGTCACCTTCATGAGATTTAGAATTCAGGCAACTTCAGTGTTGCAGGGAGAAAGTTCTTGCAACAAGAGTGCAAAGCCACTAAAGAAAGAGGTCAAGGAGAAGCCTGACAAGTGACAGCACCACAGATGTGGAATGAGCCAACGTTTTAAAAGTTTTGTTCAAACTCAGGCATTGAAAAGCACTCCTCATGCTCTTACCCAGGCACGTTAACATCGTTTTGGGGATGAAACCTAAATGAACCCCAAGTACTCACCCTCATCTGTTCTATTTTCATTTATTTTGTACACTTTTTTCTCCCTCTGGATCCAGGTGCTAGAAATTGAACTAGTACAGCATTCCATTCACCATTTCTCAGCTGTTTGGTTTTTTTTGCCATACTTGAACTATGCATTAAATAATCCAGACTGAGGACTGGACGAGAATATAGCATAGCTGTCCTCTGGCTACATGCCTACACCTCTTCTCTACGGACAGCTCCATCCTCTTCTTAGACTACCTATTTTCAGTGGCAGCTGTGGGCTTCCCAGGCAGAAAGCACTGAAGCCTTTCCTTATTCAGTGCAAGAAAATAAACACTCTTGGCATGTTTCTCCTAGACACATTTCACAAAAGCATGCACAGCTGGCATGTTTTAGAACAAACAAAAACACAGTTAGTGAGAACAAGTAAACTCAAGAATATGGATGATAACAAAAGAAAACCCTACATGGAAGAATCAAAACCCTGGCAAGATTATTCAGAAGGCAGTAAACATCCCTAACTGTGAATGGTCAGGGGCTAGGAAAACATAGGGGGGGAAGTACATTTCCTTTTCCTGTTTTTATAATTTTTCCTCCTGGCTACTATAAGACACATGATGCAGGGAGGCTGCCTGCTCTTACATGTTTGTGACTGGTGAGAGAAACAACAACAGCAGTTAAAAAGTAGGGAAAAGACAGCAACCTAGTTGCTCTGATCTAAACCAGCAGTTAAGAGGAACTGATGGTCACTTGATTTCAACAAGAGACAGATCTTCATGCAACAGTTGTAGTTATATTGCCATTCAAGCATGTTCTGGTCTCTAAGATGGGAGCAGATAGGCCCAAGATGTCAACATATATACAGACCAACGATGAAGGAAGAAACCATTAAGAAGAAATTCTTAGTAAGAATGGAATACAGCAACTTTTAGTTTGTCTATTCATTATGCAGTGAACTTGAAATCTTTTATTTAAAAAAAATTATCCCCAAATAATTATTTTCAGTTGGGAACCTTAAAAACTAGGCAACTATTGCAGCAAATTTGGCAAGAATAATTGAGTGGGCAGACTCATGCATAGCTCTACATGGTTGAACAAGGAAGGGTTAAACTGACATACTATTTGCTTTTGTCTCCAACCAAGAAACACAATAAAAATTATGAAATTTACTCTGAAATATATTAAAAATTAACAAGTCTTAACAATCTCAGGAAGGACTCTTAGTTGTGTAGAACAGTATTACAAATTAATGTTTTCAAAATATGGGGAATTTACTAAGTAGAAAAAGCAACAAACCTTTGAAGATACAACTGGCATGTACTCATCATTTTTATATTTAATCCAGACAGTATTTTCACAATTTATTGTATTCAGGACAAATAAAATGCAGAAAGAGCCTTTTCTTTCCACTTGATACTTCAAATTTTGAGAGAAATCTGGTACTCAGTCTGATAGTGACTGGCTAGTGACACTACTTCTACAAACACATGTTCTTCCTGGTGTATTTCAAGATACACCTGAAAAAGACATTCTTTCTTTCAGTATATGTGTGCTGTTTAATAACAAATCAGATGTCCTCCAATACAGGATCAAAATGAACCTCGTGAGAATATTAACACTTTCTTGAATGTCTAAGACATACAAAAGCAAAAAAAAAACAAACACACCCCTTCCCCACCAAACTATACAGTGAAAACCTGAATTTTACAAAAAAGAGACAGTATCCATGGAATGGTGCAACAGACTCCTCACAGAAGTCTCCAGAAGGGTATCAGAGCCAGAATATTTGGCACTAATGGTTGACTAACAAGAAGTATTCCCAATAGCTGGTATGCCCTACTTCATTTGTGTACTCAGAACAGACATTCATTTGGCAACAGTTCAAGGCTGGTGAGCAGCTTGCAAACATCCTTCTGACTCAACTCATAACAAGGAGGTGGAAGGGGGAGCCCAAAAGAAGACTTTCACAGTACCAAGGAAAGGTTCCAAAATCTAATGTGCTTTCCCAGGTTTTATAGAAAACAGATGAGAAGCTGAAAAGCACATAGTTAAAAAGCAAATGCAGAATTGATACACTTGTAGCCTCTGGGAACCAGCAAGGGCTCTACATCATTACTATACAAAAGTCATTCACGATGTGGTTTACATCCATCCCATAACATAGGGGAAGATGCATTGTATTTGTTGTATTGCATTGGATGACTTTGGATTGAAAAATTCCTGTTCTAAAACAATGACTCAATTTTAATGAGGCATCCTACACAGTCTACAATCCACAGAAATTCAGAATTCCAGATAACCTACTACACAATGTCTGCCAAAATGCTATTTACTTGTGATGATGTTTTTAATGCTTTCTCACCATGTAAAAAAAATTGTGGTCTCTTTCTCATTTCCAGTAATGCTATTTATCTTCAATCCAGAACAGAATAAATTGCAATCCCCAGCCAAAGATAAGGAACCAAAAGGTGTCCCTGCCCATGGCAAGGGAGTTGGAAGTAGTTGATCTTTAAGACCCCTTCCAACACAAATCATTCTTTGACTCTATATTTAAAACAGTTACTCAGTTACATTCTAGAAAGCAAGTATATACTGCTGATGTGAGCAAAATTTTAGGTACTTAATTCTGATACTCCTTAATTTTTCAGGCACTTATTTCACCTAGAGACAATCTTCTAAAGAAATGCTATACATTTAAAATTAACCATTTCTATATATGGAATAACTTTCTTATTTAGTATTAAAAAATAGTAGTTTCTAGGTCCTTTAAATGAAGCCAAAACTTTAAAACTATTTGGAGCAAAACTACATCTTTATTAATAAAATTACGGTTGAAGAGCAACCTTAGAAATGCAACTAGAGAAGTAAGCTAAACTTTATTTAAAATTTTAGCTGAAATATCTAGCAAACACACAGCTGAGCAAATAGGGGATCTTTTTTGTAATTTCCTTCTTCCTTATCACATCTGACTATTCTTTATTTTAAAAGATCATTCAGGAGTTAATCTGCCTGTGTCACTGCAGACAGCTTTGCAGAGCTGTCTAGAGAAGGGCAATGGAGCTGGTGAAGGGTCTAGTGAGTAAGTCACACGAGGAGTGGCTGGGGGAGCTGGAGTTGTTTAGCCTTTAAAAAAGGAGGCTCAGTGGTGACCTTACTGCTCTCTACAACTGCCTGAAAGGAGATTGCAGCCAGGTGGGGGTTGGCGTCTTCTCCTTTGCAACAAGTGACAGGAGAGGACACAGCCTCAAGCTATGTCAAAGTAGGTTTAGGTTGGACATTAAGAGAAATTTCTTCACAGAAAGGGTGATTACAAATTGGAATGGGCTGCCCAGAGAGGGGGTGGAATCACCATCCCTGGGGATGTTCAAGGAAAGACTGGATGTGGCAGTCAGGGCCATGGTCTAGTTGATATGGTAATGCTCAGTCATAGGTTGGACTATGATCTCAGAGGTCTTTTCCAACCTAATTAATTCTGTAATTCTATGATTCACTTTGTAAAGGAAGAGTTTGTTGAAGATCACCATGAACACTAGTCACAAAATTAGAAAGCCTTGGCCCAACAGAACTACAGAACTCCCTATATACACATATACCTGTAAAGATATATAAAAAGGAAAACAAGCATCATATACTGAACAATGAAAAAGTTGAAAGCACACAAAAATTGAGTACAAAATTATTATTTTAGCATTTCAATTACTTCTTTACTAAACCCCATCCCTCCAAAATTCACAAGCAAAATATGTGATTCCACACAAATCAAGTGGATGGGTTTACAAACATTTGCCAATTGCATACATTATTCCCTACCAAGAGTATTGAAACCAAGGTTCTGATTTGCTTCAACTACGTCTGATGAGTTGTTGGGTTCCAGAGCAGTCAGACATATTAAGAGCAAAATTAAAAAAAAAAAAAAAGTGTTTATACATCCTTTCTTCTGCTTGTGCAGAAGCTCATCATTAGACTGGTAACATTTCCTAAGGGTTACAACACATCCACAGAAAATACAAAAGCATATTTTCAAATTCTCACTTAACCCAAATTATTCTACATGCTTGACTTGAACCAAAACTCCCTTAAAGTGAATCTTTTCACCAATCCAGTGGACTTTAGGACTGATCCTCAGCATCAACATTGCCTTCCTACCAGTGAAAACGGAGTGACCATGCCAATCAGATGTAAAGAGTGTATTCCACCCAAGACTGAATAAGGAAGAATAAAGTGGGAATTCGAACAACTTACCTGAAAGGCCTGTATACAAAAATCCTAGTTAGCAAAAAAAAATTGCATGTAAATCATTACAATGAAAAGACAAATTATAAGCATCTGCATAAAACTCAGGAAACTTCATACTTCTCTTCTTGATGATGGTCCTCTTGGTCACTGAGTTCATCATCATCTACCATATGCCCAAATGGTTCAGAAGAAATTGATACCATGTTAGACAGGATAACTCTGCTATCACTGCTTCCTGTAAGGATCAGCTGATCATGAGAATGATTGTATCTGACATTCCAGACCCTAAAAAAGTTAAAGCCAGAAAGAATAAGAGATTATTCATGGTAGGTAGTGCGTCACTGTTTTTTTTTTTTATTAGAGCAGCACTAAAAATTGATCTTTTCAATGTTTTAAATATTCATAAAACTAACACGCCTCATTCCAAAGACTGTTTTTTTGCCATCTTAATTTGGCTTTTAAGCTTCCATGTCATCTGTTTTCTGAGGTGTTTTTAAAATTCAACAAATAAATTTAAAAAAAATCAAAATAACAAACCACACCATTCAACAGTATCATTCCTTGAGGGTATATGACAATTCATTCTTGAGTAAGTCAGATAGATACTTAAGTCCTAAATATAAAAATTTCCCCAAAGCAAAATATGGATTAAAAATAGCCTGTTAAACAAAAATCTCACAACATTCTTACAAGGAAGTTTAAAACAGATCCTAAAACAAATGTAGGATTATATTTCTCTTCAATTTTTACATTTTACATATCAAGTTAATACCAAACGTCTTATGGTTCTTGTTTTATTCTTTTTCTTTGAATATTCTGAAGGAAAAAAGTAAAAATGATGCTTCTCTTAATTCACATCTTCATTCCCCTTAAAGTAGCTTTAGGGTCTGAATTTATTTTGCAACAATTACTCCAACCCCAATTTTATAAAAAATGAATTATTCATCTTTTCTTAAGCACTGGAATTCGTAGACATCAGACAAGATTCTCTCCTTACTCCAGTCACAGGCCAGTGCAGTAGATACAGGCTCTAACTGTTATCTCAGAAAATAAAATTACTCACTTGCATATTCTGACTTAAGGACTATGAAGAGCATAAAAAAAGTGGAGCTGCATTACTGAACCATTTGGCAACAGAAGGATGGATGGCAGCTGCTTTACTGCACATCAGGTGCAGCACATCAGGATCCATTTGGGAAGGCACACCTGTGTCCCAGCTGGGCCCCATGGGCCAAGTTGTGTGCTGTGCTTCTCAAAGGTGTACCCCCTCTCCCAACAATGCTAACAACAGTTTTGTGCCAATTACACTAACGTTGTCTAAACTCTTAATTTACAATTACACAAGGAGCATTGACATGTTGGAAATTTTCCTCTGTGCAAAAAATGATTATTCACAATAGCACAAACATAGTTAGTTTGCATTGTTCCTAAACGGTAAAATAATTAGCTGAATAAATTACATAAGCCATCCACCCGCAAAACAGCATGCAGATAATTTGTTCTACCAGTGGGAATGCTCCTCTAGTGTCTTCACTGGTTCAGTGACATTTCTTGTGTCCCAGAATTTCACCTTGCAGTCATCTCCACAGCTAGCCAGGTAATACTGTTTATTAGGATTAAAGTCCAGGTCTCGTACCAGCTGTCCGTGTGCATTTTCTATACAATATATCTGCCTGTAAAACATTAAAAAAATTAAATGGTCTATAAAAAGCTAACTGCACACCACCTACGAGAATCTGTTTCCCTGGAAACTTGCATAATCCCCTTAGCACCCACAGACCTCAAGTTCCCATTGCTAGTGCAGAGTTTAGGGAATTCCCAGCTGTTAACAACAGTGACTTGTATAGATTTCACAGCTTGTTTTGAAGCTTTGCTCTTTCCTCGTGTGTTTCTATTAAGATCATCTGGAGTTAAAATGAAACAGTAGTTCCAGGTGATTGTACAACAGCTCTCTAACAACTGTTATGCATGTCTGCTACTAAACCACAACAGTTTCAGGTAAGAACTTCTCCACCCAAGTATGACATTTATGACATCTACTTCTCCCTGTAGGAAAAGCTGAGATGCAAAGATTGCAACAGATATCAACAACAGCTTTTTATTACTGCTCTGTATTCAATTTACCTTCTTGAGCTCTTGCATTTATCACTAATTTATCTGTGCCCCCTAAGCTACTCAGCCAGATACATGCTCATCCACCTGGACCACTTCAGAAAACATCTGTAGTACTGCTAACAACCTAGCATGTCTATTCAAAACATCATGTGCCATCAGTTTGTTTCCCTACCTCACCTTTTAAACGCGGGGTTTGTCTGGGTTTTTTTGTGTCTACTATTGTATTACCAGTTTTCTCAAAGCCACAAATATATAATTTAAAGTTCTGCTTAGACTTCGCCATCTCCTACAATCTTCACTAGAACTTTTCGACACTTCATGAGATTTTCTTTTTCTTTAAATGAAAAATGTTTTTCTTCAGTAAACATACTAACCAAAACTTCCTATTTTGTGTAAAAACTTCACATTCTTATGGTCTTCCGTCAAGATCAGTGTCTTGCTGTTAATACCTAATTACTAGTCCAAAGAAAATAGCCCCATAAGGAGAACTTCAAAGTGTATCAGGCCTATATTAAGCCCTATCCTGACAGTTCTGGCAGTCACAAGTGAAATTACTTTGATATCTAGCATCAACACTCTTTTCAGAGTTTAAGAGTTTGAGGGGCTAAGGATATCATTCTACCAGATATTCTGGAAGTTGAATTCAAAATTCCACTTAATTTCTTAGAATATGTATATGGCAAAAATTTTAAGTGTCAAGCATGCTTGCTGCAGTTAACACCTTTTGCTTTTTTCTTGCATTCCTCATAAAGATGTGTGTAAGGGCTTAAAAATACTGCTGTCCACTGTATATTCAGTACTATTCACCATGAAAGCCTTTATCCCAACTTAACTATTATTCTGACCACTTGATCCCTTTCCTCCCCAAATATGACTATTCTTTTCATCCTACCTGTGGCAAAAATACACACACTATACTTCCCACTTACATCCTAAGATTAATGCCAGACCACATGAACATTCTTCCAGCTATTGGCTCCACCTTCTCATATTATTCTTCTTAAATATTATTTAGAATTTAGCATTGGAGTCTGAATGCTCCTAATAGAATTCTCTCTCTAAATCCTAGTGTCTGTCTTCCCTGCTTCACAATCTCTTCCATGATTAAGACTGCTTCTTAGTCAAGTCTAGGACTCTTCCTGCCAATCTTTTTTTTTCCCTCCCTTCTTAGTTTGCTATGTCCAAAAGAATGTACTCTTTCTGTCTTGCAGCTATCATAACCACACTCCACAGGAACAGCTATTCTAGCTACTTCTACTATCTCTCTTCTCTTTGCTGGTAGAACAGTTTCTTGCTCTTGATTCCTCCATATCCCCTCATTTTACACTTATACTGCCACAGTTTATACTACACTGACTTTAAACTCCTACTTCTAGCCTAACTAATTATTGTGAAATATTCACATAATTGACATATTACAGTGGAACTGAAGATGACATTTACTCTTGCACATACTTTTTGATCATACTGAAAACAGCTCTTTGGCATAGCCAAGTAATCAAACTGGTTTAAGGACTATCTACTCCGAGCTTTACTTAAAGTAATTAGAAATGTGGGGTTTTTTTGTGTTAACCAAACCAGCCCTTTCACTGAGGATCTTATCCAGACTATCTAGTTTTCATAGAAGTTACTCAGAAAATTCCTTTAATGCAAGACAGAGATGCCTCTTACAAATGGATTAAGAAATCGGAGGATTACAAAAACATCACAAAAAAGGCAAATTAATAAAACCCCTCTCCTTTGCCCTCTCTTTCCACTCTTGTACACTTAATTTGAAAGAATGTTTATAAATCTAAATACACACATCTACATAGAGTTAGATTTTTATATATCATTTTGCAAGGCAAAGAACAGGACTTTCAAAACAGATGATAAGCATACAGGAAGTGACTTTTAATTGTTGTATTTTTAGCTTTTCTTAATTTAATAAATCTTTTTGACAAAAACACACAAGACTAGAAAACAAGGGATTTATTGCTACAACTCTGAGCTGGCATGAACCACTGAACTAAATTTAAAGTCATCGCCCTTTAAGGCAACAAAAGTTATTACAAGACATCAGTCTTCTCGGTTTAGTGATAAATTACTATGTGCTAAGGGGATAAAGTGTATTTTAAAAAAGCTTGCAGAGGCTTTAGTAGTCATGGCAACAGATGTGCACAACATCACTCCTTATCAAAATCACAACAAAGTAGGGGGGAAAGCACCTTATTAAGTATATTCAGAGCTTTTATTTGGTTATGATTTTGATAGATTCAGTGACTTCTTTTAAGTAGTATGCTACAACCTTTAACATAGTAAAGAATGCTTCGTTAAAATCAGAAGTGAAGAGTGAACTTGATCTTTGAATTGCCTTCTAAGATTAAAAGTCACCTTTTAATGCTATGAAGACAGTTCATAGCACAGTCAGGACTGTTAAATCATTTTCAGGTTGAATTACAAAACAGCTTCATTCAGGTAATCCATATATGTATTGAACAAATCCTTGTGAGACTAGTACCCAGTTCAATAAAACTCAATACACAAGCTAGAGGGGTAATACTAGAGAAAACTCTTTGCTAGATTCTAACTATATCAGCTATACAAGCCTTTCTATTCTTTTGATAAACTATAGGCTTGCCACATTTCTTACCATTAAAAAAAAAAAAGCTAGGAGCAATGCAAAAGTCTATCTCCAAAGGAGACTGTCTTTTCTAGAGAACATGACTGCAAGCTCTCCTTACCTCATGCTTCGTGTATCCCACCCTCGGACAGTGGTATCGTTGGCTGTGGCAATCTGGGTGCAATTGTGGTGTGGACTCCATCTGCCCGAAGTAAATTTTAATTGTCCTTTCCCTTCCAAGGCTGCAGAACTAGAGAGCTAAAATAATGAAAAAAAGCTGGCAATGTTTCTAAATGTAACACTACAATGAAATTAGTTACAATGAAGACAAAGCTGCTCAATAGCCCATTGCTCCAAGTGAAACAGACTACTAAATCCAAAGACTGAAAAGAAAAAGTAAAAAACAAACACAAAAAGCCAGAGCTGATTTTCTATCACTAATTTTTACAAAGACTTATGCAATGTAATGTATTAAAAATATTAGAAGTACTATGCTATTCTATAAACTAAAACAATTTCAGATCATTGTTGAAACAGTAGATAGACAATATGGGCACACTGCACAGATTTGTAGTTGCCACACACACACACATTTAGCTTCATTAAAAATCTTACGAGATTTTTTCCATGTCAAAATGCCAAATTTTATCTGCAGTAACAAAATTACGGTGTCAAAGACTCTTTTTCATAAATGTATAGCAGCTTTTAAAAATAAAGAAAAAAAGAAATCAAGGCCCAGGTGCCCATGTCATCACATACATGCCTTTTAAAACAACAGTAGATACTAGATAACAAATCTACAATCTGTGAGATATAAAGGTTTCAATTCCAAAACTAGGCTGGCATGTCATTGAGCAGGCAGCTCTGCATTTCCACAGTTAATGAAAAGGAGGTCCAAAGTAATCATCTTTCTCTTTAAAGTCATATAGCAAGTTATCCCCCAATTCCATGTGAACACGGGGGAAATTGAAGCTGCTGACACTGCAAATTACTTTTACTTCCAATCACTTACTGAAACTGTCTAACACCTAAAGAGAAGGGGGAAAACCAAAATATTTGAATTTAATCTGAAATAAAATATACACAAATTTGAAGCATCTACATGAACAGCAGACTTATCTGGTCATCTTTCACACAACGTTCATATTTCAAAATGTCTTATTATGAGGTTTTTCACAAAAGCAGATTACTGCACTGGATCTTGTTGGATCCTAATGAAACCAAAATATTCTATTTAATAGTAGAATTCTCAGCAGAAATACTATGCTTTGATGGGTAAAAAAGACTAAAACATACAAACTGTTTACATAAACTTTAACTGACATCAACAGAAAAATATGCTGTCCATACAAGACCGCTTAAATCTGTTAGTATATTGTATAAATGTTCATGTATGTATTTTGCTAAATTTTTATTACAACTCCACCAAGAATATCATACTTCTTTAGCAATATGATTAAAATCTAGAAATGACAACTAGAATTATTATTTTTTAAAAGAACGTGGAATTCCCAGCATGCAAGATCATGTATTGCTCATGTGTTAATAAATAATGTAACACTGGGGCCAAACCTATTCCTCTAACACCATTCCTCCTCTAGAACAACTACTCTCTGAAAGTCTTTCTACAGCTTGCAGGTTATTGATGGGAACAAAAACTGCACATGACACTGGACACAGGAAAATAAAATTCCGTTTTTATTTTTGACACATACTAGATTCCAGACACAAGAGAATATTCATAGCTTGTGTAAGTACTTTCAAAAATCAAATTAAGTTTCTTTAGTAATCAGACTTGACCATTTAAAGTTCAGACTAGGGGGAGAGAAGCAAATGTTAACACTGAAAGTAAGATAGTATCAACAAAGATTATGTCTCATAAGGTATTTCCAAAATCTGCTCTTGAGATAGAAAACATCACATATCCAAAATATGACTCAGGGCAAAGGGTCTTTGTCAGCAATAGACAATACTTTCTCCAGCATTCCAGACATACATACATACATATACTCAAGTCTTCTCATTTCAACTTCTACAAAGCAAACTACTATAAAAAGATCAAATTTTTCCTTCTTTGCAGTCAAAAGTTTGGGGTTGAAGCCAGCACACACATACTATACTATTTCTTAACAACATATGAAAAGAATCACATATATGCTAGATGGGCCAATTCATCCTTGCCTTCACAAGCAATTCATAAGTGCTTGCAGGAATTAAATGACATCTTTCTTTGTATGGATGTCCAGCTATATCTACACAGTCAAGTTCTTAATAAACTCAATCTCCTTTCCCGTGTCATCTAGGAACCTGAAAGCAACTGCATGGATTTAAAGGACAATTTAGAGATAAAGGAGAGAAATTTTCACAGATAAAAAGGAATCCTTGTGTAACAGAAGGAAGTCTGCAAGTTTCCTTCCCAGAAATCCAAGAAATAAAGGAAACAAAGCTGGTAGCTCAGAATCACAAAAGGAAGTTCAAAAAAACCTTAGCTGTAATTTCATACTTAAATATATGGACAGGTAAGCAAGGGCTCTTTTTATCTTGAACTTTTTCCTCCACTTCTTCAAAGGCAGAAAAGCTGACTACAAAGGGAAAGGAAAGCATGACGTAGGTGTATTTTAAACATTATTCTTGCAAAAATTCTTGCATTATTCTGTGCTGCCCAGAAGATGAAGACGTGCAGGTGTGGGCCTCACTGGATACTGAAGGTAAACAATTCATGGTATTATTTTATAAACTCAAAATGTGGCTTACATTAAGGAAAAAATAAAGGAATAGAGTAAGACTGAATGTCTAAACAATGAAATCTTGAACAGTGTAAAATGATTATCTGGGTATGGATGGATTTCAAACTGTTCCTAAATGCTTAGCTGGAACAAAGCCTAAGTCTGGTGACACAAGAACAATAATAAAAGGGCAGTATAATGTAATACTACAATTGCATGAGAGCAACCCTTTGAAATAAGAATAAAATCTTCAGAAAATTAAACAATGTAACATGATCAGAATAGAACTGTTTATGTTATCCTCAATGACAGAAAGTGTTTTACAAAAGCAAAGTACCTAAATATGAAAAAAAATCTATCCTAGGATATCCTAGATATCAGACCTCAGGACTGATTTCTGTGTACTCAAATAAAAATATCAATTACTCCAACATATTTTTGTCAAAATATCAAGGACTGAAGTTGATTTTTCTGCTTCAAAATTTGATTTCATAAGGGATGACTTGAAAAGAGGAAAGGATAGGCACTATCACTCAAAAAAATCCAAAAGCCAATAAATATTAAATGTTACAGGGTACCGAAATTATCCAGAAAAACCACAAGCAGCATGGAGACAGTGAACCAATTGCTCATGCTCTCTTCCAAGAAAAGAGCTGTGGACCACTGAGGGAAGCCTGCAGAAGATTCAACAGGAAACAAAAGAAAGTCATTCTTTACTCAATGGACTCCTTGACAGAAGATGTATGGATACACAAAGCTTGCTTGTGACCAAGAACAGAACAGGAAAATACTTGGGAGAAAGATATGCTAAGGGCTACATTAAGTAGACAAACCCAAGCAGACTACTTTAAGATTGCCATTGAAAAAGCATGAGTGTTTTTCTGACTTGTTATTGACAGAAACAGAAATGTAGATGATGATTGTAAATTGAGTTCAATTCCTCCAACTGCAGGCAACCATGCCATATAGTCCTTTCAGAACTGTTCTTGACTCCTGAACCATCTTAAAACTATGTGCCTTTTCAAATAGCCTCATCATATTGGCAGCTCAGAGCTATTCTCAGAATAGCAAAGTAACAGCATCAAAATATTTTTAAGTGCTGAATTTATACATTACAGTAAGAACATATTTCTATTCCTTAAACACAAGTTTTCTGCTTTATACTACAAGAATTAAGCTAAACATCAAGTTCATCCTCTGAAGTATATTGTTATTCCTATATAATGATGATGCATTCCAAGTTCTGTCAGCAATAATTTTCATTATTTCGCTCCTACTTCAATTCTATGGTTAAGGAGACCATTAAATAAAATTGATTCCAACTCTAAGAGCTGGATTCTATTCTCATTCTGATACAGTAATTTCCCTTTTATTTTTCTTCAGACAGTTTTCTGCCCTCCTATAATTAATCTATGTTTACTCTAGTTGCAGTAATAATGGGGCACTCTAAAAAATTCTCCACTGAACCCCACGAGGTATTTCCTGCCTTGAAAAACAGCAGCTATCTTGCCAAGAAAGCATTTTACGCTTATTCCTAACATCCTTTTGTATTTGGATACATCACTTTTATTTATATAGCCTGTGAAATCTTTCTTGAAATATATTCTGCCTTGCCTGGAATGCCACTGACAGATATTTTCTGTTGTTCTGAACCAAGACCACATGAATTCTGCTAAATAATCCAGAAGGGACAAGAAATCTAGAAGGAATCTAATTAACAACTCGGATTAAAATTATCAAACCACACCTGTATTGCAAAAACATGAAAACCAGAAAAATACCTAGATTTTAATATCTCCATTTCATTCTGTTGCACTCATCTGATATGCCAAACATACTGCATTTACCTGAGGAAGAGTTCTAGCAATTTGTCAACATCTGACCTCAAATCGGTACACAGAAATATTAACTGTCGCCTTCTCAACAGACTCTACCCACACCTTGTGGATTGTTTGGGCTTCTCTTGGGTCCAGCTAATGATTATAAATGGCAAAGAGTAGCTAATTTAATTGCAAAAGGTAATGATGCAGTGAGCATAAGATTAGTTTCACCCCAGAAGGTAATGTCCCCAAAACAATAATAAAGGGAGTGATCAAAAGGACAGGAGAAACTTGTCTTAATGTAAATACAGGCAAATTAAATACTGTAAGGAGGAAACAAGTTAGAAAAAAAACATTGAAAGAAAAAAACAAAACCCCAAACCAAAATGAACCCAAACAAACCTACTGAACTGTACAGTAAATAACAGTTAGCAAATGTTTCTTATCCCAAGCTGACCATATAATTCAGAGAATGAACACAGCATAATTTTATTAGCAAGAAGCTCTGAACGTATTGGGGACTCTAAAATTCTTCAGGCTAATTTTAATGAAACAATGTGACTGGTAAATCACAGGCAGATACAGAACAGGAATCAAATAAGACTTTGAAGTTTTGATCAACATAGAGAAGAAAAAGTTTTGGCCTATGCAAAATTTTAAAGACACACATGTTTTCAGTTTGTTGTCTATATTACACCTGAATTTTAGACAAACCTTTTCATAAACATGAAAAGTCCAGAAAGGGTAACATTTGGTGTACCTCTTGCCATTAAAATTGCCTATGATATGTACCAATGCAAAAAAAGGGATGAAATTGAAATGTACTGTAAAAGCAGGAAGACCAGTCATGTACCAGTATAATACCAGTATAATCCTTACCACTATTACCTGATACAGATACAGTGGACCAGATCTTACTTTTAGCAAATGATGATGTTATTCAACTTGAACACCATCATGTTTTTGACAAAAAGAGAAAACAATTTAAACACACTGACATTTATATTATTTTAATCCTAGGCTCTTGATTTAATAAGTTATAATAACACATATACACACACAGAAGTATATTGTTATTTTACTTATAAATCTACAGCAACGTGTATATTTTCTAAAGACATTCTCCCCTCAGCAATCCCTCCAGATGATATAAGTTTACTAGTGTTGAGAAAACACACAGTGGAGGCAGCTTGGTGTGCAGCTGCAGTGCCAGATGCAGATTAAGCTCTGCATGGTGGAGTGAAATGAGGCACGAGTCTGGCAAGAGGCTGGCAAGAGGCGCTGACCCTTCGGTCGACAAAAGGCACAGGGACCTGTGTCACCAGCCAGGTGACCAAACACTCAGGGACACAGCAGGAGCTGAGGACTCAGAAGGAAGACCCCAGACTTTTGCTGCACAGACTGGGAGGGTATAAAACCCCAGGGTTTTCTTTGTTCAGGGTCCCTGATCAGAGGCACCAGTCCAAGCTGCTGTTTTGCTGTTGCACCATGGTTAAATGACTTTGAGGATCAAGAGGACTGAGACTCTGCTATGGGAAACCTGTGAGAGTGGGGCATGCAGGGAGTCAAGCAAGGACCCGCTCACCCACTGGAGCTGCCCAAAGTCTCTGGCCATGGGAGTGTGACTGCCAGAGTGGCTCCTGGGTGGTCAGACAGGGAAGTTTCCTTAACACCAAATGCTTCCTGCTTAGTCACTTCCTGCTTGAACCAAACAGCACATTAGGTGATAAGACATCAGGTGGCTAAGAGATTCCAAAAATGGACAACCTTTCATCTTAATGAACAATAAAGACAACTTGTCACTTACATAATCTCTGTGTATCTGCATATAAATGTTCTGGATTGGTTTTGGGTTTTTTTAATTTATTTTAACATGCCCTTTTTTATTGTGGCAAGACCTGATTCTTTTGCTTGAGGCTGTTCTATATCTGTTTTCTAGGGGAAAAAAAAGCTTTTTTTATTAATATCTCAGAAAAGTGTCTCTTTAAATTCTGATCAAAAAGCTTTAAAATACAAATCATGCTTTTTAGAGTTGTGATATATTATGCATGCAACAGTCTCCTAAACAGGATATTCACAGAAAGAAATCATTATTTCACCAACAGCTCATTAGCCTACAAACACTCCTCGTACAGGGTGATAAACAAATGGAAAATGTATTTCCTGCTTACCCCTACCAAAGCTATCTGTTTTATAACCAACCTGTACTCACAGATTTCTCTCACATTCTAAATACTATAGCAGCAAAGGATGGGGTAGAGTGTTGATTTTTGGAGAAGGGTTTTACTTGTTTGGGGTTTTTTTAAGAGAAGGCCAAATGTGTAACAAAACATTGCTTTTTATTCTTCATTGCTCTTTGTAACTGTCAGTCCTACATACTTTTTGCAAATATAAAATTGCTACTGAATGACAAATAATTTTTTCAGCCATATATAGATTTTAACAGGGAGTTAATCTCTTAGTAAAGAGGTAACCTTCAAAGATTTCAGAAATGCACCACAGTTAATTCTAGCCCTGAAAAAGCCCATGATACTGAATTTCAGCTTGTCATAATTTTCATTACTAGAAAGTCTACAGCAGGCCTTTTAAAGAGGTGCTCATGCTTTCCTCAGTCTTGTTCAGCTGGATTCCAGTTAGCTCAGGAATCCACAGACATGTTTGAGACAAATTTGCTGCAGTCAAAAATTCAACATTAGAGAATTCCAATCACCTCAGAAGAGATTCACTGGGCTAAAGATTTTGATGTGTGGAGATATGTTTCCAGAGAGGCAAGTTCCAATGAACTTTCTCTATCAAACCTCATTTCAAAAGCAGTCACTGACTTGGTATTGAAGTAAATATTATCTAAGAACAACTCATAATTGATGGAGCAGAAGGTTGATTATGGTAAATAGTTATTCTCAGGTAAAATTTTAATCACAAATAATTCTCGTTTACAGTGCAATTGCATGAGATACTAGATTATTCTGGATGGAAATACAGAGGATCAGACAAATTCTACATCAAGCCTCCTGACAGCCTGACTGTAAAAGCTAAACTTTCTTAACTTCTGCAAACAAAGGTTTTTAACAAATATTTTTAAATGCTCCTATCTGAAGATGTCAAGTCAAGGGGTGATATATCTGCTTCATTAGATAAAACAGTTTTTTGATACAGAATTTCACATTTGATTTTATTATTTCCTTTTATCAAATATAAGCATATAAAAAATGTCACAGGTTAAATACCCTTAATTCCTTTATCACTTACTTTGCCTTCTAGAGTCCTTCTGTGCCATCAACATTTGATGCAGTACAAGGAGATTTTAAAATTATCAATTAAAGTATTCTACAAAAGGAACACTACTTGAAATACTGAAAGAATCAGCAAGCTGAATATTGCTTTGAGGACAAAAATACTGATTCCCAAAATCATGCCAAAATTACAAAATCTGGTAGAGTCTACTCCTCTCCAAAATGATGCAGATCATAATTTTAGCAATGGAAGGAAAAGAAAATGGAAATCATAGTTATCTGCACAAATATCTGTGTGATGGAGTGGGGGTTTAGTTTTGAGAAAAAGCATAGTATAAGGAAGACACAACATACAAAATTCTAGTAAGTAATTCGCAAGCAATTATAAAGTCAGGAATAAAAACCCCATAAAATTTCACATTCATTACAAGATTCCCACACAGAGAAACTGATAATACACTACACAGCATCCCAAAGGAGATAATAGAATTATAGAATGGTTTGGGTTTGAAAGGGCCTTAAAAATCATCTAGTGCCAATCCCCTGCCATGGGCAGGGACATTTCAGAGGGGTTAGAATTAAGAAAAAATTTGAGAGAGTTATGAGAAAGTGGTTGAACAGTAAAAATACTAACATTCAAAAGAATTTCAGCAAGTGAGGACAGAACTGCATGAAGTGTGAAAGTAGGAGAAAGGGAAAGTGCTAAGTTGCCTAGTAGTCCCAATACTTCAAAGAGACAAGAAGACCTACAGCACAGAAGCAGTACCAATCCCAAAGTAGCTTTTCAACGTTGCACAAAGGTTTGTGTATTGTGCAAACATTAGGAAAGAAATACTGACTAATGCAGGTGTAATGCAAATCCAGTGGATGCAATGCCACAGACAAGCTCCTGGAGGCAAGCTGCCAGAAACTCTCAACATCAATTTGATAAAAACAAACACTAATTTGAAGAAGCCTTGGAAGGCAACATAACACCAATTGAAGCTGCATGTGAAAAAAAAAGCTGAAATTCTCTCATCTAGTGAAGGAACCCAAAGGGCTTAATTATAAACATAAAGGATTAAACTATATCACACTACACTGATACTACATGAAATATAGCAAAATACTAATAACTCAAGACATCATCTATTTGTACACAGTTAGATGGTATCAACAGTGAAAAGTTTATGGACACAGTGTCCTGACTAAGTTGGAAAAAACTGATTCTGCAGCATGCAGGAAAAAGAATTAACCCTGACATGAGGAGTTAAATCTAAAACTGAAAACAGATCAACTGAATAGTAACGTCCTTGACTTAATGACTTTCCATTTTTAAGCACAGACATTGATCAAAGTGACTATAAAGAATGATTCAAAGTTTTCTATGTACAATCTATGATACAGCATAATCAGACAAAAATCTATGCCAATGACACTTTTTTGTATATGTTCCTGAATAAGATGGTTTTAACAATAACTGAAATAATCTGAATAAACTGTATAGTACTAAATTAAACTAATATTGAGAATTCAAAGCAGCACATAGCAAACAGAGAAACTTCTGTTTATACAATCAAGGGTCGTAAATTAAATAAAGGGCTGCATGGCATTAACTGACATTAGTTAATACACCATTATCTGAATTCAGTAACCTCTGGCTTTACTGATCATCAGTTTTTCACTTGTAGACATTCACCAAATTAGCACTGATTCTTGTTCTAGATTACTCAATGTAAAACCAGTATTCTAGATTATTTTTTACTTACTCTAGATTACTCACTGTAAAACCCATAGGACAGTAAGAGGAACTCTAGAACAAAGAAAACTTTTACCCACTAGCAACGGATACAAAAATACTACTCTTAAACACTTGTATTCAAGACAATGGTAGAATATTCATTTCCCCACCTACATTAAAAGCAACAAGAAATTTCTGAAGGAACAGCTAAAAGACAAGCAAATTCCAGGCTAGTGAATGTTGTTGTCTGCACTATATTCAAGTATATCATGTTTTGTTAAAAGAAAATTTCTTACCACAGCTTGGGATGAACTTTCTTGCAAATCCCACAATAATATGTTGTTATCAGCCAGTGAAATAATCTTTTTACCATCTCCCATTGGTTCCCACATAACACTGAAAAACAGAAACAGGAAAACAAAACAAACAACCCAACATTAAAATCAATCAAAATTTGAACTAAAAATCCTTTTTAATTCTGTGGATCTAATCTATTTCAAAGCATATTAGATTAAATCCATCACACATTTTAAATGCAAAATCTGCCATTAAATAGCAATTTGTAGCAGTAATTCTGCATACACACACAGAAATACAACCAGAGACCATGTTGCATGCTAACTTCAGAATGCTTTAGTTTGAAACTTCAAAGTTGTTCATATGTAGTGCTATGCATCCTTTATAAAGGTGCACCAAAAATCATAAGCCTTAGTTTTGATGCAAACTTCTTCCCGTTCTGCAGCTATCTTAACGACTTAGTGAGCATATACTTTTAACCTGTGATTCACTTCATGATATACAGGAAGGAATGCAAGAAATCAGTCCTCTTCTCTTATTCTGTCTATGAGAAGCAGCATATTTAAGCCAGTTAGTATGGGTAGCTCAGCTAAGTATATGGACTCTAACCCTAATAAATTTGCTGGAGATAACAGTAAGATTGAAAGAATTGTCATTTTATGAGAATAGACTTCTATTTTTGTAATTTTGTAACAAAGTTCTGCAACCTCTAAATAATCTTTCAGCAACAATACAGCTGAAGGTAGAGATCACAACTTTAGTATCAATGGGTTAATGGAGAAACTTCTTTCCATTTTTAGACTTAAACTTCAGCTATTTAAAAGCATTTGATATGCTGTTCTCATCTTCAGTGCCCATCTGAAGTACCACCACTTGAAATTTATCAGAAGTCCATGACTAGACAAGTTTTCTAGTCTGCTTTGCTTTTTGCGTGAATTATTCAGTATCTGGATGGAATAAATGGAAGAAGGTTGCACAAATAGATGCAGCCTTGGGCAAGTGAGCCCAACATTAGGCAGCCACTAGCCTTCCTAACCCTACACTGCACACTATGCATGATCTATTTTATCCCAGATTTTGCATTACTCCTATTCTCCTAAAACAGTGGCTATAACCTGGCTGGCCCCAGACCCAAGTGATGGAAGGAACTTCATCAAGTCTTATGCTATAAAATGCAAGGAAAAGAAAATAGGAAGTTGTGGGTAACAGAAAGAAGTGACACAGGTTAATTTTTTTACTCCACAAATACAACACACAGTTATTCTCAGCTGATACCTTCCTCTCAAATTACCCTTGCTCCTCATGTGAACAGTTTCATCAGTTTTTACTCTGCATTTTTAGTAAAACAAGCATCAGATATACAAGGCAGATGAATGCCCCTGTTTGCTGTTTTGTAAAGAGAAAAGCTGGAACTATAAGTAAAAGGGTGCATTCGCTGACTCCGCACTCATTGAACTTTTCCCTAAGGCAACGCAGCAGATTTAAGAAAGGATAACTTCTGCATCTATCTTCTGACAGAAGCATGGCATGACCTGCATCCTTTCTATGTTGTCAATCTGTGGAAATTACACACGCATGATAGTTCATTTGTAGTGAGCTTTCTTGTATTAGGACAAAATCACTACATTCAGCACATTAAGCTACCATCATGTTTTAACAAGAACATGGTACTAGAACAATTCTATGATTTACTTTAAATTTGGCTGTTTTGTCTGTAGTATTGCCAATCTTATTTAACAATAAACACACTTGAAAAGTTGTATGGTACTTGGAAAAAAACTTGGAAGCAATTGAAAATGAGTGTTGATAATAAAAATAACGACATGCTGATTCAATTATATGTTCAACTACATTTTGCCCATGATAATGAGAAGAAACCAACTGGCACTGCCATGCGTATTTCAGAATTTCATGCAGCTGTGCTGCACAGATACATCGATTAGATTCTTCAAATAATTGAAAATATTTTATGAAAATATGTAACAGGATAAAGCAAATTAATGCACTGTAACTTGCATGTGATCACAACTAACCTTCCACAATCCGGTTTTAAAAAGCCAAATTGAAAGACATAAGGACCATCACACATCTGAATAGGTAACTAAGAAGCCTTCAAGTTGATTCTGATCATGTTTATTTAAGTCCATCATATTACTTACGTATTTTGAAAAAGTAACTGGTGTTTGGTGTTGATCTATGTGGACATATTTTTAATTATTGATAATGAAATCTGGTTGGACCACTTAACTCTTTAACAGCTCTTTTAGCCAGAGATCAGTATTTTTTAATGCCTATTGATAAATCTGTACCTTTCCTACACCAATCACTCAACTTTCAGTTGTAAAAGCTAGATGGAAAACTATTTCTTTGATGTTTTCAAAGGTAGGAAGAAATTTCACATCTTTGAGTGTCACTGAACTTCAAGGTAAAAGAAATTTTTACAGCTTAAAACAGAGCACTAATTAGAGCTAATTATAACTGAGGTGACATACCTTGCAATGAAAAGGTCTCTTCACATTCACTCTATCCTTATGAGATGCCCATTTTACTTCTATTTCATTTTTCGTTTATGGGTGTGGTTGTAGTGATCATTCATTCACATTTTATAATCTCAAGCATAGGTTACTCAAACCACCCTTTGTAACATGTCCAGCTATGTTCTGTACTCATGATGGAACGTTAAACATGAAATACTATGGTGAAGGAGGGGGGCAGGAAATACTGGTGAGTGAAAAAGTTACTTTTGAAGCAAGATACAAATTTTAGAAAAACTGAAGCTTTCATTTAGAACAGGTTTTCAGCACAGCAGAGGTGGTGGTAATGGCTAAAAAGGAGAACAGATAAACCAGGCAATACCATTTTCCTGAGTATGCCAACAGTTGCTGATTCTTACAGTTTTCAGAAATGGACAAGATAGTTGTCAAACTCACAGCTGCCACTCAGAAACTGAGTGCCAACTTCAGGGCTACTCTTTAAATAATCTATAAACAGCAGACAAGCAATTACATATGTTGCATTTTACCCTCTTTTGTTATCATCTGACCTAAGATGCTTCTAATAAGCTTGTAGATAGTAGTTTTTGTATTAAAAAACAGTATTAAATCCTACAGAGAACATTATCCTAGCAGAAAATAAGAATAGCTAAAATAGCCACTCAAATGCACCCATGAAAGGACTCTATTATCTTCTATGCTGAAAAGATAGTTAACACCTTCATCAATAAAGGTACTGAGCTTTCACACATGAACAATCCAAAGTCCACCATTATAGACTAAGGAAGAAAAAAAGCAACATGCAAACATTTTCATAGACATGAACTGCAGTTAAGCCACAAGTGTTGGACAAAGCAAGCATCAACTACTGCTTAACTGTAATTACAGAAGCGACAACCGTTTATTTCTATAAATGGAAAAATCTTGCTAGATTGAAAACTCTCATGCACTGAAAAACAGAAAATATGCCCATACATTTGGTAGCTCAGAAAACCATCCTGCAGCTTCACTGTACCCACCAGGGAAATTCACATATTAAGAAGCCAAATATCCTCCCTTCTTTGCATTACAATGATTCCCATTTATAGATGACTCTTGCTTATCAGGTGATCAGGACATTAAATCTGAGAAAGGACATCAGACCAAGTACAACCTGGAACCCATGATTCTTATTCCCTAACCAACTGCTCTACAAAACAGCCACATTTCTGAATGAAATAAGTTCTGGCTATTTTACAGTGTATTGAAGTCTGGTGCAGGCAACACAAATTACATGTTACCTCAAAATTCTCAGACACTGAGATCTAATTTGGAGTCCAACTCCTCAAGATGCAGTAAAACAAGAACCACAGCTTCCTAAAAAAACCCTAGAATGTAAGGCGTGATAAATATCCTAAATAATAAATGCTTAATGGGGTTTTGGAGAGCAAACTGGAGTCTGATACCAAGAAAACAGCGGCACCTGTTTAAAGTTAGTTCCTCATGAGCATTTAAATTTCTCTGGCATAAATATTTTTTTTCCACAGTTCAGCAACACCCCTCCCCTCCCACCAAAAAACACAGACTTCAGTTTATACACCAGAATATGCAAACAATCCTGACACTCTCAAAGAAACTCTACACAAATATCAGAGGGAGCTTTGTCCTCACAATTATTTCTGGTACTGGGACACATGAAGTGTTAAGATAAGGTTTAAAAACTTATGATGGCATTTATTATACATCTTTGCTACAAAAGACACCTAACAAATCACTGTACCATATATTCAAGACCATACGATCCTTCTAGAAGTATTGTTATTTTGAGGCTTATATTCATTAGGTACAGGCCATTAAATTGCTTTGAACTTTCTTTTTTTGGAATGAAACCCTAAGTTAGAACTTTAACATATATACCCTGAAGCCTAACAGAGAGGTACTATAGAAGAAGTAATGTTACCAACACCGTGACAGGAAACAGAAGTGATACCTGAATATCACACAAAAATGTTAGGGCTGTTAAAAACACTGTTTTCACTTTTCTTTTGAGTTTCAGATCCTTTTACTTCTTGGCTTTTTTACTTGAAAATGTTTTGAGATGGTTTGTTTTTTGTGGGTTTTTGTTTTTTTGGTTATTTTTAATAATATTTAAAGGCAAAATAGTAAGTAAAACACTACTGGATTTCACTCATCTGTCTTCAGGGTATAAATTATTTTTGATCAGGTGACTGTGTGCATTAATAGAATGAACATGAAACTGAAGCAATAAAATCTTATGTATAGCATCTTCTTTATCTTAAATGAATTAATTCTCTACTCTAGTTGAAAGGACTATTAGAGCAAATTTGTACTTCTGTAAAAAGCCAACCTTAATGAGGTTGATTTGTACTGTGTATGGCCAAGGAAGAGATGGTACTTCTCTGTACTCTATTTGAAAACCTTTGATGAAATAACAAATAAAATCTAAATACTTAAAATCTGTGGGAATAGCTCATTTATAATAACTTTCTCCTTTGTGAATTCAAAGTTCCAATTTAATATTTTAGTGATAAACATCCTGGAGTTCTTGAAACACATGTGACTCTAAAAAATTTATAATTCATCTTCCTCTCCATATTCTCTTAGATATGGTAATATTTGCACGTTCATATTTAGGACTGACTGAGTGGAATACACACGAAAAAAAAAATCAACTTAAGCTAGTAGAGAAGCCTAATGAAGGAATCTGTCATTTTTCCTAACATGTTCATCCCTTTCAAAAAAATTTTATCAGCTATTGTTTTCTATATAAAACATGAATTCTTCAGTCCTCACCTTTCAGGCTTCTCAAAATTGAGCTTTGACTTACATTGTCTCTGCAACCTCCATTCATTTTCCTTTTACAGCTGTATTTCACTGTTCATCTAACACTCTCCCCTTATTTATTTTCATTTTATTCCACATTTACTCCATAGACCACAATCCAACTTACTTCACTTGTTCCCCTCTCTTTTGAAGTACATAGCTTAGTACTGAGTAGGATCTACCCTATTTTATACCTGCCACATTTGGAAAGGAAAAAGTAAGATGTTAAGCATATAGAGGTAAGCCTGCTTCCAGCAGATGCAAGAGAAACTCCCTGCTGTGTTATGAATTCAAGATCTCACAGATTATACTTTCTCTAATGGCCTGTAGTATCCTCCTTCTCCAAGGACTATCCTGTCAAGTCTACTACCAAAAAAGTCTGCAGCAAAACTGAGGGAGAAGTAGAACAGTAGGTTACTGCTAAAATAAAAGTCTTCAGGGGTTTCACAGAGTTCTGGGGATTCCTCCAAGCTGGACTCAGAGGAGCGATCGAAATCTCATTAACTGCTGTCCTGTTTCCTTGGCCTCTCTTATGCAGACAGTAGCTTGGACTGCTTCTTGCAAGATACCCAATGGCAAGTTCCTTTAATTGAATCTTACAACACTGCATAGAGCAACATACTATTTGTTATGTATATATTCTGTATGAATATATATATTTATCTACAGAATTAATTTATTGAAGAGACTTTCTTTTTAAATACACAAATTTCCATGTGTATCTGGGGTTTCCCACTCTGAAAGTAATTCACTCAGAATTTTTGCACTTGAAATCTTTGCAGTTTGGCAAATCTTCTTTGCAGTTTGGCAAAAAAATCTTAGGCTTGAACCAAACAGAACAATTAACAGGCCTATATGTTTGTCTAATTTAAGCATCTGCTTAATTTTCTGAACTCTATGCCATACAAGAGTTTGAATAAAAATTCTGATGAGTCCCAAATTCAAAGCTTGAAGGAAGTAAACAATCCCAGTAACTAAAAATGAATGGTTGTGCTTAATTTTCAAACACAGTAACTCATGCAATCCAGATAAAATGGAACTGCAGAAAAGCAAATTTCTTTTTCCCTTGCCTGTAATGTCTTGGGGATTAGATTTTGCCAAAGGTTTTGTCAAGACTAGAAAATTATTTCAATAGATCTTGAGCGGGAGGACCACAGTGTTGAGTCACACACCGGCAAAGTTTAAGATTTTAGTCACAATGGATTGAAAATGCTCTCTTGGTCTTGGTTCACAAAAGAGAACTGGTATTAAATATGTCCCTGCTGGTTTTTAATAAGAAATTTCAGAGACATTTGAGCACAGCATTCCATAAAGACGATGAGATAAAGATTAAAAAATGCAGAATCAGTTCTTAACATCAGTACAGAATTGAACAAAACCAATGCCTGACACACCAGACCCAGAAAAAAAAATCCCTCTTGTGTTTCCTAGTGCTTGATACTAGAAACAGAAAAATCTGTGAGGTAACTTTTCAACTATCAGGCTTTCTTAATAGAAGAGAAAAACAATGTAAGAAGATAAACCTTAAAAAAAGCATGACAAGAAATGAAGCAGAGCAGGGTAAACATGAACAAAACTACAAGCAAATAAAGCCCTGAGGTGGATGGTAGATGCCAGAGTACAGAACCAGTTGCTTTTTCAAGATAGTTTTACTTTTCTTCCTAATTTACTATCAAATGTCAATTACTTATGATCTGTAACCAGATGCGTGAGTATGATGAAGCATCTGCACTATGTATACCAAGACATACAAAATCTATCTTCCTGTGAGCTGCTATCTGGAGTCAGTGTCACAAAGGCTTAGACCAACATTGCAACTGAATCTTTAAACTGTACTGGCAACTCTGCCACTCCTCTGGACCCAGCATACAAAGATATGATAGAAGCCCAGTCTTTTATTTAATGTTTTTAGCATGCATTCTGACTAATAATATTCAAAATTAACTTAAAAAGTGAAGTCTGTATGCAATCATTCATGGCTGTGGTACACTGCTCTACTGCACTCTGTGGATTAAGCACCCTCCTTAAAGCACATATGATCACACTGAACCCAGGTCCAGTGTTCAGCCTGTGGTTTTCTGAGCAAAATGTAAAGGGTATGCTCCAGTGGCAAGGCAAATGACAGAGCCTTCTTACTGCAAGTGTATGGTGCCAGACCACCACTGATCTCACAGTGATTGTGTACACCAGACTGCTGGTCTTACATTGTGGTTTGAAAAGTATTTGCACTTTGCATTGAGGAAAATTGCTTCTCTGATTTATGTTTGGTTCTAACAACAATTGAATCCTTAGTACCTAAATAGCTTCATGTTTTTCTAAACACCTGAGAAGTGTAATACAAAGACTATTTACATTGCCATTTGTGGCCAGCACAGGACTCAATAGGGTATGGCCTATTAAGTGATACACGTTTAGCTCAAAAGGCTGAATTTACTCATTTATGAGTTGTATCCAATATGATTGAGACAGGAATAGAAAAGCCTACTCTAGAACAAGATCTTCTAACTCAGCTGTGCTTGACTGAGCTGATTTGAAGAGTACTAATGCCAAGTATTCTGTTTACACCTTTTATCTCTCTGCAACACTGGACATTTTCAAATCCCTATGCATATATATGCACATAGATAATGGGCATTCAAAAGTAGCAGATATTTGTGAGCACTAAGTACTACACAAAATCAGACAGCAGATGACTGAAAATTGCACATGAACTTGTTATAAGATGCTATTAGAGGAAAAAAATTATGTTGGGCATTCACATAATTCACATCCTGATAAAAAGCAGTGACATGCCTCCTATTCCTCCTTTAGTGATCCAGCTACCATGCACAGCTCTGGCATTCCAGCATCAGATAGTAACTGACTATGGGAAATTAAAAGACAAAAGGCACAAATCTTAAAAGGGTAAAAGTTTAAAACAAACAAAAAACCCTTTCCAATATAGCTTAGAATATTAATTATCAAAAGGTTGTAACAATAAAAATTGAATTAAAATGATAAAATAATTACAAGGAGGAGTACTCAAAATATGTAGCAAAGAAGTAAAGGATACTGCTACAAATAAATTTAACCTTTAGAAAACCTGAATCTTAGAAAAAAGTTGTCTGTACAATACATTTCTGAATGCATTCGTATGTCCTATCCTGTCCAAGAAATGCCTAAAAATATTACCTACAATTTACCTTTTTTTTGGTTAAAATTCAATCTGCAAGGCTCCAATCTGTGGCTAGAAATGGATGCTCAGAACTTAAGATATGTCCCGCATCTGATCAGGAAGCAGTGGGAACATGCCATATACACACATCCATAAAGCAACAAATTTGCAAATATACAATGAAAAAATTTAACTTCCTTTTAAACAACAGAGAGGAAAGGGCAACAAACCTCTGTAACAACCTTTTGGGTATTGCAGCTCTCCTTGTCTTGACTTCGGTATCAGAAAAAGAGTAGTTATACAGACACCATATAACATAATGATTCTTATCCTTAACAAACAGTAAATTACTCACTTATGCTAAATCAGTTGAGTGAAGACTAGAAAAGAAAAAGTTAAGTGCAACATCAAATTTATATTCCATAAAAAGATTGAAATTCAAAGTATTATACTTTTGTGCAACAAAGGTTTTAGACGGGGGCAGGTGGGGAAAATCACATTAAAAGAGTACACAGGCTGTCACTCCATATGTGTTTGCAGGACTATAATAAATGTTTTTAATCTATGAAACATCTGGGACTAAAAATCCAATTTATACTTCTTTTTTTAAAATGGAATAGTTTTAAAGTGCATAGCATAGCTTCTACAATATAAATCTGCACAAAACTAACAGCATGAGTCTATCCTTTAGGCTTTTTCTAGGAGTATAAAATATGCAGAATCCTACCAGGCCATATTGCCATGGGCTGTGTTGTCAAGGTGACAGAGTAGCTCCAGGGTTTGAGTGTTGCTTGATGAATCATCAGGGGATTCATGACTGCCTGATTCCAATTCCTTCGGCATCCTCCAAACAGCAGCACATGTCATGACTTTAGTGTCTGAAGCTAAGAAACAGAGAATAATGTCAACAGATCATTGTATGGGAGACGTATTTTGTATACACTGCACCAACATTTACACAAATCTATAAGCAATGCACATCTGCTGTTTGAAATATTTAAAAATATTATACCAAGATGAATTCAAAGAAAGCAGAATGTGGTTACAGACACAGACCTCAAGTTAGCAGTCAAGTTGCTGCAAAACTCATAATTAGCACGCATTTAATGTGTATCTCCCGGAATAAAAGCAAAATTAAGTGCACAAGAAAACTCTTTGGGAGGCATATTTTCCAAGTTTCATTCCATATACCCATGTTAATGGAAATGACCCACAAGTTACATTGCTTGATTCCTTAACAGTAAAGATACAGACATCATTTAAACACTTTTCTTTTAAGGGCTATCTTCAATTCAATTCAGAGTGTTATCTCATATCCATTACTATCAGTAACTGTTTATTGCAAAATTAGGTTTTCCATGTAAGTACATGCCTCCGGTTATTTGCCCAGCAAATAAAAACAGCTTCCAAAAGACAAACTGAACTTACATGCATATAGCAAAGTATTACAATGTATGAGGAACAAGATGACTGTAGATTGAGAAGAAAATACCATATGGTCTGTGCACATATGGCATTGCCCATCACCCAGTATAGCAATTTGTAGCAGTGCAGAATGGGAGGAGACCAGAGCAGCAGTGCATATGTTCATGCTGTTCCAGCCGCTGGTCCAGGGTTTACCAAAGATGAACGGGTTGGGGTGATCCACTGCAGCGGGAACAAAGGAACCAGCCACAGCTACACTGAGCAAAAGCAGGGGAGCAACTGCAGGCTGAAGGATGAGCTAAATGACAGGTCCGGAGGATAAGCAACAACAAACAACATGTTTTCTGTTCTGAGGTCATTTCAGATGCCTCTATCTCCAAATACATTTTAGCTGATTTTAGTGAAGAGTGTCTGATTACAGAGCCACGAGCAAACGTGACCAACTTCCATCAGTGGAAAGCAAAACAGGAGAAACTGTAATGAGAGTGTTTTCAAGAGGAAGAGGATGGTGACTGAAAAGGTCTTCTAAGACTAAAATGGTATTAACAGGGAGGAAAACATGTGTTACAAAGGTCACCAATCTGGATACTCTACATGGAAAAAGAGGCACCCAAACAACACAGAATTGGATAAAAAAGCAATTGATACATAGTAAATCCCAAGCAGAAGAATGCAGACATGTTTGAAATGCAGTCATATGAAATAATAGGGAAAAAAGAAAAAAAGCTAGTTAGGTCAAACCTGTAGGAAAAAAAGGCCATTTCTGTGACAGGAAACAGGGATAGGAGGGGGACTTTATATTAATTCAAAACACACAGTCACTGGGTATTTGATAGATTGTGCTGAATATAAATTGTATCAATGATGCACATAACTGTTCTACAGTAACTTGGATATAAAAATTGAATACAGTAACAAGAGACCATACATCTAAAGACAGAAAATCCCTTATTTATTAACACTTAATTGAACTTTTGCTAATTGTAGAGCATGCTAACTAAACAGCTATTTCCAAATCCTTTCAGGGAAAGTGTTTACTCCAAATGCACGTGCCACTGACGAAGAGAAGAAAGCAGCAGTGGATGGCTACCTTTCCTTAGCAAAAGGTAAACTCACACACAGTATGCACTGTACACCATGCAAGTAATAAATAACTTAGAGTGCACTATAGCTAAAGAAGGTGAGATTTATCAAACATTTCACTTCAATGTGACAGAACACTAATGAACAGTTTCTGGTAAATTATAACTACTAAAAGGTCTGTACCATGCATATAAAGCATTAACTTTTCCACTATCATCAGGATCGTTGCAGAGAACCACAAAAGCCAATCATGGAAAGTGAACTACATGTTTCTGAAGCCATCTTTCCTCTCAGCACAGCACCACAAATCTTAAGAGATCTTTAAAATGTCAAGAAGAAACGTAATATTCAGGAAACAGATTTAAAAGCAGCCTAGACAATACACTTTTGAATATGCTGATAGGTCCTCTCTACCTCAAGAATTGTCTAACAAATATTACCTTTTTCTTTTTAGTTGAAATTTAACCTACAAGGTTAGTATCAACTAGTATCAGTGGCTAGAAATAAATTCTTAAAATTTACAGTACAGTCTATGACATAATTAAAAATGCAGAATTAACTTTTTTATTCAACTTCTGGAGCTTTTCGGGGGGGAGACGGGGTGTTTTGGGTTTGCTTGGTTCATTTTTTGGTTGTTTGTGTTGGAGCTTTTTTGTTTGTTTTTTACAAGCTAGCTAACAAACAGAAATTTTTATGCAGCCAGATTTTGAAAAGGATTAAGACTGATTTTGTTCACTTTGGGTATAATTTAAAATTACTCCTAGTAGAATATATATAAGAATAATGAGATTATGAAGGCTATCTTACACAACAGATATCTGAATACAGACACCAGAGAGGCCCTTTCCATTCTCATGTACAACATGTACAGCAATATTAAACATTGATGTTTCATTAACCTGCTTCAGTTTCAGTTCAGACTTCTCATTTCATTTACAAAAACCTGTTGTGTTACTCCGCTTTGTTTAAAATTCTCTGATAATTGTGAAGCAGCCTGTAAAACTTGCATGATCACTACCTACACCATAATTTTTCTGAAAAGTTACAGCAGACCACATTCTAATGGTTTCAACTTTTCTTGCTAGTAGATGGTTAGGTGGTCCCAAAATTATGTCCAACTGTGGTTGGTAAAACATGGAGCAAGTGTATTGAAATTTCTATGCTCTGCATTTGTTCAGGAAGCAGTGAGAACATGTCATATATACACACCCAATAAAGCAACAAACGTGTAAGTATACAATGGACAAATTCAGCTCTCTTCTGAATACCAGAAAGCAAAAGGAAATAAATCCCTGTAATAAACTCTGCAGTACTGAGCTCTCCTTGTCTTGTCTTAAGCAAGAGAAATGAGCGGTTACAGAGACCCCATATAATATGAATTCTCATCTTTAACAAACAACAAATTACTTCCACATAGGCCAAATCAGTTGAGGGAAGACCGAAAACCAAAGACTGAAGTGCAACATCTAATTTATATTCTATAAAAAGATTGAAATTCTGAGTATTGCTGCTTTGTGTATGGGGGGAGGTGAGGAGAAACACATTCTCAGACATCTTTCCTCTTACCACAGTAGCACAATCTTAAGACAGCTTTGAAATGACACTTTAACATCTTAAAACTGCAATATTAGTTTCTTGCACAATCAGATTTTCAGATTGAAAACCCTAAAACAACTAAACAAGTATTATTTTGAAGAATGAGGGAGGCCAAAGCATACACATATATNCTCTGAAATTTGATGTGATCGGGGCTCCTTAGGTTATTTGAAAGCTGAAGTACAGGTTGCTGCATAATTTTATATGGAGAATTTTGTGCCGTTCCATGCCTGTTTTACTTCACTGGGAGTAGTGGCGAAGGATGAAATGAATTGCACATTGGAAAGGGGTAACATTAAGAGCCAACAAAACAAAACTTTGACATTCAGCCCAGAAATTATCCTCTGCTTTCAGCTGGGTTTGATGATGCTCAGGGAAAGTGACAGACCACTTTCCAGCTGTTGAATGACCATCCATCTTGCTTGCAAATATTCCGATTATAATTTTAAACTTTGGAGAAATTCTGGTATTAGACACATGGCTGAAATCTGTAGAACAAAGACTATGCAGAGCACTACTAATTTCTCCTTGGACAGTTCTGACACTCTGTTAATTCCCAGATGAAACCAAAACGGAATTTCCACAGCCACCCAGAGAAGTAATTTTAGATATAGCTGGCCTTAAGGAAGACTTAATTTCCCTTTATATAAGGAAGTTTTTAAAATATACCATTTTCTCCCTTGTAAAAGAGAGGGCAAATCTAAGCACTGAGTAGAAAGTGCCACTCTTCTGATAGATAAAGTGAAGCTGTTTCTGGGTCACAATTCCTCTTAATCAAATAACCACTAGCTACAAACCGACAGAAATCCACAGACACAAACAGGAACTCTCACTACACAGAAATCGAAGTCCCACAACAAGCTTCTCATGGCCACAGAAAAGCTCACTAAGAGTCTACAGTATTTGTGGCATTATCCATATAGCCTTATTTCCCAAGTGATCATATTAAAATTTAAAAATCCAGTGTTACTAGGTAATTTCACTACCACCTCTGTAGTGCCATTGCTTATCTAGAATGCCTACAGGCAACGAGAAACTCCAGGTTTTCCCATCTTTTACTGTCTTCACATCACATTACTGCACATATGCATACAAAATGACAATGTTTTTATCTACCAGCTCTTGTATTATCTCTTAAAAACGTTAAAAGACAAGTATGAAAGTAATATTTAAATGACAATGCTCTGTAAAAGAAAGGAAAATAAGCTAAATACATAGTGTCTCTATGTCATGCTTCTATGCTTTCCTTAAAACTGTATATAGAGTTGGAAACAATTTTTGCATCCCTACTTCATATTGAAACAAGAATTTTTATTTATGTCACAGCACCAATGTAGAAGAGAATAGATAAGGATCTGTTGCAGTTTTATCACTGAGTGTATTAAGAAAAATGTTACTGGGTTTAACTAAGCACTACTGAACTTTCATAGAGAATAAGTCAAAGGTTTGAAGAAGGGTGTCCCACTGTATTCCTCAAGTATTGTTCACATAAAATGATCCAGGAATGAGAAAATGAACTACTAAACCTTTGTCATATTTGTTCTTCCTCATTCAAGAGGGGGAAATACTTCTTCCTTCTCATCCCTTATCTAGTTCATCATGCATCTTCAGTATATCTTTTGCTAGGTGCAGCTAAGGATGGAGCTACATGTACTGTTCCACCTGCAACAAGTCCCTGTTACGCACTGTTTCCTTAAGTCCACCAATATTATCTCCTGGGCAGAGGATAACATCTGCTAGAGCAACTGAACACAGTTTCATCTACCCAGTTCTGTTGAAATGATCCAGGCTTACACACAAGCAAAACAGAATTTAAGGAATGAACAAGTACTCCCAGGCTCAGACAGTACTGAATTAGGAAGCAACTACACATGATGCGGGTAGCAATAAGCGTACAGTCACCAAATGTGGGAAACAAGCTCTGCTGAGTTCAGCCAAAACCTAAGAGATAATCATGGCTGTAGAGCATGAGGCAATCTTTGGTGTCTACTTTACAAGTTGAGCAAGTGAGAAAACCCTCTGCATGCAGAGCAGTCAATTTGCAAAGGGTAACAACGTGGTCAACCAATATCAATTTTCCCTGCAGCTCTCAAAAGGACTTCTCAATTGTCTATTTCCATGAAAATTTTAGCTTTATACTACCAGCTGTTTCCAACACAGGAAAAAAAAGTAAATGCTGTAGATAGGTGGGACATTCCGTTTATCTTCCTCCGAACACTGTTCTCCTCGGAGAATTGCTCCAACTTAAATTAAGAGCCTGGGAAATAAGCCTGGGGAAAAAAATACTTGTTTGATATTTAAACATAGCAGGAAGTTACTAACCAGAGTTCAAAACTAAAGACATCTCTAAGGTTAACCACACATACCTGTTACTCCTTTACAAAGTTCCTTCACACACAACCAATCAATTCACTGCACTGCTGCTGCTGAAACACAGTAGACAGCAGACATTCCTTACAAATTACACAATCATTTCTGGACTACATGCAAAAAGAAAAACATGTGGATGTAAGAACCTTCCTAATTCCAGATGCAATACAGTTGTTCAGGACAAAGTCATTCCTGCTGTTGTAGAAAATTACAATTTTTTACAAATTGACAGTGTTTTAAGCTAGAACGGGTGGCCTGTGCACTTCACACAACTCTTGATTTTGCATCAGCAATTCCTACAATTGAAGACTAACAGAATGAAAGAAGTGAGCTTTATCACATTTCCAGACTTAGACAGAAGAACCTAAAATTTTAAGTAATTCAGAATTATTATAAAGACTCCTTCAGAAAACGCCACAGACTGCAAAACTACAAAGAATGCAACGGAATATCAGATATCATAAAAATCTGTTTATACAGTCTTCTTAATTTGTTCTCTGTAAAAAATAATAGCTTTAAAAAGGACTTAACATGCAATCTCGGTAAACATACTAAAAAACCAACTGATATCTGGACCACTGATGCAGTAAATCAGAATAACTAAACAAGAAATACAAAGTCTAATTTGTCACCATAGACAGTAAGGGCTCTTACTCAGACCTCTATTTGTTATTATTTCATTAAGAACAAAATGTCATACTTGCTAAGTTAGACCTGTGATTTTTCCAATTGAAAACAACCCAGTATTTTCATTATTTTCTCATGCTGAATTCCTTCACTGAAATTCTCACTCCTCAAATATGTTTTTTATAAGGGAGCTAGAGAAAGAAACCATTCTACTTAAAAGTTTAGTGGTTTGAGTTTTAACCAAAAAAACCCAAACAACAACAAAACCCCAACCAAACAAAAAAAATGCAAAACAAAACAAAAAACCCCACAAAAACACACAAAAGAATCCACAACCCCCCAAAAAAAACACAAACAAAAAGGTAAAGACACCAAAACCTAAAAACCCAAAACAAAAGAACCCCACCAAAATAAAGGGAAAAAAAATCCCACCTGAAATTACTTCAGAGAGACTTTCATCAACCATTACTAAAACAAACATGAAATACAAAAAATCCAAAAAGAATATATGGAATATAAAAACCAAACCCTCAATGGAAGCATGGATACTAATCAACACTTTGCAGTTTCAGCAAACAAGAGGACTGAGCACCTTCACAAACACACCAATTCTGCCTATCTTCTCCTTTCAGGTGTGGACTGATGCACATCTAGGACTTGCTAAAAGTCAATATTATCGCTCATCCACATTCACTCACAGGCGCTGCTTTACCAAAAGGGAAGCTACTGCTTTTTGAAGCAAATACAGACATTAGAAACAAATAAAGGAGAAAATCATTTTACGGGAAGTAATTAAAAATAAGCTTTAGTATTTCATAACAAAGTTTAAAACAGTATTTTAAGCAGTTAGCAACCCTCTTAAACAAAGTGTTACGTAGCTATTACCACAATATAACAGAAGCGTAAGAAAAGAAACACTACCACCTGCCCCTCCCACCCCTCCACTCTCATCCAATATATTCAAGTGAATCTTAATCCCAATTATAAAGTCCACATTACAGCCAGCATTACAGTTCTCTACTGCTCAAAACATCCATCTTTCATTCTTCCGGCATCACTTGCTGAATAAAACCCACCATGGTGCTGCAGTCCTGACCTGTCAGAAGCTTCCAGACCAGATATAGTTCTGCTTAGTCCTCCATAATCATACCATTTTACACACCACTTTAATCCTTGTGTTCAATCATTGTTTATGTTCTTTCTTAATTAAACACGTATGACATATCACCCTTGATTGTTTTTCTTTCTCGCAAAATTCAAGCCAATAGCCTCCCAGTCTTGTTTTGAGTAATTCTAAAAGACATCTAATATGTACACAAGTAACTCAGTATTTTAAAATTAAATCTTGATCATCAATAGTTGCACACACCTCATTGTACTACGTACAAGAACAATGTTTTCACGCTACTTTCTGCTGTCATTCTACTTCATTCCCCTGTGTTTAACCTTGAAACCTGAATGACAATGCTTCCTACATCACTGCCTGCAGACATTCACACTGAAGCTGGAGGAGCTGAAGTATCAGTGCCTGACAGGGTTTGCTCTTTGATCAGCTCAGGTGGTGCAAAGCCAGCTGTCTGCAGTTATTCTGTTGCCCAGGGAACAACAACTGAAGTGTGTACTTCCTAAATCTGCACAGGAGGCCCTTCTGCAGCATTGTCACAGCAGCTCATGCTGTGCAAGGCTGAAGTGGTGAAGCTGCTATAGCTACAGCCCAGCTGGTGCCCATTAGTGCTCTCGGTATGACAGGAACAAGCAGCCAGTGTTCAGAACCCTCCTCCCTTCCACTGACAAACAGCACTCTTCCTTATAAATCAATGTGAACATCCTTCTTCCAATTTAATAAAATTAAGAAATAAAAACCAAATTATTCAGGTATGCATATCCTATTTTGAAAAAAATATGCCTTTCAGCCTTTTTAGTCTATTAATGAAAAGAGAAACTGCATTCTATTTATTCAACATCACGTCCTTCACAGGCAAAAGAGGTGGAAAACAAAACATTCTTTTTCTGGGTTAATAACTTCATCTTTTGTCCTAAAAGCTGGTGTAGTCTTTGATTTTACATTTCTTCTGAAACAAATGGGGTGAGATATATGCAGGAATAAAGAGCTACAGGCAGCTTAACTTTTCTTTCCATTACTCAAATGAACTTTTTAGCTACCCAAACCCCGACATTGATTTTCATAAAAACCCAAACCAAAATACCTATCACCACCCCCTCCTCCCCTGCCAAACATGGAAACACAGCAGCTCACTATTTATAGTGAAGTATATTTTGAAGTGGAGACAAAAGTAGGAATTATTAATAGAGAAAGTAACATGGAACAGTCCACACCTAGTCATCACAGGACATGTTTGGTACTTGGCTGTTGCCTCATTACTCCAACCTCTTGTTGGCATGCAGATCACAGGTGACCACGAATTCACATTTACTGCACCAACACAACACAGATACAGGCTTAAGTCTCTGGACAACAGCCTCCCATGTTTGCATTGTACATACAGATGTCTAAGGAGGTTTTAAAAACCTCAACTGCTGCACACTGACGCAGATAGAAAACGACCTTAGAGCGTGCAAAGGCATGGGTTATGAAGTAGAAAGACACAGGTAAACCCTTTATTTTCTACGGAAGAACAGAAGACTATGGAGAAAGCGGACAGTCAAATTGGAAAAGGCATAAATTGCACTTTTTTATAGTCTGGTGCTTCTTATCCCAAGGTGATTTGAGACAATGTTCCAGCACAGATCTTTTTTGATTACTCTGCAGATATACATCTATTTGAGGGAGGTCAAAATTTACTGATTGCACTTCTGGACCTCTGCCATATGGGGACAGCCCAAGCAAAGAATTGCAACCATCACTATATTGGTGAGCTGAACTCTGCTCTTCAGGCAGAATTTGGCTGCAATAGTGTAAAAGCTGCAACAACAGTGAGAGCCACACAAGCAGAAAGGTATTGGCTGGCCATATAAAAATCATTTGTGAGATTTAACTCTGTGCTGAGGAGAGCTGCACAGTACACCAATAAAACTTAATGAGGCACATTTACATGTTGGCTTCCATCATCACAAAGGCGAGTGGAGCTGAACAGCATGTCCACATTGCTACTTTTACACACACAAGTTGTCTCATGGAGGTTACTCACTTTCATCACCAACAAAGCCATGGCAGCTGCCAGTGAAGTCAGGCGAGATGAAACTAATGCACTTAAATTCCCACTTGATATTTCATAAAGTATTAAAAATCTCTACTCCTTAAAAGTTGATAGGAACTGCGGACCACTTATCCCCCCATGGAATCAGGTACTGTAATAGACAGTTGTGTATTCAAGAGTTTATCTAAATAACCTCAAGCATTCCCATTCTACTCCACAGGAGTTCCAAGACAAATATAGTAACAATTCATATAAATCTACTTCAAGCAGGACAAATGCCACCACATCCAACAAGAGCAGTTTACGTGGCTGCGTGAAGCTTCACGAACCAAGTTCTAACCACTAGCTCAGTTTGAAAAGGTAGGTTCACTACCCTTTACATCAGCCTTCCACAGCGTCAAGTTTTCTCCTCATTTGTTTACACCTCAGCACTTAGAGGAGAGAAACCCCACCACCTTTTTCTTGTTGAACTCAGGTGGAAGAAGATATATAGTTCTTCCCTAAGAAGCTTACAGTCTAAGAAAAGAAACCATGAAAACAGTAACCAAATATAAAAAAAACTTAGAAATACCTTGGCAGTCAAATCTTCAGCTCAGAGATGGGATACAATTCCTTTGCTAGCACTGACCAAGTACACCTTACGTTTATTTCAAATGCAGAATCCTATTGATGTGTACAATCTCACTGGGATTAGAGGCATGGATCTTTAGGATGGACAGAACAAGAGGGTGAGAAGGGAGAATTGTCCTTTATGAACATCAGCAGCTAGAGTGCATGGAACTCTCTGATCAAATGAGACGTTATGGTTTAGGATTAGAAGGTAGACCAACGTGGCAATATGCAGTTGCTGTCTGCTAGAAGGATGAAACAAAGGATAACACAGCCTTCCAACAACGAGAAGGAGTTTCATATTTATAGTCTTGGTCCTTGTGTAAGACTTTAACAACCTCAGTGTCTAGTGGAGGGGTCTTTGCTATCCTCAGGACTAAGGGATCCCAGGCTGCCAAGAGCAGTGGGAACTTCTGTTGCAATATAGACTTACCCTTCCCTAACATCAAGTTAGGGAATATTTAAAGAAATGAGATCCTAGTAATGCATCCACATAAGAACTGAGGAATTGCAAATGTATTTATGAGGTAAGTTTCAATTAACTCTGAAAGGTTATGGTGATGGAGGGAGGTTCCTGAGGACTTTGAGAAAATAAATGGCATTCCTATATTTAAGATGGGAAAGAAGGATCTATACACTAATCAGTCTCCCATTAGTCCCCAGAGAGGACTAGAAAGAATCTGACAAACATTTCCAAACATAAGGTGATTGGGACTACTCAGTACAGATTTATGAAGGGGACATCAATCTGACAAATATGATTGCATTCTGCAGCGAAAATTAAATTAAAAATATGCTTGGTAAAAGTGTGGGGAGTAGTTGATGTTATTTACATTTAACAAGACTTTGGTCCAGAACATGCTCACAGACAAATTGAAGAACAGGAAGGTTGGGTTGAAAACTAGTTGAACTGCCATTCTCAAACTGTTGTGATCAGTGGCACAAAAGTCACATGGAGCCAGTCACTACTGGTGTATCCCAGGGGCTGGCAGTGTGGCCAACACTGCTTGACATCTTCATTAATGACCCCATGGAACATCAGAAGGACAGGAACAGGCCAGAGAAACAGACCAACAGGAACCTAAAATGTTCAACAATGCTCTGCAGAAAGGGCCTTGAAGGTCATGGTGACAGCAATTTGAGCATGACAAACAGTGGAGAAGTGCTGTTGATCTACTAGATGGTACATGCACCCGCAATGGGTATCATAAAACTATGCTGAGCTGCAAAATAGTCTTCACAATACCAAAAAAAGCTCATAAGCATTAACCTCAAATTCTTGTATTTGCTATAGCTCTGTCACTCAAGTAGCTGCAGCAGCAGAAACATCTTAAGTTTTATGTCTAACGGTCAGAAACATTGATGATTGTTTCATGACACATGAAATTAAAAAAAAAAAAATCAACCCTCACACAAGAGAATTAAGGTTGCACTTACTATCACCTAAAATCATGAGAAAAAACTCAAATTATAATAATCCTCAAAACATTTTAACATGTTTTCATGTGAGGACATGCAGATAATAGAATATGCTAGAGAATCACTGTCATTGGATTCTAGACTGACTACAGATTTTCTACTTCATAAAAAAGTTACCATTCAGCTAAATATTTAAGATATGGCTACTACTTGAATTGAGATGTTGATATAAGTCAGCAAGAGGAGAGAAAAAAAAGAAATAAGAAAAAAATCTTCATCTTTCTCTTAAGAGTATGAAGCAAGTGACACTCCCTCAGCCTCTCCAGCTTTCCAAGAAAGATGGGACAGTGGAAAATGAAAGCAGGCTGTCTTCATAGTAGAAAGGTGGTCATAAAACATGGAATGCAAAAAAGTGAAGTGGCAAAATGTCTTAATATTTACTGGAAGGAACTTGCACAGTATACTTGGCTTCATTTGAATGAGTAACTTCACTTGCATGGATGTAACTCTGAAGTCCAATGCAAAGAAAAGTAAACCTTTAACTTTCACCTATTTAACAAACTTGATAGACAAAAATGCATAAACGCATACTGTAAGAATTTATGTGTTTCTGCAAAATGTTATTTACTGCAACAATAGCATTGACTAGAGATGGCAAAAGAACACATTCTCTTGCAGTTTTTTATACTAGTTTACATGAATATCTGAAAATAGAATTTAAAAACTACTTGGAGTTAGAGACCAAGAAACACTTCTAAAAGAAAAAAAGCTTAAGAAAAGGGGGAAGAGAATAAAACCTTCTAACAATTAAAGAGAGAGCAGCCTGATAATTCAAGAGATTATCCCCCAGTGACAGCACTAATTCAGAAACACTTTATCTACTTTCTGCATTTAAAGCACTCTTTCTAATACCATGACCACTCTAATTCTTGAATTTCAGTCATTTTCTCTCCTCCCTCTTATGACATTCATTCCATTTTGCTTAATACCAAAAATGTTACAATTATCCTGATAACCACTGTCAAATAATGATGAAATCCTAAATCAAGGGATAATGAAAATCTGTGCTTCAAGTTAATTACATTATACATGGCCCATGGTCCCCCAGTTCTTACACCTTTTACTGTGTATCTGCTCTTACACACTGGCTGAGACATCAGTGAGTTTGACTCCTAGAGCAGTCTTACATATAAGTAAGTTTATAGCACAGACTATGATACGACAGCTAAGTTACCTCTCATTTGGACAGAGCTCAATATACATCTATGCATAGAGGCCTTCAAATTTGAACAGCAATTAATATGGAACAATTTCTCAGGCTGTTCACCACCTGTGTAGTATTCTTCTATCACATGGATCAGATAGTCAACCATTTCACTTGAAACCTTATTGAAAGCTACTTGTAAAGGAACACTCAAATTACATATAGCAGCTAGAATTCCTAGAAAAAAAACAGGTACAAGCTGAAAAGAACATTAGAAGAACACCAAGCACATTTATTTCTTCCTTTAAACTATGGGAATAAACTTTCTTCTGTACATCCCAGCACTTCTGCTGAGAAGGGGGAATATTTAAAGACGCATTCCACTTCCATGCCCGTTTTGACTGTGGCATATCACACGGCTGTACCAATGATTTCCCTACATAGAGTGTTTTCATTACAGCAAAGCAAAAGTGTCACCTGCTGTCTTCAACACTAAGCAGATGAAGCATCACCAACAGCACTATTTACAGTACCCTTACTGATGAATTTCCTCTGCGGAAAGTTTTTTAATACATGAGTTTGCTGTATGCTAAGTGGAATGCACCACACAGCCACGACTCACTGCACATTTAATGTTTTGAAATAACGGATTTTAAAGGCAAACTATTTTCAACAAAATTAAACAGCAGTTTTGTGTTTGTATACTCTGGATCTGCAAACATATGCTATTTGTATGAAGCCTTCATAACCACTGTATCAGGGCACCTGCCGTGTTTGGAAAAATCCAAGTGAAAACCAGGATGCGTGTGCACAAATGCCTACCTGCATGTGGAAAGTTGCAAGTAACAGCTTTGTCCAGTCACACTTCCTTTTGCCCTCTGGTGGCTACATCCATACATGAAACAGAAGTGCAGAACCTATTTTTGTAGGACTTTAAAAATACATTTGAACTGGGACAATAAATCAGTTTCCACATATGTTTCCATGGATTTGAATAAGAATTTGAATTCTTAGGAGAAGCAGGGGCAAGCACAAACACAAAAGATGACAGCAACATAGAAACTTACTAATTATGCTTTTAAATTTAGATTAAGATTGTGCTTTTAAATTTAGTTTTTCCTCTTCCTAGTGAAAGGAATTCATCTAGCTTTATCACATAGATTTAAAACAAAGATTTATCTGAAAGGCTAAAGTTAAAATCAAAGGAGGCATTCCACTGTGAGCCCCCAAAACAGTGTTATTAGTGTAACAGTGTCAACTGCTAGTCTTGCAGTGCTGACACTGTTAGGTAATTTCATTCCATGCAAAAGGTGAGAATAGAAGGACTCAAATGATGAGCTCTTCTGTTTACAAAAGTTAGTTAATGCATGTAGAGAAAAATAGTTTGAGCCATCCCAACATGATGCTGTACTCTAAAGTGGTAGTTACAGCTCAGGAAAAAGCTTTTTGTACCCAGACTGGCAGTTTTCTGAGCCTTATGTGCAGCAACAGATGAGGAAGTCAGCAAAACATTGGGCATCCTTACAAACGGCACTGAGAATAAAAGACAACTGACTGTTTTGCAGCCCCATGAAAATCTGGTAAGTATTTCTAGAAACTCAGAAATTACCAAGATGGCAAACAACTCCATGATTTGATTCAGCATTTGGTATCTGAAAGCAGCTAGAAAAAAAGTACCTTCTTCAGAAGCAAGAACTAGTATGAATTAGACAATTATCACTGTTAGAAACTTAATTGTGCCTCAATGAATGCATGCACCTAATACCCAGTAATTAAACTTTCTCTTCGAATTGAGAAGCATGGAGCTTTCACTTTAATTCATCAAGATTCTTTAAGACGAACCTACACAACACCTACAAATACTTATCACAACAAAACCACCCCATAGCTCTAGACACTGTATAAATGCCATACAAAAAATGGATAACTGTTTCAAAATATCCTCTCCTCTAGAAGGACGAAATTCTCTAAGATGATTACTCTTAATTTTGTGGAATAGGCCACTCAACAGAAGCACCACATTATTGACATCAGCAGAACAGGAATTCTTGACCTGATCTTCACACCTTAATGTATTTCATATACATCTTTACCATGTCTTTCATCTATTGCTGAAGTACTTGCATGTTTCCCTTCAATACATCCTCCAAAACAAACTATCTCTGTATTTTATAGAAGTGTGCAATGGAGAACCATGACAGGTATTTTATCTTTTGGCAACTTACTTAAAATAATGTCAAGTACAGGTCTCCAGCCCTGAGGCCAGAAAGCACAATCAAGGTGAGATTTGTTACAGGCTAAGTTCAAAGAAGGAGGCTACACTCCAACTATTCATTAATTTCTTGCACTATGTCTGGGCATCATTGCCTGAAAGTCCACTGTACCTTGGCCCCACCAAAACTGCTCACTCTCACAGTTTAACAGTAGACTTTATTGCAGGTCAGTCCCTAGGTCAATGCCACAGCCCTGTTCAAGTTATTAGAATACAAATATAACCTTAAAATAATACTTTCATATCCTGGAACTATTTATTTTACTCTACAGGTTACAATTTCCAGCAAAAATTATCATTATAGCAATATTGCTGTAAAAACACAAACAAAAAAAAATCCCCCAACAAACAAGCAGTCAGCTGACTGATACCAAAACCTGATCATTTAACACTAAGACTTTCACAGCCAGCACATTCTATTTCTCACAAACTAGCAGGTAAGGGTTGTTTTCTTCTTAAATTGTTTTTAGTGTTGATACAGCTCACACACACACTTTCCACATCTGCTCCCACCCCACCTCACACCATTAAAGTAAATCTTTCCAAACATCAGACTTTAGTGCTGTTATTTTTATCACCTATATTGTCACATACTAATTTTTAGGTTTTCAATTACATAAAGGTACTCTTGTGGTTGTGAAAATACCCCTGCAACCCAATTCACAATTCCATAAACAATCAGCATAATCATTCTGTTTAGCTTGCTGGCACAGTTTAAAACAGCTAAAAGAGAAGTTGAAGTCTCTAGACCACTGTTCATCTTACAGCAGCATCAAAACTAAAAGTTAGATTCAATGATTTAAGACTTGGCAAAGTATTTCACTGATCCTTTCAGCAAAAGAAAGAAAGAAAGGAAGAAAAACAAGGTCTTAGGAAAATAGTGGACATTGCCACAGACAAAGAAGAAACAAAATGCAAAACAAAAAAATGCTAATCAAAAACCAAAACATGCAGACATTTAATCACAATAATAGATTTTTGCATTGACAGACACTAGATGTCTGCTAACATCTAAGGACCATATCTTACTTTTACATTTCTCCAACCTCCCACAGAATTGATTGCCCAAAGGCTACTTTAACATCTCATATCTTCTTGTTCTCACAAGTGGTTGCAGCCATAGGCTCACCCTTTAAGCGACATATCCCTCAGTTGTTTTTGGGATCTCCTTCCTCAAGATCTCCTAATTTTTCCAACTCTACCATTGCTTTAATTTCCTCACTTTGTCTTTCAGCAAGCATTTCCCCTATTAGACCTGTGACAGGCAACAGTACAATTGTCTACAATTATGCTGTGAGACATGGTCATTTACTTTTGGCCTTCCAAGCACATCTTTCCCCTGCACCCAGGGCATACACTGAAGTAGCTGCATACAATCACATCCTGAAAATTCACCTTTGCAGTAATGAAGACCTCAACCTAGATCCAACTGGCAGTTCAGCAGGCAAACTATTTTCCACCTATGTTGAATTGTCACTCTGGATCATTTCTCTATTTCCTCCCCTTTATCTCCCCATCCCATTGTGCAAACCCACCAGCAGCTTGCCTTAACCCTTGACTTCTCAAACAATTCTACCATCTCTAAGTATCTGTAGAACATCTACCAGAACACAGTAACTACCCAAACAGCTGGCCATTACACAGTACCAAAATTCAAACAAACCACCAGTTTCTCTGCTGACATGCTAAACAGATTCATCTCTATCTAAGAGCAATGCATTGATCTGTGGGTTTATTCTAGCTGATATGATATAATGAAAGCTGTATTCAGGTTTTGTAAATAATCCTTTATAAACTATAATTATATCTATAAAAATTTATTTTAGAATGACAGCTTTCCCCAAATTCATCACCATGATCATTCATTTCAACCTCTTTACTAATTACTCTGGTCCCCAGAGACTAGATCCAAGAGTCACTCGGAAAGAAGCCATCTATTGCTGGCAAAATGGCAAATGGCTGCAGAACTCTTTAAACAGCTTACAGAAAAATCCCCCTCACTTGCCCATTTCTTTAATGATGTAGCTGAAATTCACTTTATAAGTCCACAGGAAATAGTCTGGCTCCATTTTAACAGTATCCTAAAGTAACAGGTGAGAGATGGGGAGAGATCTATAAACAAGGCAACAGATTAAAAAGAAGTTCTATATGAAACAAAACATAAGCAAGGCACATCCCCTGCCCAACCCACATACAACCTGCACCTACCACTGCACATCCAGCTAACTCAATAATTTTTCAAACCCCTCATATATTTCCAAGTATAATCCAACATCATATTAATCATCTTATTAATCCGGGTATCCCAATATTTTCAGCCAGTTCTAGAATAGAGGCTTCCATCATCTACTTTACACACAAAAATTATATTAGACTCACCCTAGTCTGTTGACTGTTGGTGTTCTTTGTTGCCTCAGAACACTACTAAAAGTCCATTCAAATGGCTTTCTGAATTCTCCTCCTATAGCCTGAAACTTGAGCAATACCAAGACTGTACACAAATAGTTTTCCAATGGAGTCTAGCACTTTTGTCAGGTCTCCACTGTTCTAGTTCCCAAGTGACTCCCCTTTAGTGTGATTTACAGGGTTTTGGCATTTCATTTTTTCACAATGAAAAAGTTATTCTAGAGTAGGCTAGGATGCTGTTCTGAATAATGAAGAAAGCTTCTTTCAAACTTGAAGTAGTAATAAACATGTGGAACAATTTTCCCCTTAGCAGCTAAAGAGAGCTCTTGGACAGATACCAACTTCTTGAAGACTAATTTATCTCAATTTTTAAAACTATTATTATATCTATTATACAAATATTCTCATTGGTTCAGATCATTATTTGGAGGGTACATTCTTGACCCTCAACCCACCCCATAATTCCTCTTTTCTGATATTTAAATGGGCATTTCTACTAAGAAATGCTATGATCTCCCAAATTACTTTGTCACCTTTCTTACTCACTTTTCGGAAGTGTCACTCCTGTCACATTTTAATTTAATGAAAGTAATAAAAAAGAACAGTCAACTAACTACAGCTCATCACAATAGCAAAGAAGAAAGGTGTAAGGTTCCTAGAACTCTTCTGACAGGGATTTTCTGCTAAATGTAGCATCCTCCATTATAATTCTGGGCTACTGTAAAGCAAATTACTTGATTTCTGCTTTGCTGAACATAACATTAGGATATTAATAAGAGGCAAATAAGCACATGTAATTTTTTAGAGATTAGGCATTAAACCAATTAAAATGCAACTGCAGCAGTCTAGCTTATTGCCACTTTTATTATCATCACCCAAAACCATCTCTAAATTGTTGCTTTCTCAAGAATCCATACTTTTAGAATTTTTTTAAAGCCAATCTATCTCATACTAAACTTTAACAATTTAACTTAACTTCTAAAGCTAGAAGACCAGCAAACTCATTTCTCCCCTTTATTTTTACCTACTTTAAAGCCATCAGCAACAATCTTACCCTCTTCAAGAGGACAACAAGAAAACCCCACACTCCTTCTTAATTCAGTTGCTTTGCCATAGTAAAGGAGAAAAATGATGCATCGACACGTCATCATAAAACTGACTAATAGTGCATGAGTTCATCTGGATACCTCAAATATTAATTTTACAAACCCTTCTTCCCCTGTCCCCAAGATATTTAGACTACAATCGTTATTTTCTCCTCTTATACCTAGCTTCTTTCACATATTTATGCACTTTTCTCTCTTCAGTTAGGGAATCTGTGATAAAATACAACATTCCTAATTCTCATGCCACCAAATACCTGCCAAACATGTTTGCAAAAAGAAAAGTGTTCTCAGTGTTTCCTCAAGACACAAATAGACAACTCACATTGTCTATTAGCAATGTGAGTTACACCAGGATGGTCTTAACACATTTCTAGCACACAGTATTGGTATGTTAGAAATGTGTAGCACAGCCAAGTGCTGTGCTTCCAGCATATTAAATTCCTGGTCTTTTCTGTAGTTTAGACAAGATTATCCATAACTACTAAACCTATCACTTGAGAATAAAATAATCTTCCTATAATATCAGTCATATCATCCAAACAGTATAAAATTTATAAGTGATAAATCCATGATCGGTGCGGTGAGGAGAGACCACTAAAATTGAGGCAGGAACTGAGACTAATAAGTTCTCCCTTTGTATTTATGTGGGTTTTTTTAAAGTCAGTATTTTTAATATGTGTGCATGAGTAGGGGTGGAGAAACAGTTCCACAAATTTTTCTTTATATAAAGACCCAGTGTCCTAGAAAATGGAATTTCTGGTTAATATCCAAAGACACAATTGTTCCAATGCTACTGGAACCATAATTATTCCAGTTAATGTCATAATTGAGAACGCATCACTGATAAAGTCTTGTATCTTTTCAATGTCAAAATTAGACAAAGTAGTAAATGCTGATGCTAACAAAAAAAGGAGGTTCGCTTCATTTTGACTTCAGAGTCAGGAAGGTATTTTTCTTTTTAAAACCAAATTGTACATTGATATATCTTGAAAATATCTTGAACAAAGAACACAGAGCACCATTTAATTTTACTGACTGTTCAGAGACTATCATTCCCAAATTGCGTATTCAGCAAGGATTTAAATTTCTCTCTGACTTCTTGTGAAAAAGAAAGTTATCTGAGCCCTCTTATTTTACTTTTTAGGGGGATGGTCTTTCCTTGAAAGCATAAGAATTTAAAGCTATTGCAGAATCAATGTCAGTAAATAGTAAATATTCTGATGGGCTTTATGTAAAATGTCAGTAACGCCAAAAATACGAGTCGAATCTGCATTCAATCATCAAAATGTGCTTCACTGGGTATTTTTGACGTATCTTGCCTAGCTTTTCTAAAAGCAAAAGCTCATCTCAAAACAATGACTGAATTGTGGTGAATGGAGTGGTTGCTGCAAGTTTAGCCATTTATAGAGAAAAAAACCTGAATTTATTAAAAGTAAGCACTTAAAGAAAACAATCTAGTGGACAACCAGGAAATTATTTTTAGTGACATAGAAGCATAGCTATTATTACTCATGAGTACACGACTTTGCTTTTTACTAGGTGTAATAAAACTTTTTTTTTAATTGTTATTAAGTTCTACATCCTTATTCCTCTTTCACTTACACATGTCAAGGACAAGTAAAAATATTTCACATATCCATGAAGCAAGGAAAAAAAAAATTCATGCTCCCAGGGAGTGACGGGGCATATTATTTCGAGTCCTGAATGACATTTCCTACCTGTATGATTCATGGGAAAACAACCCATAAACATTTACATATCCACACACATGGAAAAATAGCTTCAGATCTAAGCATGATGGTGTGGGACTTTACAGAAGTAGTTAATATACTGTCTTTGAAACAAATTTTAAAAAAAAAGTAAGAAAAACTAGACCAAATGTAGGAACTTCCCCATACAAGAGGATTTTTTGAGTTTTGATTAAGACTTCTGGTATTTCAATTCAAGGCATCCCTCAACCAGAATAGTAAAAACTTCCAAACATTATTACATCAGTACTCTTCTCAAACAAACAGAGATTGCTTAAACTTTTTGTTCAAATCTTGACCCCAGAAATAACCCATTGTTACCACCTGAATACACTCATTTCCCACATGGAATTCTTAGCACTCAGCAGACATTAACGAAAAGCTTTGAATATTACAATATTTTGCTAAGTTTTATCCCCAAACAAGAAAAGAGAAGCAAACAACACCAGGTCATTCGTATTTCAAGACACAGAGCAAGATTGCTGGTGTCATCTGTGACTTTGGGGGAGCAATATTAACTACAAAGTAGTTAAGTAAAAAGAATAAACAAGAGTCTCAATGTCGCAATAACGCAACAGGGGACGATAACAACTGGATACTGTGGAAAGACTTTTCACTGCATTTGAGAAAAGAAATTTATATTATCCAAGCCTCCTATATAAAAGGCAAATTCCTTTTAACAAAAATCAAAGATCAGGAGAACTGGGGAAAAATACTCTTCTGTTTGCACCTGCTACATCTTTTTTCATACCTCAGTTACAGTAACTCTTTGCAAATGTGAGAGAGTAAAAGAAAACTCTGTATCCTTCCTAATGGAAAGAAAGCAATTTCACCCTATTCCATTCACCTATCCAGTGAGCTAGGAAATGCAAAATGTATGTAAGTCCACTTCTCTTCAATGCCACATTTCACCACTTCTTTAAGCAACTTCAAAAAATAGCTATTAATAATGGACACACATCACATTTCTTCAATCTCCCAGTGTCAACAACATTGAAGCCTTGACAGAAGTACTGTGCTTACACACAAGGGATGGGCACAATACTTACAGCTGATCCGGACAGAATCATCTCATTTGACTTGTAGTTCAATGAGAAAACGAGTTAAGAGTCTTTTAAAAATAACAAAAGAAATGCAATACATTAAAGCATGGTAAAGGTTTCTATTCCTTAATTTGGTTGCACTACTACTTGAAATAAGTTGCCTGCAAAACTCAGTATTTCTAATTACCAGAACCCCACAGTGTGGCCTTTCAGTTCCATACATTGCTATTTAGAGTCAGTAATCACCATTTCAGAATGAGATCTTGTTTTCTGCAGAACATTAAAGGATGATAATTCTAAAGGAAGATGCATGAAGTATAAGCAATAGAGCTTAATATTAAGAAATCAGATAAACTAAATCTAGAACAGAAAGAATCTAGACTAGAAAATATTTATATGATTTAATAGGTCCAATAAAGGAAATTGGAAATCTCACAGAAAGGCTCTCTATCAAAATGCCCACGATCTTTTCAACAGAAGAATCTACTTCACTTATCTTCTATCATTGGTTTTAAAAAATAGCTTAAGATCTGTGAAAGAAATTCAAATTTTAACAGTTTTACTTCAATCGAGAAGAATTAGGAGCACTAAGCAATTCTGTAATCCCCTCCTTAATACAACCAGAAGGCTGAACAGCAGGAATACACATCTCAACAACTGTTCACAGATACACGAAGATTGAAACTCACTCCTTTATTCTTATATTTTTGGACTGTTTGTCCACGGAAAAACAGACTAATATTGACTAGAAGAAATAATATTTATTTCAACTGACACCTCAGATTTCTTACTAGACAGAGAGAAAAATCACCCTCTTCCCCCAAGTGATGCAAATGGAATTTTCAAGCCTCGTGACAGAAAATCTTCACACCTGCCTCACCCAGGAACTGTACAGAGATCCTTAATCTCAATAGTTGTGCACTTAGTGTAAGGTTAGACAAGGAGCATTCCTACTGAAGAGATATTTAGGTAAGAAGCTATAGCTCTCTGTGGGCATAACTGCATTTCACATATGAAAAATAACATGTTATACAAATTTCATCTGCAGTTTTAGGTAAAGCTTGATGCCAGCATATTTTGAAAGACATTTACTTCCACTTTCCAAAGCAAAGATTTAAACCAATAAAAATGATGCATAAAGTAACAGGAACATATTTTATTTGCCATGCTTTGCATTCATGAGGCAAGCATGAGGTTTATTTTGCTGCTTTTTTTAATATGAATGTAGAAGATGATTTCTAACCAAGATAACTGAAGGATATGACACAAATGAGGTATCAGTAAAAGTGTTGCAGGTTTTTTTTAAAAATGCCTGTGTTGATAATTCCAATTTAGAGTGTTTGCACATAGCTAGATGTTCAAACTTTGCACATTCAAAAATATCCAAACACTTGCACAAGTTGAGCATATTTAAAAAGGACTTACTTTTATTGTAGCAGGTCGACAGTACACCTTTATCTGCAGGACTGGTACTAATGTGCCAGATTTCACCCACTTGATGAAGGAGAACATTTTTGTTAATAATGTTATTTTCATCATCAAAATCTATGATGTGAATCTGCAAATACAATAAAATAGGACATTAGAGTTTCAAACGTTTTCCTGTGGGTCTTAATTATACATGATGGCTACATGGAACAATTTAATGAGGTTTTTATAACTGATACCTATTTTAATTAATTGTTTTACTAACAATCTACTAAATCATTGATCTCATGCAGGATTAACTTTTCTAGGAAAACACAAGCAATTTCCCTGTTTGAGGAAATACCATGCTTACTCTCAATTTTCAACTTAAAGCTTGAGGGTGATTTTTCATTTTATGGCTAATAGTAAATAAGCCATGTATTACAATTCAACACTTCTTACAGCAATTACAATCCTTAGTCTAAATGTCTGCACCAATTTTGTATCTAAATCATCTGATTCAAACCATTGACAAAGAAGGAGAGACAGGGGAAGGGCTCTTCTTTGAAGCAAATACTTTACACTCAGTAAGAAACTTTTAAAAGTTCACTTTAGCAGTCACGTATCTTTATCAAGATACAAATACAATCTTTTTATACTGAATGGAAACATAAAATACTGAAAGATGAAGAAAAACTTATATAGATAATATTTTTAAAAGACAGAACTAAGTTTGTTTTTTATTATTTTAATTTTTGTTGCATGTTTCTTTGCTATGGGTTGTTAGGGTTTTTTTTTTAATAGGTCTACATTACTATCATTATTTCCTGTCATTTTTTAGTCAGTTGTTTTTCTATAGTTACCCAAAAATACAAGAAATTTAGGAAGATTCTAGCCTGGCATACATACAGAAGGAGCTTTACACATGGGACTAATTCCCCTAAGCTCAACAGTGGACAAATAAATTTAGAAGACTCACAAATTTTAAAGAACTGTATCCTCAATAAAAATTAATTTTCCAAGTTGGGTGAACAATGAAGAGGGGAAAAAAAGCCAAGAGTTATCCTATCATAATGACTGAATTAAGTCTACTGAATTAACTACTGAATCACAGCAAAAATCTTAGCTATGAAGAAATACAAAAGATTTTCTTAAAATACAGAAGCTGCAATATAGGTCTCAACTCCATCTAAACACTATTATTTTTAAGGGGCTGAGTTTACATGTCACCTTTTTCTCGATCACCTAGTCATCAGCAACTCCTCCTTCATATATAATCCTGAACCTCATCACCTGGATTATTCTTCCATTTTGTCATCAAAGGCATGGAACCACCTCCGCAGTTGATTAACAAGTTGTCTTTTGAGACTTCATTTGCTGCCCTGAACCTGGGAATCTATTCAGGAATCAGGACACTATCCATCTACTCCAACAACTGCATGGCCATCATAACAAGTATCACTTCTTCCTTTCAAAAAAGATCTGTTTAACCTCATACCTCATTTTTGTTGGGAGTCTCCTTTGGGAGCTCAACCCAAGTCTCTCACCCAAGAAAGTGAACCACAAATCTAAACCCCATTTACTACAGTCACACACATTCTCTTCCCACACTAACCAGGTTAAAAGAGTGACTTGGCACCTTAACCCATGTGAAGCCCTTTGAAGACTCAGAGAACCAATTTCTCTCTGCCGTTATATTTATGATTCAGCTGACAACATGGACAACTGTTAACTGGTGGAACTCACGGGTAGCTGATGAAAGGCCCAGACTGGGACTTCTAGGAAATACAAAATTTAATTATTATGCCACAGTATTGTTTACACCTTGGGAGTTGAAAAATTACATCTTTCACAGCTATACCAATCAACACCATCTACCAGAAGAAGCTGATCAGCATAACAGAAAGAACTGCAAAAGTTCCCCCAATGTTTCTTTGCTAAGGATCTTCCTACTCAACTTGACTTGAATACATGATAAACTGCTTTCTTCATATGGAATAGTGACTTCACATAATACTAAGGACAACAGAAATTTCATAGAAAATATTCTAATACCAAATACTGTACATCACCATGTTCACTATTAAACCATGTCCTCAAGTGCCATATTAACACATTTCTTGAACTCTTCAAGGGATGATGACTCCACCACTTCCCTCTGGAGTCCATCCCAATGCTTTACAACCCTTTCCATGACAACATTTTTCTTAATATCCAGCTTAAACCTCTCCTGGTATAATTTAAGGCTATTTTCTCTCACCTCTCCTGTCATTAGTTGCCTGGTAGACTGATGCTCACCTGGCTAAACCTCCTTTCAGGTAGCTGTAGACAGTGCTAACACCCCTCCCTGAGCCTCCAACCACCTTTTGTCCAGACTAAACAACTCCAGCTCCCTCAGCTGCTCCTCATAACAGCTGTGCCCCAGACCTGTGTCACCAGCTGTGTCACCAGACCTGTGTCACCAGCTCCATCACCCTTCTCTGGACACACTCCAGTACCTCGATATCTTCCTTGCAGTGAGGAACCCAGAACTGAACACAAGGTTTGAGGCACTGAGTACAGGGGATGCTATGCATTACATAGATCATGAAAATTAATACTTTACGTTCCAAGACACAAGACTGAAAATAACTTGAAGAGTTCTGAGAATGAGATGAGAAAAGAATAAATTACATACTTGGGTATCTCCAACACGTACAATAAATGTGTTAAGTTTAGCAACAATGAAAGTTGTGAGGACAAAAATTCCAAAACTACATCATGTAGAAAACAGTGCTACTACTTAAACTATTTGCAGCATGTTGTGAGGACCAAATGCCAAGTACTATACACTATTAATATGTCAAATATTGACAGAATATAAAATCTTATAAACACCTTCCTTTCCTTTGAAATACTAGCATTAATAGGAAAGTATTTTCACCTAAAATATATTCTTCTATGAATACCTAAAATTGCTTCATACAGCAAAAAACCTCAAAGAGGCAAAAGTTATCATGCCAGCTGTAAAATTATTGCACTTTCATTTGCACTACACCTGCCCATGACCAGAAGGGGAGAAATAATCTCCACATGATAAAACCTCTCACTGTGCAGTCCTTGGTAAAGTATTAAGTATTGCAAGCCAGCTCCTAAGTTTGGCCAGTAACTAAAAAAGTTTTTAAGCAAATTGAAAGAACCTAGAGCTGAATTAAGTTATAATGAGCTGAGGCCTAGGGCACTTCTTGGGGACTGAGGAACTAACTGAGAAGAAATGATGGCCTGAGGCACAGCTAAAGGCCAATAACCTCCAAACATTTGTTAATACACTAGGAATTGTCCTGCACTTCTACTGTTAATGCTATTCATTGGAAAAAGAAAAGCATACTCAAAGTTGAAGCATATGCAAACATTTCTAAAATACATAGTACATACCAAATAAATTTAACAAAATCAGAAAACTCAAATTATTAAAATCTGTTGGCTATCTACTGATAAGTGAGAACCACTCTTCAATAACAATTCTGTATCAGGATTTAATTAGTTGACTGGGAAGTAAAACCAGAAATCACAGTAAAAAAACCCTATTATAACCAAATATTTGAAGAACAAGAGACAGCACAATCAAAAAAATTGTGTGTATTAAACTTCTAAGTTTGCTGCCACTTCTTCTGTTACTTTTTGCCCAAGTATTACTTGAAATATAAATAAACTGAATAGTCCATCCCCCCAATGACTTGGAATAACTTTCCTTGAGTCTCATCCAGCACTATCATTGAGTAATGAACTCAAAACCGCACCGGGAATTGACAGCTCACATGTCCCAAAGCTGTGGTTCCAAGTCCATTTTGTGCAGCCTGTACAGGCGATTTTCAAAAGTTGCTCACTCTGTTCAATTCCAGGCTCCTCATGTGGTGGCTTTTAGCCTTGTTTAACAGACTCCCACCCAAACACCTGCTCTCCCCAGGAAAGATGGAGAGAAACCAGGAAGAATAGGGATGATAGTTTATGTGCCAAGCTACAGAGAGGGAGGTCACTTACAAACTAATATTCTGGGCAAAATAGATTTGACTTGGGTGAATGAATTAATTTATTGGCAGTTAAAATAAACAAGTATCTTCTGTTCCCCACCTTCCAGGCTGAACCTCACCCCAGACTCCTCTGATCCTTTCAAGGGGGGCAGGGGGATGTGGGGCAGTGGTGGTTATGGGCGTTTTCTCTCTGATGCTCTTTGTATCTCACTCTCTTCCTGTGCTTCAGCACAGGGCGTTCATGGGAAACTGACTCACCTGTGTCCCAGAATGGATTCACTGGAACCAGCCTTGTTTGGCACAGGCAACGCCTGGTCTCTTCTCAGAGGCCACCACAGCAGCTCTCCTGCTACCCAAGCCTTGCCACCTGCACTCACTACAGCTGTCTAACCCTTTCAGCCTCAAGAACTTGTTTCAGTATGATTTTTACTAAAATTCAGTCACAAAAATTGAAATTGCTGCACAATTACAACTCCTACTCCTAACTGTAGAAGAAACAGCCCAATAGAAACTGGGCCATGACAGTCATTCAAATTTTAGTTTGAGCTGTTAAACTCAAGATCACAAAGTACACAGCTGATTGCCAATAATGAATATTGAAAAATTCAGTTTATGAATCTTCACTGAACTGTGCATGTATCAGGAGTCCCATTAGAAGCAATTAAAGCTTAAAGAGTTTTGTTTTACTGTGCATCTCTTCAGGGATTTAAAGATAGCTCCAGAGCATCTATACATTCAAATTAACAAAAATATGACAGTTTCTTTACTAAACCAATCTGATTTAGTCACACAATTTAGAAGAGCAATATGGTTTTCAGAAAATACACACAGCTTTCATTCACCTACATTTCTTACCAATTTTTTTACTTTCTACCCACAGAAGTCTTCAACTTGACTATCAATTAATGTTCATATTCAACGGGGGGAGAAAGGAACAGGAATGATATTAGAACAATGTTACAAAAAGAGGTAAAAATTACAACTGACATTTGACAGAAAAATTACCTGATTATCATATCTAAGAGACTGTGTTCCAACCAAAAATCTTATTGCATCTGTTTCTGCTGTCTGAGGTGTTAAAGCTCGTGCCTAGGAAAGAACAAAGCCATTAGAAAAGTACAATTAATAAAATCCATTAATTTCAGCAAAAATCTTGAAGCTTATATATCAATTATCATTTTACGCATTACATTCTTACAAACTGCAGGCTTTCCTGCCCTTTATGTTCATTTTGCTTAATACATTTTTTGTGCAATTTCTTGTATTTGTGAGGATTGGGGAACACACAGGTGCTAAATACATTATCTGATCTTCATTATAAGAGTGATAACATTAAATGCAGCATCTCTTACAAACTAATTTTCTTTTATCATCCAGAAAAACTCCATAGAACAGTGGATAGTTTTAAACTATTGCTGGAAAACAATATAATATCCAAGAAAGACATTGTTCTTGCAGAAGTTTTCACATCACTCAGGTTGACTATGCCTGTATAAAAATTAATTTTTTCTCACCATTAACCACCAATTTTAGAAGCAAATTAAAAACCAATCCTTTCCCACTGCAGTCCATTAGAGATAAGAATTGTCTGAATGATGGGAGAAATAATTTGTTATTTACCTATAAAATTTTGTCATAATCTTATTTCTTTGTTGTATTACGTTAACGGTATTTCTAGAATCTCTGCCTCGCTTCTTCAACTTGTACCAAGCACAGCCTTGGAAGACTGAAACAAAACAGCTAACAGCCATGGGAGACAGAGATAAATAAAGTACAGCTTGAACTAAACCCACAGTTTCTAGTTTACACTAGTCATTACTAGAGACTCTCTTAGATAATTTTGAGTAAATGGAAGGTAAACTAATGCTCAAAGGCATTTTGAGCAACCATAAATTAACTGTGAGGAATATCTGCTACATCTCCATGCAAAAGATACCCTTAATGATATGGTTCCATATGAATTTTTTTAAATACAAAAATAAATCTTTGCAATTCACATTGTATTTGGTATAAAATAGCTCAGGTCTCTCCAGACACTAAAGCCTGTATTGCAAGCAAATCCTTCTGAATGATTCAGGCAACTGCTGAATGGCCCTTCTTACTGCCATCCTGTCGTGCAGCTTGTTACCTTCTGGATTCAGGAACACTTCAATATCATTCTATTTGAAATTTATTTTTAAATTGATATTAAAAAGATGCCTAAAAGCTTGAAATGAAATATCTGGAATATATTATATCACAATACCCAAATTTAGAGCAATTTAATTCTAGAAAAGCAACTTGAAGATATTTTACTTTCCTTAAATGAAGCAAAGCCATGCAGGCCATTGTCTGGCAATAGCAGTAAGAAAAAACTAATTTTTCAGAACCATCTCTGGACTCATACGGAGCAGACACTTCTTTTCTGTATCTGATGTGTGATTTAGACAGTGTAGTATCTTGCGTGAGAAGGGGAATATAAGTTAAAAAATGCAACACGCTTAATAAGGTATAGGCTAACATACCTATTACATTGACAATATTTATATAGAGGGAAAAAAAAGCACTAAAGAACATAATGAGTAGTCTGTGTTCAAAACACTCAAATGCAGATCGAAGATCAGTGTGCATCCATACCAATTGGCTTTACTTTCTTATTTATGCAGCATTCATCTACAACAAGCCTAGAGGGTATTTCTGATTGACAGACAAAACTAAAGTCCACCAAGATGATTGCAGAAAAGCTTTTGTCTTTAACAGAGCTTACTTTTGCAGGTCTTTGGCAAGAGATTCTTTGCATTCAAAAGACCTGCTTTCAATTATTTTGAGAAAACATTAGAAATAAGCCAACAGCTATGTATCTCCTTCAATCAAAGAAGATTCTGTTGTTTCTACACATTAAAGAGAAGTAGAAACCTCCAGAATATTTAATAAAAAAAAGAAGTAAAAGGGGTTTCCAGCCCTTTAAAAGCTTTTCTAATAGGTCTCATCGTGCTGTTTCAAAAATGCATCAGGTTGGACACAAAGTGCCCAAAAGAAAATTGTGTGAATACATAGTAACATTTATGTCCTCAGCTTCTCAACCTCTTGCTTAAATATTTTCTTTTCCATTTTGCAGAAAGGAAAGGAAAAAAATCAAAGGCCGGAGAAAAATAAACACCTTTCACAACAAGAAACACGCTGTTGTTCATTCCCCAACAAAAAAACCCTGCGACATCCATACATAGGATACAAAGTTCAAACTCATCAAGCATTAAGAAATCAGGAATACTCTGATTCATAATATAAATATCAGTACAATGGACTTTCAGTCGCCTCCTGCACAAAGATATGTGTCATTTTGTCTTCTCTGAGTTACTTTGAGAGAAAAAGTTCTTTCAACAGATGAAGACACCAACTAGTCCTTGTAATGAACAATACAGCTGAATCTGGAGCATTGTCAAAATATAGGAAAGTACCTTAAGTTTGTCATCTTGCACTGTAACCTGTCAGAGCAGGTTGCAAATTGCATCTTTCACAAAGCATCCTGCCTTATGACTGCAGCTCATGGATAGAAAATGAGCAAAAAAGCATAGTAAAATGAATATAGATTAATCTACCACAGAACACAAAACTGTATATAGCCAAAGCAGAGTTTACTACTGGGCTTACCTGGATAGCGAATTTTCACAAGGGCACATAGTGACAGGACAAAGGGGAATGGGCTTAAGCTGAAGAAGGCAGATTTAATTGGATATTAAAAAAAAATTCTTCACTGTCAGGATGGTGAGGCACTGAACAGGTTGCTCACAGAAGTTCCCCGTCCCTTGAAGTGTTCAAGACCAGGCTGGTTGGAGCTCTGAATAACCTGGTCTGGTTGAAGCTGTCCCTGCCTGTGGCAGGGAGGGGTTGGAACTGCATGATCTTTAAGGTGTGTTCCAACTCAAACCATTTTATGATTCTACCCAAGATATTCAGCTATTACTTACTAAGAAAATTGCCATAATGCTTAGAAAATGTCCAGAATACACACCTGAAAGATGCAAACAGCAAGAAAACAAGTAATCCTCACACATGCTGTCATGTACCACCTAACTGATAGTGTCAGACAATGAAACAACTTATGCAATTACATAATTTCATTTTTAAAGAAGGCCTAACACTAGGGAAAAAATATTAGCAAGCAAAGTTTAAAGCATTGTGAACCCCACAATGAACTTTCTGGCTACATGTCCAAATTTTATATTTATCAACAGCCATATGAGGGAATGCGCATGGTTTAAAGCAGACAGTTTTCCAAAACAGGACCAAGATTGAACTCCAAATCCACTACAAAAAATAGATGTTTAAAGGACATTCAAAATCCCAGAACACAAGTGTGAGAGACAGCAGTAATAGGATAAAGCAGAAGAAACAACAATCATTGCAGCAGAATGCAGTTAAGACTAACTGGAGACTGGGAATCATGTCTATGCCTACACCATGCTCAGTGTGATTTTGGGCAAAGATCACCTTCCACCTCACCCTTGAAGCTTAGGTGACCTGCAGAATAGTAAAAAACCCTGAGAAAAAGAAATAGAACAGTCTATCGTCCTTGACAACAGCAGAATCCAGACAAATAGACAGCAGAGAATCCAGACAAATACAATGACAAACCTCAAAAGGATAGAGATTGGTTTCAACTAGGTGCATTATGGAATTGCAATGCACTGATTCTCTACACTTAGTTCATCATTTCTTCTGAAAAACTTTCACTCCTCAGCATCTTTTGAAATATGCACCAAAGTTTAGGTTTGTTATTTTTTGGTTTTGTTTGATTTTATTTGGGGTTTTTCTGGGGGGGTTGTGGTTGTTCTGGGTTTTTTTGGGTTTTTTGGGGGGGGGTTTCTTTGTTTGTCAATTTGACTGTTCCTATTTAGGGAATTAATATACAAAAAAGTACTTCTTCAACACATATGTTGTCATGCTGATACACTGCACTAGCTTGGTATTAACAAACAAGAAAACAAACAGACCCCAACATCTGAATATTTGCATTGCATTTAATAAAACTATTCTGCAAACTAGGCAACATTTGAAATTCATACAATCAATCTGTACTAACAGACCATGAACTTACAATGCAAAAGGTAAGGACACAGTATTTGACTTGCAGTCCCTAAATCTGAATTTAAAGTTATTAGACCATCTGCTTATGCTGAAAACCAGAACTAGTGTACTGCTACTTGAGGTGGGGAGCTGGATTTGCTGATGTCTCATTCTGGAGGCAAAATACAAGTTCCCTGCCCCCCACCAGACAAGCCCCAGGCTGCTAATGTCATGAATGTTATTTTTGCCTTCTGGCACAATTTCAATTTTCCAGTAAGTACACTTTGATTTTTACTTGGGTAAGACAGCCTTGTTTCTCCCACCACAGTAGGAGACCCTCTCAGTGACTCTAATAAGCTGCAGTGACTATCAGTGAAAAGGTTGGCAGCACACATGCCCAGGTGACCTTCAATGCTCTCAGACAGCTGCTTTCTCCAAGTCTTTCACAGCAAAAAAATTTCCACTACTGATGTATTTAGTGCACTGACCCTATTCCAAAGGCTGACAGATTCTGTAAACCCTCACAGCAACAAATGCAACCTGAACACAAAGCTGTGCATAGCACAATCATCCTCAGAAAACCCATTCATTTGTCATGAAGGTAACAATCATTATTTAATAGTTCCTTCAAATTCACCTAACTCTATCTTCACATTGTCATTATTCTGTACCATACCTATCATTAGGAAGATCTTACTAATTGCTTGAGGGTCCTGAAAAAATACTTGCCAACTGTTCCACTTCATGCATTATGAAGATCTTCAGGGGATTGGTTAAGAGAGCTTTGCCACTTAGCTGCTTTTGTTCCTCTACTAACACTTTAAACCATAAAGGTTTAAAATATACAGGATTGGCACTCATGAGGCAAGTAATGTTAAGGAAGAAAAAGAAATGGCACAAAAGGAATTTTAGTAAGATATTATTATGCAGTTTCTTAAACTGATTCACATTTCAAAGTAAATCTTCCAAAGACATTGCTAAAGCTGGGCCAAAATTGTAATGTATGTTCTGCTTAGGCCACTCCCTCTGAACTCACAGGAGACCATACAAGCTTCTCCCAGAGAAGAAATCACCACTATAGCCAATAGGAGCTACAAGCTCTGCTCTTCCATACTGGGAACACAGCCCACTGTGAAAACCAGCACAGCTTTCCCTAGGTAGCTCACAGTGAAACAGATTTTCGAAGGAAGACCCATTTTACCACTTCTAATAAATCTACACCTGGCTTCTTCTCCATCACAGGCAAGTCAGCTTAGCTATTCTCAAATACATACTGATGACAATAAGTATACACAAATTGGTCACAGGTCTTCTATGATTTATTTCAGTTGGTATTCTGCAGCACTTTAAGTTTCTTACTCTAAGAAATCATGTTTGGTTTTAGGGAAGTGAAGTTTCATCTTATTCTTGCAAGCAGGCAAGTCTTAAAAATAATATTCTCCGTTCAGATTCATAAAACTTGTTAACAACTAACAGACAACACAATACGGGCCAAGTACCACTTATTCAAGAAGCATGATGCAGAAACTAACTCTGACAAAGCATTAGTGCACTTTTTTCAAGCCTGCTTCAGCCAGACCCCATCTCAGGGTGCTGCTGGAGCTGCCCAGGAGCAGCAGGGCCCTGTGCTCAGACAGGTGTCTTTCTGCTGTCCTTGCCTCCTGCTCATTATCCTTGTCCTCGCAAGTCTGTGTACTTTTGACATGCAACGTATCTGGCATGCTGAAATTCAGCTCAGTGTTGTGGTATCCCCAAAATCCATTACATGTGCCAAACACACACTCCAAAATGATCACTCTCTGGAGTAAGTCATGTTCCTCTTCCATCAACCCATTATGCTGGCTGGCTTCGGCATGCTTTTGAATAAACAAGATGTAGGCTTGAGCCAAATACCTGTCCCAGAAAGCACCTCTCCACACTGCATATTTCCAGGGCTATAAACATTATCCAGTCAACCTTAAACTAAGGCAAATACGGTATTTTGAGATATTCAGTGGTGCTTACACACCTGTTCAAAACATCACTGTTTAAACTGTCAAGAAAAGCATGAGGAAAATTGTGACTCCCTGAAAATGAAAGCCAATTCAACACAGAGTAAACATACCAGGCACTCCAGGTTAGACCGTAAAGCCCAAGTCAACTCTACGCAGGACAAGAAAGACATAATTTCACTGACAAAAACCAGCACTTAGAAATATTCCTAGGATCTCATTCATCACATTCTTATAAAAAAGGATATTGATGAATTCCACTAAGGTTCCTTTTAGAAGAATCACCTTGGCATTGAAACGTTCTGCAGCTACTGCTGTTGCTTTGTATTCATCATCATGAGCCACAGTCACGGCACTCAGCACCTTAATTCAAGCAGTATCTCACATTTTCATTCACCACCCACCCTGTAACCTTCTCATTTTCACTGCAGTCGGACAATCAGAGCAACTATGGTGAGATTGTCTTTTTAGAAGCCACAAAAAGAGTCATATACCCTGAAATTCACACATAATTTGCATGTCTGTACAGTGTTCATATAGCTCACAGACACAAACAAGAGATTAAAATAGAGAAAAATGTATTTGTTCATTACTCTAAGTTACCTTACATATGCCAGTACATCAGAACACTTTCAGCACATAGAAATGAACAGAAATCATGCATGCTAGGAGGAATCAGCTTTATATTCCTATAAACATAGTCACACTGGATCAGATGAAAAGCACACCAGCATGACTACACTTTCTCCATCAGTGGCCTCAGATGAACTTTTACTGACTTGGAATCCCAAACATAAGAAGCAAAGACAAAATTTTTTAAACTTGGCTGAGAAATTAGTCTGAAGAGATGCTTTTGGACAAAAAGCAATGATTGTGATGATGCAGCTAACCATTATTATCTAGCAACACAGAAGAAATGATGCTTAAAAAAATAATAATCTTTCTTATTAGACCTGGAGATGTAAGCTGGAAAAACCAGATCAGTTTTAGGTTTAAGTTTCTATATTAATGTCTCTCCATTTTCAAAAAGCACAGAGATAAAATTTGTTTTAAAGCCACACTGGGAGTTAATGGAGATTAGAAACAGAGCCTTCACCTCTACATTCCCTTTCTGACTTACCCCTAAATCATTTCTTCTTTCCTCACCTTCTCTCTAATTGATCTGTATCAACAGCAACTTCCATTTATTACAGTCACTTTATTCATCCTTTTGTTTTATCCTCCCTTCAGGCAACTCCACCAAGTTATACACTCCACAGGAAAGAAGAAGCTTGTAGAAGATCTAGGGTTTCGGGGGGCAGGGTACACAGATCCATGGAGATCCCAGACAACATACACTAGCTTTCCCAAATTTCTGGAAGATTAATTGTATGTGACCTACTAGAAAGAAGCCATTAATTTAATTAAATACAGGATATATATTCTCTTCTGCAGAAACAATCTAAGTTTCATTAATTTTAAAGTACAAGTTACAGTCATCTCCAACCAATCACAAAATAGCATCATACAATACAGACAATATATTATCAGACTTCAGTAGATTTGACATTTAGTACAGGTGAATATTACGTACCAGCTCCTATACAAAAAGGAAAACCAAACAAATACAAAATTTGCTAACAAGATCTATCGGTAAAGTCAGGACTATAGAGCACACTACTCAGTACACAGGACATTTTTTATAAAGAACTGTTGCAAACTACTTTTCAAGAGCACTTTAGTAAAGGTGCCAAAAAACACCCAAACCACAAAACATGTAGATATTTGCATTGCCACATCTAATGAATAATGAATTGCTCTGTTAGAAGGTGATGGTTTTCTTCTGCAGTATTACTGCTATAACGGCAGTGACCACAAGCCAGCTGTTGCCAAAGAGAACACATGAGAGCTGAGTAAAGTCCTCGAAGGGGGAAAAATGAATGAGGGTCTGTCTTACTCTGCTTTCCCAGAACCTGCAGAAACCTCATTAAACACAACACCTCTGTTCCTCTAAGAAGATGACCAATAAGTTTCTAGATTAGACAGTCCCATTTCCTTACAGCCATAAAATACTAACATGATGGACAGATTTGTTCCGTGGGACAAATGCAGACATGAACCTTATAGGAACATCCCACAAAGTTCACCCAGATTTACAGCAGGGTATAACCAATTAAAATTTGCAACTTACTGGAAACACATTCATGCTCTCTCCTCAGAAGAGCAATTCCTAATTTTTTTTCTGCCAAGACAGAATGAAGGATGTCTTTGGCACTGCCGGCACTTCGGCACCACTCCAGCGCCAGGGCAAGCCTTCAGCAGAGGCGGAGCAGGCCCGCTGAGCGGGCAGGAGCCGCCAGGCTCCCCGGGGACAAGGAGCCGTGCCGGCCCGCACCTGCCCTGCCCTGCGAACAGCGCGTGTTGAGCGGGGATCCACTCCCGGCCGCTGCCCAGACACCCCGAAACACCCAACGCGGCTGCCAAAAGCCTCCACAACCCGGCGGAGCCCGCAGAGCTCCCGGTGCCAGCTCGGGGGAGAACGGCGGGGGACGCCGGTCTCTCCCGGTGGGCTCTCCCTGCCCCTCTACAACACCCTACCCCGCGGCCAGCGCCCTCTCGGAAGCAGGACCGGCGCCTGCCAACCCTCCCTCAGGTTCCTTTCGCGCCCACCTGGAACTCCAGCCCGTAAATCACCGGCGCGTCGTCCTCCATCGCGACCCCCCAGCCCAGCCAGGCAGCCCCGTCGCGTCCGAAGCTTTCTG
>VZRM01001689.1:0-32231 GCA_013397955.1 Grantiella picta
GGTGAGGAGAGAGAAATCACCACTGCCAATGTCTTTTAGATACTGAAAGGAAAATGTCACTTAATGAAAAGGCTTAGCAAAAAACAAAAAGACTTTCTAAGGGGAATTATTGAGGAAGAATATTTACTAAGTACAAGATTTTTCTAGAGAGACTGAATGTGTTCACCTTCAATTTCCCATTTGCTACAGAAGGAATTATGACATGCTTTCGCAATTCAATATACCCTTTTAAATACTTACATGGGAGATTTAATATATCACTTTAATGATAGTAGACATAGATGGAGAAAGAAATAGAGCCTTTTTCTCAAAAGTTCATAAATTAATAAGCTAAGAAATATAATTCTGTAAACTGAATATCATGGCAAGTACCTTTGAGTATTCAATATATGGCCAGTATAAAAGATGGCAATATTTCCTGTATTATAAGCCAATATCCTTGGTATTAAAGGTAGGAATTCAGACACCTTCTTACTGAAACGTTGCACCTTGAGTTATGTGATAAATGCTTTTGAGGTCATGTTTCATATTTAGAATGAACATCTTTATTAAATTCCCATGCTTTCTCTTCCCAGACCTATGCACTTTGGACCTGGATTTTTTTCTTCCAGGAGTGATATTTGGCATTCAGAACAGCCAGCCTTTTGTAGGTTAGGGATACTGTAGGGTGTAACTGTAGAGATAACCACCAAAGAGGAGAAGGAGAGTCCTTCAGACTTACTTTCAATATTTGTGATATGCCTTTATTAATAGATTCACTAGTAATTATCCATTCCCCATGGACATGCTGAACAGACAAAGCAAATAAACTGATGGAAAAAGATAGCTAATTTTTTTTTTCCAAGGAATTACAGGTGTTTTTTCCCAAGTACACCTTTTTACCTGAGTATTTCCCTAAAGTCCATTGACTAAAAGTAGTGAAAAAGGTATACTTTCAAGCAGAATTTGTTGACATTTACAGTGTAACACAAATAAATCCACAATGTTAATGTTTTCTACTTCACATCCAGCCAACTGTGAGCAAAGTCAACTTGCAAGCAGAAACAACCCATGCTTAATGGCACAGAACTATTCTCTCTGTGCTCAGAGAGTGTGAAGATGATTAAGAAAGGAAGTTTGCATTTGTACAGATATTTGGGTACTCAACCTGTTAGAAAGAGAATAGCATGGAGCAAGATTTTATCTTACATATTTTAAGAACACAACATTAAACAACAAGGGTCTAAAATGGCAAAGTATTTTTCAGCCTATCTTTAAAAAAGAATCTGCAGAGATACACCAGAAGCTAGGAAAAAGTAGCATCTGAATGCTTGTTTATCCAAAGTATTTGTGTTGGTTTGAGACTCAAAAAGTTGGATGAAATTCTCATAAGATTTGTAGTTTCTTCTGGGATTTCTGGTTCTTATTTATTCTGATCCTAATCTTGTGTAAAGAAAGAAATAAAAAATCCTATGTGGCTGAGCAGTTTACAGTATTAACAAAACTGGTGGGAAAATAGCTTTAAAATCAGCATGTTCAGTTTCTGAAATTGCTGCAATGGATCAGCTATGCTTTGGTGATGTCATTCCCATCAAGCATTACACTCAAAAGGAAACCACAGCCTATAATTTCAAGATATCTGTGAATTTTAAGTTTCTACAGTCATTATTTAACATCTGGCACTTAACAACCTACCTACACAGTAAGAACCTCATCAAATACATTCACTGTCAAAATTTGAGGGTATGAATCTCTGATTTAATATTCAAAATCAGATCATGTCCTTGGGGACTTCACATTTCTTTTACATTATTGTTCACACATTGCATAAGCATCTGGAAATGTTTCTTTAGGTTGGTGGGTAAAATTGAATGGAATTTGAATCCAAGGAAAAATCCTCATTTTGTATTGAACACCACAAATTTAACTGATTCTGTGGTCAGGAAATTTATCTAAATAATGAAGCCCTAACATTGCTATGTGGCTGCAAATGCTCTAACCCACCATCAGTTCAGAGTTCTGCACTTTTTGGTCTCAGATCTCTGTTGGAGATTGGATGTCCATAGGTCTACATGGAGATAGCTCTTCCTCAAAAAAGAAATACAGAGTAGTGCAGGAGGTGCCTTCTGTTGGAACTAGTTCAGACTGAATATTTCTTCCATTGCTTTTATCTGATGACGTTGAGCAGACCCTATAAAACCAATATGAATTCATTTCTAAAGAGATAGTCAATAGATTATTGTCCCTTGCTATATTTCTGTTGTGGTTTAGGAATTGTACTCCCCAGTTCAGTGGCTCCCCCAGTGAGACTCTCGCAAACCAGATGCCACTCCTTGCTCCCCACCTTTCCCTCCCCCTTTCTGAGCTGGGGATGGAGTTGAGAACTGGAGGCACAAAAGGTAAAAATCACTGGTTGAGATACGAACAATTCACTGTAAACAACGAGATAAGAAAACAAGCAGTAACAGCAATAGCATTAACAACAAAAGTGTACAAAGAGAGGATGATTTACATGCCAAATGCTCACCAGGCCTGGGACACATTTCATCCATGCCCCTGTAGAAGTAGTGTAAGCTGAGTTACCAATGAAGAATTTCTCACAGCCTGTCAAATAGAAGAAATCAGATATAATCCAGAGGTATCCTCTGAGTAATTTTCTATTTGAATGCTAAGGTGCTGAAATTATTCTAGGTGACTCCATTCACATTCAACCAAAATGACTTGACATTTAGGTATATTTCTGCAACATCTTGCAGGTTAAAGGATAAAACCAGGATAATTTATTTCTGGTTTTCAAGCACAATAAATCATTGCTGATATAGCTCACATAGAGAAAAAAATCTGTTCCTCCATAATTTAATTCTTAGAAGTAATAAAACATCCTTTAGTAAAAAATGAAGTAAATAGACCTATATAAAACCAGGATCACTGAGGTAAATAGCAGACTACTATCAGGGAGAGATGCAACAACATGATCATTTGCACTTTAGTGAGACTGGAATTAGATTGGAAATGTATCATCTCAATAACGATGTGATTGGGATGACTTGATCTTTATGAATTGCCTCAGGATGTGCTACAGACATTGCCAATAAGTAAGACTGGGTGAACCTTAGCCTGAATAATACACTTGAAGAGAAGTGAAAGGAATAGAAGAGAGGAAGTAGGAAAGGGGACACAAAGAAAAATTGGACGAAATGAACGTCGGGGCTTTCTCATCTATGGGTTGACATCTGTTGCTGGATCAGTTGTGCCTGAAGGGAGAAGATACCTTGGACTGAGACTATATGTTTGTTGAGCAAACAAATCCAGCAAGGATAAAAGTGATCCTGAGTTCATCCCTAACACTCAGGTGGTTCAAGCTGACCTCAGGGTCTTTGAACAGTAATATATCTTTCAGAAACCTCAATATCCAAGAGACTTTTTTGCTTCTTGCTTCAAGCCACAAATCAGCCTGTGTTGTATGTCTGAAATCTGTGCACCAGTAAGGAAAAAGAGACTTCTCACTTTATTTTTTTAATAATCAGATCTTGCATTGCTCACAAAATTAGGAAACAATGAATGCTGCTGAAATCAATGCTCTGTCTGAATGCATGCTTTACCCAGAGCTGCTGAATCCCTAATCCTTGCATTGAGTCCTTTCCAAACAACCAGACAATCAGATGCACTTCAGTTCAGGAAATATTCTTGACTTTTCCTGTATAATATAGAAAACTGAGAGTGTGTGCTGTGGTATTAAAGAGGACTCCTGCAATTATATAGATATAACATGAGACAGTTTCCCCCACCGGAAGGTTGTATTGCCATGGTAATCAAGAAAGAAAGTCAATTTAACATAGGAGTTCACATTTTCCTCAATTTCTGTATTCTTTGCTCATGACAGTTACACTTTTTAGAGCCAAAGAATTTTAATCAAAGTTATAAAATTTCTGAAAGCAGTGGGAATTTGCTTACATTATGGGAAAATAGTAATTTTCCATTCTAATAAATATACTTTAATATAATCATAGAATGGTTTGGCTTGATCTTTAAAGATCCTCTAGACCAACCCTCCTGCCACGAGCAGGCACAACTTCCACCAGATGAGGTAAAAATATAATATGTATTCTTACTCTTGATTGTGAAAAATCATAGGAAGTTAACCAAAACATGCTTTAAATTTATTTCAACATTAATCCAGATTTATGTTCTTATATACCTGGACCATAAAATTCCATCTGGGAGAACAGATATGGTTTTTAATGACTCAGAACACCCAAAGAAACCCAAGTGGATGGAGAGGTAAATTTCATAAGAGTCTCTTCTGATTTCCTGATGCCACCATTACAATTTGGGATGATATCAAGCTGATCAGAAGCGAGCAGAAGTTCTTGACATGGGACAGAAATAATTCACACGTGGTTTTGGTCAATATATTTTCAAAGGATGAGATTAATGTAGAGGCTGACACATTCTGGAAAGAAGGTTTTGTCTTTGGTGATAATGTTACCATAGTAGGTTTTACTCTCAGTCAAAAAGGGATGATTCAGAAGAGACATTTTCTCTCTCAATAAAAAGAGGAGAGTAGCTTTGCATTGACTCACCTGTTCAAGTGTGGGCATGTTCTGCTAAAAATGTTCAAGCATGACTAGTTTTTCAATAGACATTAATTGCTGTATTTTGGTTTAAAGAGGTCTCAAAAAGTGACAAATATAGATTATCACTGAAATATAGGCAATCCATAATAAAAGCTTTGATAACTGTGTCTTGGCACTCACCATATGCATCCAAAGTACTTACAAAGCCAGCGAAATACAAAAAAAGTACAATGATAATCTTGCTTAGATTATCATATGAGACAAGGAAGACAAAGATGACACTGCAATGACCCTCTGGGACTGTATTGAGTGACCTAATCAATTTTCTCCATCTCTAGATTATATGAAGTCTCATATTCAGCAGTAGATGATACTGCAATGATATTTTTTAACAGCTGTGTTTATAGTAATTTGAAATCCCTCCCTGTGTAGTAACAAACTCTTGTAGTTTCTCTTTCAGAGTAAGTTAACAGGCAACCTCCCTCCCTCCTTCCTCTTTCTCTCCCTTTTCCTCTCTCTATTTCCACCTTTTCTTGAACTTTCTTCTTCTTGAAAAGTTTTTGGAAGACAACAAAAGGTGATAGGGAACAAATCCCTTAACACTGCTTGAATTCTCATCAAGAATAAACATATATAATATTTTGTACTCAGCAGTTACAAAAAGAGCTGTGATTATTCCATCAGGAACCATTAACAAATTAACATAAAATTACATTAATGAAGAAACAGTTCTATCTGAAGGACTTTTATTGTTCGATTCCTACAGTTATTGTCTCTTAACAACTCTAATCACTGACAGTGCACAGATATATTTAGCTATCCAGCTCCATTTAGTCTGAAATAAAAGTGCCCAAGCATCTTATACTACACTTCAATCTTCCTAATTGTTATAATTCATTCTTATTTTGTGGCAATAATGCAGAAAACAATTTGCCAAAGTGATCCTAACAGCAGCCAAATTGTTCATGTTTCCACACACACACCAGTTAAGTATGAAGGTCTGCAGTCTATATTTTCCTGGACTTTGACTGGGTATCAGTCCAAATTCCTTCCCTTTATAACCACAAATTCACATAATTTTTTTTAAGGCTCACAAAGCAAAGCTGAATCTGAACACCCTCCATGCTTCTGCTTTGCAACCAATTAAAACTAATTTCAAAATTCCTAATACATTTAAATTTATTTGGATGTAAAGGCATCCAATTTGCATGGTCAAAATAGCTGATTTATAAGCATGCAAGCACAGAAATTAAGTAACTCTTCCATGTCCTTTTCATATGTGTTTTAAATATTAACTCAGTAGGAAAAGCTAGGTCCACAAAAGAATGTAAAACACCCAGGAAAGGCTGAATTTTGATCTGTGTGAACTCACTAATCAAAAAGACAAAATATTACCTGCTAATAGGAAAATGGGAGAGAAGACTCACATTAATGGAAAAACCTGAATTTCTGTGTCTGAAGAAATTCCATGTGAAGCATTAGAGGCAATATCATTCTGGGCAGCACCTAAGAAGAAGTAATTTGTAATATAAAATTGTCACAACCCACCAGTCAGGATGGGATGTGACTGTTTTTATCAGGCTGTACAAAGACACCAGACGGTGTCAGGGAGCTCTGTGCTTTCGTTGTACAGTTGCTGTAACTCCAGCAAGCAGCCACGGTTTAGACTCAGGAGATACTGACCAAGAAGCCCTTAAATCCTTATAATACACTTGCACAGGAGTGGTGGGAAACAACTCTTATTTTTATACAATTCAAGAAGGTCTCAACTCCCACAACAAACTCCTGCACACACCAGTTCCAAGGGGCTGGCAGACAAACCTCAGCACGCTTTCACACACTCGCCATGCCCACAGCACAGCTCAGCAGGGAGTTCAGGCAGGAATGTGAGCCCTGCTTGGCCCAGACAAAGCCAGGAGGAGAGAAACAGGCAGAAAAGGCAGAGAGAACAAAGATTATCACCAGGCCTTAGATCCCACTCCATCCATCCTGCTATGTGGGTGGTCCAGAGCTGGGGTTGTGAGACGAAGGAAGCAAAAGAGAAGGAGGGAAAAGAACGAGGGAAAAGCCTGATCTGTTTCCTTTGTAGTGAACCTGGTGCAGCAGGGAAAATACTCCATTCAAAAATTTTTATATAACTTTATTCAGGGTTGTTCACCTTCACCCTAGGGGAAGGGAACAAAAGTGTCTCTCCAAGGCATTGTTCCTCTAGGTGAGACCTGATGAGCTTAGCATCTCTACAGACTGGGAGTAGCACAGAAGATACACCACAGAGAACAGCTCTCTACAGTCACTGACAGACCATGCATTCCAAACAACACTCCTGGCTGGTTGGAGACACCTGGTCTGGGAAAAAACAGATAAGAAGGAAGACCTAATCAGCATCAGAGGCGAAGAAATCTGGATCCAGTAGGAAACCAAATACTAAAGACTGTGCAACTTTAGAACAGTGAACATTAAACCAATGAAGTTCTATGAATTTTTGCTGTATAAAGTTTGGGGAAAATCTTGTAAAATCCATGTGTCATGGAAGGATTCTCTCTGTGCACCCAGGTTATGTTTGGATGAAATGATTTCTGAGGTACATCCTGGCCAGAACAGCATCCCGGCCAGAAATAAAGTAGCGCCTTGACTCTCTAACATTAAAAATATTGTTGGAGAGTTGTTTTTCCTGCAGTTTTGGTGTCACAGCCTCTCGTATAACCTGGACTTTTCACACCATTTAAGAGACATACTATCACAGAAGAAACATAAAATGATTAAACTACCCAGCAGAACAGAGCAAATTATCAAATATCCAGGGGAATAGTTCAGCTATCTGGAAGCAAGGCTAGATATCAGGGAATCAGAAACACAAATATTTCCCATAAATGCCAGGAATGTTTGGTGAGCTCCCGAAGGATGAAAGAGTAGAAAACTTTTAGAGCAAATAATGCTCATGGATCAGGACTGTAGGTTTAGAGACCATTTAGGCATTAAACCCCTCTAAAACTCCAGTAAAATTGACTGAATATGTGGCATGTGAATACTTGATGTACTGACTTTATAAGAGTCTGAACATATCAGGACTCCTGGAAAGAGTTTTAGAGAAAATGTCATGGAGGGTAAAATGTCTAGGAGAGAGTTATATAAACACCTTGTCTGATTTTATTAGGCAGAAACACATAAATTAGGTAAGGGAAAAAAGAAGCCAGAAGGGCAGAGTTTTAGTGCTGATATGAGCAAAAACCTGTGTCTCAGAAATGTGTTGCAGGATGTACACCAGTTCAGCAACACTGGGTTTGATTAACTGAACTCAACCAAATTACAATGAAGGGAGAAAACTAGTGTTTCAGGTAAAGATTTAATAAGATTTTATGCTGAAGCTGCTCTAATTTTCAAATAATCTAATAAATAAAAAGAGAGATAATGGCATTTAATTTTACCAAATGTACAGTTTGCAGAATAGCTGCCCATTTATTGTGAGAATAGATAAAATAGGTTGCATAGTGTTGTTCCTTTGGATTGTTTTTTAAATTTTAGATAATATTTTTCATTTCAGGAAGGCAGCCTTTGAGAGTTTCAGGGAATGAGTTGATGAAGTAAACTAAGGAGCTTAAAGTCATATAGGATTTTTCATTTCCAGATACATATTGCTTCTTTAATCTCATGTTATGAGCAACAGGGAAAACAATACAAGAGAGTACTCTGAATCTGAGGAGGTGAGTAACTCTTCCAGTAGTCTTGTTAGGAATAAACAGCATGCAGTGATAAAATAAATGGCTGAAGGAAAATGTGCCTTAAAAGTCAAGAAGAGAAAGAGAATTTGCACATTGCTTCAATAGAGATAAACCAGTCTTTGGAAAAAGATGTTAAAACAGGTAAGGAAGGATTTTGTGGTCATATAAATGAAAATAAATAAGGAAGAAGGGGAGATGACCTGCTATATAGTGGCATTTGACAATGAAGTTACCCTTTAAGGCAGAAGGCTCCAAAATCAACACCATGCTTTAATTTTCAGTAAGGAAGAGGTAATGAGGATGAGACTATGGTAATGGCTCTGATTGGAATAACAGTCAGAGGTCTCAGTGCATTCAATTAAGGGAACACAAAAACCTCCATCCTCAAATTCTGAAAGAATAGATATGTGAAAACATATTCTTGTAACAAGGATTTCAAATGGGAAGCATTTCAGGGTAGATGATGAACCATTATTCTGTCTAAGAATGTGCTTTTTTATTTTTATAAAAACTCCTTAATAAGCCTATAACATGAGTAATCATTGTCTTCCAGATTAATTATACCAGAGAAATATGCAGGAGTATTAAGGGGAGGATGTTCATAAAAAGTGATCTAATTGGAAAAACAGGTTTTCATAGCAATATACCAGTGGTGTTGCAGCCGCTGATCTTTTAAAAATATTTTCCTTTTTTCTTGGTCCTTAAAAAGTACAAATAGAGGTGGTAGCGATTAATACACAAATTCCCAAAAATATGGTGCTGCTAATGATACATACATTCCTCGTAGGTTCTGCAAAAATAGTCCTGCACTTAACAATCTTGGAGACCAAGATTAAAAAAACATAACATCCAGTTCTTTACACAGACAGGTATCATGATCACAAACCCAGAAAACATTTCTTTTGGCTTGCTTCTTTGAATTATTTAATTACTAGACCAAGACATCTTATCAGTGTACCGTTTATAGACCTATGTTACCAACTTATTTTTTGTAAATATTTTATCTCAATTCCCACAAAACGATTGTTTTCAATATTTTCAATTTCAAGCTATTCAGTCTTGAATTCCCCTGCAATTATGGAAACCCCCCATGTGTCTTGGTTTGCTTCACCAAGAATGAATCATTGGTGAAAAGGAGCACTTGATTTCCAGCAGTTGCAACCACTGGATTGCATTCCTTTGTGTCATGGAAAAACACCTCTTTTTCATTTGCCACTTTACATCATTATAAATTTTCATTTTAAATGCCTAAATTTTGTCACCACAAGATCTTACCAAGGGCTGTGAAAACTTGATATGAAATAAGTCCTACTCTTAAATTATAATGAATATCAAACACAGCCTGCTTAAGCTGTAGGGAAAAAAGAAGCCATCCACTGAAAAAACCACACAAACCCAAACCAGCACATTGTTTGGTTCAAAACACATGGGGATCCAATTGCAGAATGTAATGCTGTAGCAGTTCCTGGTCTCTTGTTCTCTTCTGCAGGGTTTAAAATTAGAATTAGCAATCAGAATTGGTAAAATTAAAGGAAATAGGCAAAAAATTAACTGCTTGGTAATAGAATTTTTACAGTTAGCTTATAACATTTGCACATATTTATAGTGATATCCTATAGTGATATCAATACTTCCTTCAAGAAATGCCACAAGATATTTTGCAGAAGGTTTTTAAGGAGTATTTGTGTTAGCCTTCAAAATGCAGCACTCACCAATTTTTGAACATTAAATATGTCATGAATTGAATTTTGCTGCAAGATTTATTTATTTCTGAAGAATAAACCTATAGGTTTCTTGCTGTCAGCATAAGTTTTGGTCAGATCAGTAGGTGTCATTCTCATGTGGAGTGTTTGTTGCCAAAATTGTTTTTGAGGACCACAATATGGTGATCTTGTAATGCATTTTACCTCTTCCCATAAATCCAGATTTGATTCTCTTCAGAAATATGCTGAATGATTTACTTTATGAGTTTGTCCTCATGTGGAAGAGGTTACCATGTTTACATGAGTGAATAGCTAGTCACTATTTTACAGCCCATCTCTAGAGATGTGTAACCCACATCACCTCCACAGGATCAGAGCTGTTGTTAGATCACAGCTGGACTAAAAGGAAGCTCATAGCTGAATCATCTGTCTGTGCCTGATGCTGAAAGTCACCATGATTTTGGACAACTTGTTTGCAGAAATGTTCTTTACCTGTCACTATTAGGATATCAAATAAAAGAGGTATAAACCTGTCTACTGATTCAAGAATTACGGAAGACTGAACTACCTTCATAAATTATTAGGCTTTAAAGGGTTTAAATTTTATATGAATCTATAGCTGACCTATTAAATTAAATAAATTGCTGTTTTTCTATCAGATACTTCTTTTTTTTCAATAAGAGCTGCAATGCTGCAGGACAAGGTTTTATGCCCTGCACTTTGATGCAGCCTTCACCATGCAGTTCTGTTCTGGAAATAAGGGTTTTCAAGGGGAGAGGTTGACTTTTCCTCGTGTCTGTGAGAGGGACTGAATTTTTTCTGTGATGTGCATCTTGATGGGAATCTGAATGTGTCAATATTTAATACACTGCTGATGATGACCACAACTTCAAAAATCCATTTGACCTGACAAAGGTGAGGAAATACTGTTTTATTATTCTATTGTTACATTTGTAGATATCCAAGCTATCTGCACTTCCAGCACATAACTCAGCATATTACAAGCTCTTCATCATTGTTTTGCTTCAGATTTTATTATGTATCATAAATACCAGCTGTTAAGTAATTTTATATAGTCTGTTGATGAACACCTTCAATACAGAGACTTATTCAATCGAACATTTTCATCTTTGGAATTCATAACCCAGCCCTGAGTTACTGAGTAAACATGATCATCCTGCACACTCAACTATTGGCTGCAGGATGCTGTGACTAGAGTGAGTGGTAACTAAGTGAGGAAGAGGAGTTAAAGGAATATTTTCAAAGCTTTGTTGCTCAAGGATGCTACCAACCGCTACCTGTCCCTCAAGAGGATGACCTTTCTGCCAGGAAAACTTCTGACACTTGAGTTTCTCCCAGTGTGAATTCACAGGGTCCCCTGAGTTCTCTGCTGACTCACTCAACACTTTGTAAATTCAAGGCCTAATGACATAGAGATAAAATGTCTTTTTGACATCATTTGCCTCTGAAGTTACCACAAATCTGCTATTACTGTTTTATCTGTTGCAGGTAAGGAAGGTACAGAACTTGGGAGTTTTCTATAAAGAGGGATTTACTAACTTCATGCTGTAGTTTAACACTGGAAAACACTATAAAATAAAGTTGCCTTTTGAAGACTTGATCGCTTTACTGCAGCTATAATTTGATTCCAACTATTAGCTACAACACCAATTTATAGTTTAACCACATGTTACCAACGGACTGCCTAATTAAGGGAAGATTAAGGGGCTGGCAAAGCAGGTTTTATAGAGAAGAAGCTGCCACTCGTAGAAGTTTTGTGCTCTTTGTGTTTCTACTGGACACAGGAATTCTGAGATGTGAGATACTATTAGATGTCATTGTTTAGTGGTTTTTTCCCATCCTTTTTTAGTGTGAGTAGAAAGATATTTTGTTGTAACCATGTGCTATAAATAAATAGAAATAAATAAAACATAACTATAAATAAAAATCCATGACATGAACTTAGTATATGTCTACTTCATAAATATTGATTTGCACATTTATTTTTTAATCTGTCAGATTAAATCATTAATGAAGTCGAAGCCTCACCGTGAACTCTGTTAAGAATGGTCTAACCATACAAGTATTTTATATGGAAATTCTTTTCTTTTTCAGAGAGATGTGAAAATGCTGGTTTTTCTGGCAGTGCAGTCTTGGTTTCCTGTGGCAAAGTGGAATGGAATTATGTACAGATTGGAATTATGTACTAAATCCTGTTGTTACTGCTGAAGAGCAATATTCCCTTTAGTTTTGGTAGTATATCTTCAATCATGAAGGGTGACTCAGTGTTTTCAGTTCAGTGTTCCTCATGATGCAGCTGAACTCTTAAGAAGAGAAAGAAAAAAAGGGTGGAAATTAGGTAGTGAATAATTACACTGCACAAAACTGTATTTTGTCCTCATTATTAGGTATTTAGTTGATTAGAAGAACTTTGCCCTGGTTTGTTTCACAGGATCTTGTAACAGATATTTAATTAAAAACTATTAATCTCTTTCAGTGACAAGTCTTCTCAACTTTAATTGAAATGTTCATGCCAAGCCAGCTTTGGTTGAGTCAGGTTCAAAACCTGAAAATGGAAGTTTTCAACTGGCATTAAAAATTCTTGTTTCTTGCTGTATCATCAGCAGGTAGATGTTCTATAAAACCTAATGTAGTTTTTTAAAAGTAAAACTTAATGATTTTATTTTTCTTTTAACGGAGATAAACCACAAATATTAGTAGAGGCAACTAGCTTTTAATTTTAATTGCCTTTCTGAGGAGATTGAGTATGAATTCAGGGACTCTGGAGGACACTGTTGCCTGGAATCAGAAGGAAAACTTTTCCTAACAATGTTAAAGTGGTAAGATAAAAAGCAGTTCTTTAATGAAAGCTTTCAGGTGTATAAATATGGCTATGCATGTTACATGGAACAGGACTCCTACAGTTTTTATAAGGTTAGTTAATTAGCATAACCACCCTTGGTTCTGCCCCTTGGAGCTGCTCCATGGCTTCTTTGCTCTATTTTTACATCTCCTAAATTCTGGTTCCAAACAAAGTGTCCTTGTAAGAAATCCTTTTCTTGAAAATCAGACTGAACAGAATTTCAGGTGTGGGACATAATGTGTTGGAAAGGGTTAGCTTATTGTTCTAAATGAGAGAAAGTGCAAGAAAAGCACTAGAAACTATACAACTATATTAAAAATTTACATTAAAATCTACAATTAACTACATTAAAAATCTATAAAGCTACAAATATATGAAAAAACTAAAAATCTCCATGCATCAACACCAGTACTTTCCTCCTAAGAAGAATAATTTCAGAGCTATTTCTCAATAACAGAGCATTAGTCACTATGAGCAGGACAACAGGCCAGGTTCCAGATTAACATCATGACCTTAGGCTTTAGAGGTTTTTTCCTGCCATACTCAGTATTTTTGATTGTTTCAAGCACTCTTGAACAGAAAAACGAAAAAGAAAAATAACACCTCAAATCCCTAATTGATCAGAAAAATGTTCAGCTCAGAGGACTGAATAATTTGGCTTTGGCATTCCTTGACTTAGAACCAGAGAATCATTAACTTTGGAAAAGACCTTAAAGATCATCAAGTCCAACCATAAAACAGCATTTCTTAGTGAAAGCAAAGACAAAACCAAGTAATTTATTCTATTTTCTCATTTTGATATAAGACACTTATACATAACTAATTGCCTTTTTTTGGTAAATAAATAAATTAACCTTAAATCTGGGGATGTATTCTTTTATACTGCCTGTAACAAAGACAATTGTTTTACAGAAACAAAATAGTTTCTCCTCTCAAAGGACTTCACGGAGTCTATCTGCACAGAGTACATTATACAAATTAACCTAAATAACTAAATTAATGCAAAATGAGTAATTAGAAGGGTTACACTTAAATTAGGACACACCTGTGCTATGAATTATACAGATATGAATTGCAGATGATCCCTGAAATAAGGGCTAATGTAAAAATCAGCATTAAGAAACAAAACAGAGGTATAGGAAGGTGAATTCTCACTGCTAAAAACAAGTTAGCAATGATTGGAGCTAAGAAGTTGATTCTCCACATAAGTACAACAGCAAGTCCAGTTCCTATTTCTTTTAATTTTTAGACCTGGGAGTATTTGGGTTTTGGTTTGGCTTGCTCTGGAGCAGTGCTAAGCAGAGCTGCTCTAAAGGAAAAGAAAATTATAGAGTAGGAAAAAGGCTGATATTAAAGTCTAGTTAGAAGAGTTATTTTTAAGAGGCAGTTGCAAGATCTCAGCACCAAGAATGAATGAACTGGAGAAGAATTCTTCAAGAGTGATGCAGGAGGAGTGGAATGTTTAGGGATACTCATGGACAGAGAGTGACAGATAATGATTTTGGGTATTTCTGCCTCTCATCTCTCAGGTCCATAAACATGATAGCTAAAGCTTGAAGGCAAATTGACTACTTGTCAAATAATCTAGGAAAGAATTGGGAATTGCATACATCTGAATTCTGGATGAAATCAGCTTTTACACTGCTGTAGCTTCTAATGACTAAGACCAAAAGCAGTGCAAGTGAGGCGTTGTTCACTTTGTAAGGATATTCTGTGTCTCACTTAGGTGAGGGAATTTTCTCGAACAAAACATCAGCTGGGCATGAATTTAAGTTCTGAGATTCCACTTGCTCCCTTCACCGGACTTAACAATGAATCAGAGTTTGAAATCTGAGATCACAGATTTTCCTATGATTGCCTTTCAACCTCATTATAAAGTCTCTCACGTGAAGTATTGAACAGAACGAGTTCTAACACCTCAGGTAGCTAATTTTTTAGTCAGAGATGGTTATCTTTTAATTTTTGTTCAAGCGGAAGTCCAGAGCTTTCGTATTTTCATTTTTTAGACTGATTCGAATGGATTGAAGTGCCAACACTTGAGATATAATTGAAGATATGATTGCCTGTCTCACTCCACTAGAGAAGGAAACTTTTGCTATCTCCTCAACAGTGTTGTTTTCAGCCTGACAGGATAAACTGTGAATTGCCAGTTTCAAACCTCATTTCTAAAATAAATCAAAGATCTTTGTAACCCTAGAAGCCTGTGTTATATTCCCTGGCAACACATCTAATTATTGAACATTTTTCTTGTCTGCAATATAATAGCTGAGAGAAATTTTATAGTATTTTCTTGATTTTGATTGTTTTCATTCTTGCTTTAAAAACAGCTTTTTGTGCTATCATTGGAGTTATTGTTTAAAATTAATATCATAACCACAGCATTTGAAATCTCAACAGCAAATCCCACACGTGGCTGCTGATGCCACTCTGCAATTAAGATATTTCATGGCTGGTTTTGCTCATCCCCTGTTAGCAGACTTATTAACAAGGCAGGTAAGAAGTGTTTTATAATACTCACATGCATCTGTAAACTAAACCAGTTATTTTACAATTGCAGTGTATGTCTCCTGAAGAAATGTGAGCCCTGTGTAAAATGATAGCATCTATAGTACTCCTTACCTTAGGATCTCAAAGTGCTTTTGTGGTGGTTTGACTCTGGCTGGAGGCCAGGTGCCCAGCAAAGCTGCTCCATCACTCCCCTCCACAGCTGGACCAGATAGAGAAAATGTGAAAAAAAGGCTTATGAGTTGAGATAAGGACTGGGAGAGATCACAAACACATCACTGTCATAGACAAAGTAGACTAGACTTGGGGAAATGAAATTTATTACCAATCAAAATTAGATCAGGATAATGGGAAGTAAAAATAGCCTTACAAACACTTTCCCTCCACCTCTCCTTCCTTCCCGGGCTTAACTTTATTGCAAATTTTCTGCCTTCTCCCCTCTGGTGGCACAGGGAGACGGGGAGTATGGGTGATGGTCAGCTCAGCACAGGTTGTTTTTGCTGCTCAGGGAGAGAGTCAGAGTCCTTCCCTGCTCCAGTGCAGCCCCTCTGCCATGGGAGAAGCTCTGATGGACTTCTGCAGTGGGAGTTCTTCCCACAGGCTGCAGCTCTTCACCAGCTGCTGCAGCATCCCTTTCCAGCAATAATTTCTCAGCAATAATTTTTTTCTACTTGGGGAGAACAGGAATTTAAGAAATAGCTTAACTTGAAAATGAGCAACAAGTGTCAATAAGATTTGCACAAGTCAGAATTTCCCAGCCAGAGAACAGCAGAAAAAAGAAAAAAATGGTTGAAAGATTTTAAGCTGGGAACACGAAGTCCTATATAACTACAAGTGTAAAATTTATATTTTAAGTAGAGATTAAATGATACAGGTGTTTGCCAATTCTGCCACTTGATATGTAGAGTGGCTTTACCCATAAAATCCTAAAAATACTTTATACTTCTTAGCAGTCCTTTTGGTTATAAGACATGTCCATTCACATGGCAGCAGAAGTACACAAGATGGCAGTAGGCACCTGCAGAGGTACAGAGCTGTAATGGCTTTCAAATTGTCATCAATTCCTAGGAATTTAAATACAATTTCTTAAAAAAAAAAAAAGAAGAAAAAAAAGAAAAAAAAAGTGGAACCATGCTGGCCTTTGCCACAAGGCAGGACACTAATTGGCTAATATTGTCTGGATTCTTTTCATTGATGAATTTGAAGATTTGTCCGTGTCAAGTTGTTAGGTTGGCTACAGACCTCTTATCCAAAGGCTCAAGTGTATGAGAAAACTGATTGATTTTCAGTTTTATTTTGGAGACACTAAGGTTTTTAAACTTCTAAGGATACATACTTATGACAAGCTTCTACTGGAATTCTCAACGTGCAGCCTAGCACTTCAGAAAAGCGGATGAGATCTTCTCCTGCAGTTTCAGAAGCAGAAATACCTCTTCAAGCCTTTAAAAAATATTTTTTTTGTTATTTAAACAAAACTGTGAAAGATTTGAAACTTACGTGTGTGCTTTCGGTACTGGGGGTTTGCTGGTTTGTTTTTTTTGTTTGTTTCTTAAGTCATTAGTAGAAAATACATGTTGGAAATGCTAGCAAGAATGAAAATACTAAATTAAGCCGTTCTAATACATGTTTGGCAGGTATAAGTGTTATTAAATTCCTATTATTACTTTCACTGACAGATGCATTTACCTTGGGTATGATGTGTTATTGCTGGATTATAAAGAAAATTGCTGGAACTGCCAGCCATGTCATGGCCAGACAAAAGCATTTGTTAGAAATTTTGAAATAAAGGCAGCAATTTACTTTTTAGAACCAAGAACATCTCCTAAGACTCTGTGGAAGCTTGTGGTTGGAAAGAGATGAGTTGACTTTTCACTTGGGTTTTGCTGTAGTGTTCTGAAGTAAGACTTGGTGAGCACAGAGAGAACTTGCCTGCTGCAAGTGTCAGATGCTAGACGGAGCTTGATTCAACAAAAATCAAGGTGAATGGCCAAGACAGGGATCAAACCCAAAACCTTGGCATGATTAGCACCATGCTCTAACCTGCAAGACCTTTCACTGGAGGTCTCAAAGTGCGTCTCTTTCCATTTATGCACACTGCACTCAGAAAAAAGTACATATTGCAGCAAACATCCCACCTGCAGTCAGGTGGTTGTTAAATCACTGCCACTTGGTTAATAAAAATGCTCTTTATGCTTCTGCATCTTTAGCGGTGTAATGATGAAGACATGCGTTCTGCTGTGTAAAATAAGATTTAAAAACCCTCAACAATAATTGGAAGAGTTCATTTTTTAAAAAGGAGTTGCTTTAGGCAGTGACAGTAGTGTGTAATGTCCCTTTATAGAGGTTGTTAATGCAGGTTAACACTTGACACTGTGTTGACTCTTGCATTCCTTCTTGCATTCAGTGTAGTGTTGAGAAGAAAGAGGAACACTGCTTTGTGTTTTAAAGATTTTACCTCAACATCTCTGCAGTCAGAAAGTGCAATTCCCACAGTATCTGGGGAACTAACATCCTCAGGGGAACCTAAACCACTTGACACCATCAAGATGGAGAATAATCTGCTTTGTAAATGGCTTTGCTCCATCTGATGGTTAAATTTGTGACTGAACAGTTTTAAATTTGAAATAGATAATATGCTATTGAAGCTTATATTTTATATTGGAGACTGGCATATGAAGAGCTGCACACGAGTGGATGCATAGAGAAATTCAATCCAATATCAAATTGATCAGGTTGTACACTGGGGACTTCTGCAGCAGGAAAGGGGTGAGGAATGTTGTGTTTAAGACAAGACTAGAAGTCTGGGATCATTTTCTCTCAACTTTCAGTCACTCAGGAGAAATTTGACAGCAGTAATATTGTCCTTAAAACTAAAATCTTCTAAGTGCAGTATAATTTTTTAAAGTGAAGACAAAACAGATAACTCAAAAAACCAATTAATTTGTTCAAGTGTGAATACTTCCAATTTTTAGACTCCCTAAAAATGAAAATATATATAAGGAGAAAATCACATAGGCTGAGGGACTATAAAAACACATAGCAAGATTAGTGAATTTTTAAATTATTTAATAGTCATTTAAATATATTAGGTAATATAATGGTTTTACATTGATATCACTCAAAAATGCAGATACACAGTTGGATGTCTGCCTAGAACACACAATGTAAAATTTGGAAAAAGCAAACTGATCATTAAAAGCAGATTCATAAATTGCTAGACAGCCCACCTTAGCTGGGGAACAAAGGGAGTGGAAAGCGTTGAGTTTCAGCTCTTTGGCAGACGGAAGTGATACCTCTGTGTGCTGCAGATTGCTTAAACAGAGAATCATGGAAGAGGTCTATGAAATGTCAGGAAAGGCGGAGATCCTAGTCTACAACTTGAAGAAGATATGAAGAAGACTTTAAAGCGTTTTTACTGGAAGAAAATAAGTGAATCACTACATTCATTCACAAGTTGTAGATTCTTTCATGTTCTGCAGTTGTCTTTCTTGTGTGCTCTACTTCAGATTTGCAAAGGTCTAAATGTAATATTAAGTTATTATATCAGGTTTCAGAAATTACCTTAATAAAGATTAATTTATTCATATTAGTTTCTCTGAATAGAGGACAATTTATAAAACCTTACCTAACTGATGATTTAGAGATAGATGATTTTACTGCATCATTAAGTACATGAGCCCTTATGCCTGTGCTTAGGTACCTTGCAAAAACAGTGCGTGGGAACTGATACATTAAAGTTAATATTAGAAATGTTAAGGATGACAACAGATGGGCTAGTTGTAGAAATAAAAACAAAACCACATTTTTGGCAAAATAACTTAAAAAAGGTAAGAAGACAAGTAACTTTTACAAAGGTTAAAAAGTGCTAAACAAAAGTAGTCCATGATTTATAGAATGTGTACTGTTTTTACTCCAATGAATCAGGTAATTTGGCTAGAAGCAGTATTAATTTATTGTCCTAAAAGGAAATCTTCATTCGGCCCAACAAGCTGTTGGATTGCCAGAGTAAACATTGCTGCAGATTAAACTGCAGACTTTACCAATACCTCATATTGCTTTGAATCACAACACAAAAGTGTGTGTGAAGCTGTGTCATTGTCCCAAGGCTGTGATGCCACAGCAACTCCAGGACAGTGCCACTGCTGGGCTGATGTGCCTGCAGCTGTCCCAGAGTGTTTTGTGCCTCCCAGGGCACCCCTGAGAACACATCTGAGCGCGCCGTTTGGATATGTAAACTCCATCGTTTATAGACCAGAATGAGCACTGCTTGACACACAGTAAGCTGCCAAAGGCTGCTGTTGGACTTCCTCTGGAATCTCCAAGAGGTAGATCTAGAAAGACTATCAGGAGCTTCTGTAAACATCCTGCCTCTTGAGAGGACCTTAAAAACATCAGCAGTTTCCTCTAAGCCTCCCAAACCACTCCAACCCAACCCATCCTTCCCATTAGAATGCTTCCTCTGAAGTCCTAATGTCTTCATTCCTCGAGCTAGTTAAAGAGCTCTGACTCTGGTACTATCCATCATGGAGACAGGTGTTTTCCCTACTTTTTAACAGCTATTTTGTCAGCCTTTTACCTGCTTGACATGATCTTTGTAAGCCTATTCAGGCCTAACTTTTCCAGTCAGCCTTCTTAAAACACATTTCTTTCGGCTATATATTCTTACTGCTCTCCTCAAAACTCTCTTCAAAGTACTGCTTTGCTGCCCAACCTGTTTTTTATTATTTCAGATAGAGCTGAACAGTTCCATGTAATTTCAAAACAGCTAATGTCAAAATACATTGATATTTCTTTGCCTGTTGCAAATAGTTATATCCTTCCTATTCTAGTAAGAACTCATTTGTAACTGTCTTTTAAATATTTATCAGGAGTGCTTTAGGTTTAGATGATGCTGACTGAGGCAGAGATGGGTAAGAAAATCTCCTAAGGTCCTTTCCAGATTGTTTTTTCAAGAAACCAATACTCACTGTAACCTTTTCTTCTGATTCATATGATTGCTAACACATATTTTATTCTTTTTGTCTCATAAGGAATTTCCTGTGTGAAAAGACAAAGTAGGGTTTTTCTCTGAATATCTACAGGAAAAACTCACTGCACCCTTTGTCTTCCCTGACAGTCTGCATTCTAGATGGGGCAGGTGGGACAGGAGGGGAGGTGCAAAGTGGAAACACATTTTCCGTGTTTTGATTAAGACCTTCTACCTCTTGTTCCACTGTTTAAAACCAGAATAATATTTTAAGTACTGAATTATCTTCTCATTGTACCTTACAGGCCACAGCAGAATGTGTTAAACTCTTGTTCTTTTTATTTAGCACCTAATAGCCTTTGCATTTTCCATTAATTTTAAGCTTTATTTATTTTTAATTGTATTTTTTTATTATTTAAAAAGTTTTATTATTCTGCTTTGTTAACAGTACTGTTAGAAAGACATTAGTTGCCTGGAATGTGAACAGAACATAAATAAAAGTCTATTCTGCTAACAGTTATAAATAGTAATTTAAATACACTTTTCTTTGAACATCCAGATATTGACATTGATGCAAGCAGGTCACTAAATCCTGAAGTCACATGTGTAATACAAGATTGCATTAAAAAAATGAACCAATCTCCCAATTAAACAAATAGACATTAGACATAATATAGCATGGTATGCCTTTGATTGTTTTAGTATTGTAATTTGACAAATGATACTTTACATGGAAACCTCATTAGCAATTGCCAGTGGTTCTATTTGGAAAGACTAATTTGTACAGATCATTTTGCCCTAATGAGGTTCCATGTGAAGATGAACTAAGATCTATTGAGTTGGTATGTTTTAATTAGTACTCTAGAGTTGCTGTTCTTCTCTGTCACTGTCGTAAGTTTTGATTCCAATATAGATGATCAAATAAGAAAGCATCATCGGGGATGATGAACCCAATCACCAGTTTTTCACGACAAAATACATTTAAATGTGATTATATAATTTCTTTCTCTGTGCTATGTTATAATTTTAAAACGGAAAACATTACTTATTTCATCTATCTTGTTGATGTGATAATGATTAGAATCTACTCATTCAAGGCATGTATTTCCTGTAAAGGCAAGTATAAGGCAGGTATAATGTAAATTGTATCTTCCTAGTGTCTTGGGTAGGAAGGAAGACTTCAGAAACTCACCCCCATCATTGTCTCATAAATAACTTTCCAAAGTAAAAAAACTAAATGTTTATGATTATATAATTTTACTGTCTCTAATCAGGAACAGAAGATTTGAAAAAATTAAGATACTATGTGAATTCATTGTGATTTTATTGATGTTTATGTTTAAAGACCTGCAAAAAATCTCTTAGATGTCACCAAAATTAAGTAAAACCAACGATGTTTTAATTTTAATTTTAATACAAGATTCCTGTTTCTTCTACTGGATATAAACAAAATTCCTCTCAAAATATGAACTGAAAAATTCAATATTTCAAGGAGTCAAGGTTTTTTTTTTGTCAGGTTTAATTTTGCACGTTTTGTCTTATTTTTTAGGATTGTAATAAATTCTGCACATGATTTGAACAGAACAATTAACATTGAGCAGAATCTCTTAGTTTCAGTAATTACTGTTTGGTAAATTTGGGAAGTGCTTTGGCGCTGCACATCCTCTAGTTTATTTTGAAATTAAAGTAAAAATACTTTAATGCAAATATAAACAGGAAAAAAAGAGAAAATTTTAATGTCAATAGGTAGAATCCATCTGGTAAAATTCAATAGAGGTTAAATTGTCATCAACATTTATAAATAATTTTTTTAATGCAGATGCAGGTTCTTTTAGTTCAAAGACTTTCTGAAAGTCATCAACTTCAGTAAGGCCATTTGCTACGTAATTCCAAATTACTCTCTAGGAGAGGAATACTTCTCTATTGAATCCTGCAATATGCCTCAAGAACTTACCAGCAAAATAAGGTTTATTTTATCTCGAGAGGAATTTCCAAGGAGTATTTTCTGCACAAATATAAAAGCTTGAAATGATGGTAAATGAGGTGAAGTGCACGAGTCCATGTTGTTTAGGGAAAAAACCCTTAAAATCACTGCAGAATTTTGCAAGAGCCTTTTGTTGCACTCATAGAAAAATGAAAAACAAGCAAAAGAATTTCTGGTTGTTTAATTGCATTATGATCCCTAATTTTAATTAATCCCTAAAAAAGTTTTTAATCCCTAAAAAAAATTTTAAATAATCCCTTCGAAACCTAATTTTCAAATAAAATATTCTCAAATAATTTTCAAATAAAATTCCAATTCTCAATTACAGTTTACTTAAGCAGTGCCATTTAAACAGTGCTTCAGGAATGTAGAATGCAGGATGAAAATCCAGTGAATGAAGGCATTGCAAAGCACTAACAGGAAGAACAGATTAAAACTTTCAGCTTGAAAAAAGCAGCTGGTGCAGGAATAGGAACTCATATATTTCACATGTTCACCTCTAATTAATTTTTTTCATCCTGTGATAAAAAGAATAATTTATATCCTCAGTTATACATCCTGATAACTCCTATAGCTAACGTCTCCACATTCACACACAAAAACTCATTGCTACTCCCAGTTTTATGTCAGAAATTCCTCTTTCACCAACCTTCTTTGAGTAGTTGACACCAAAAAGCTGTGAGAGCATGAAAGTTTTCGTGCAAGGATTTGCCATTTTTGCCTTTTAAGGTCACTGTTTGCCTTTGGTTCTACACATTTTTGTTCTTTTCTTTTTAGCTTTCAAGAGTGACTGATCCCCTGTTCTCTCTGCTGATGTTCCTCAAGCACTTTTTTTTTTCTCAGCATGATAAGGCTTGATTTTGACATTGTTTTTCAATAACAAATACAACTATGGGTGAAATGCTTAGACGAACATCTTGGGAATTATTGCTTTAAAAATCTTTCAAAGAGTTTAATTTAGAGTCATTTAGTTTACTAATGCTCACTTCAAAATTATGTTGGTCATATCTTAGTTGTTCAGTGTAATAGATGTGAATGACAGAGTGAAAATGTCATTAATATGATATAGTAAACATGGCTTAAAATATATGAATACACTTAGTATATCCACCTGTGGGAAGACTTGTTGGCAAATTCTTTGAGAGGAAAGTATTGACTGGCAGCCAATGAAACTGCCAGACACAGTGCAAGAGCTTATTTTACAAAGGAAGAAAGCAGCAGAGGCAGCTTTTCAGCTTCCAGTGGGTAATTCGAATGCTATCTACCATGTCATCAGAATGACAAGTTGGTTTAGTTGGTTAATGTTCTGGGGCAAACTGTGAAAGTGAGCAACCATTTGAAGTAAATGGCAATAACACTACCAAGAGATCTTCTGGTCTCCTAGTACAGTGAAGGGCTTTTGGAAGCCTATTATTCTATTCTATTCTATTCTATTCTATTCTATTCTATTCTATTCTATTCTATTCTATTCTATTCTATTCTATTCCATTCCATTCCATTCCATTCTATTTACGTTTGGAATACATCTACTTGCACTAATATATTTTCCACATACCACTTTTGAAATGCTTCTAGTGTTACTTGAAACACATTGGAAGTCTGTTTAATGTAATTTTTACTCCTATACCCAAGCATATACTGCTTTTCATTGATCCTGTTCAACCAGAAGACAGTGATGATCTGCTTATAGACTGTTTCAGTCTGCCAGGATTTCATCAATGAGAGCTCATTTCACAAACAGCCACTGGAAAGGAAAGAGAAAACAACTGAGATTGGCAAAAGGAATTGCCAGACTATATTTAGGATTGTCTTACAAATATCACCAGGAAAGGTACAAGATTTTCAAATATCATTATTGAATTAATCAGAAAAACAAGTCTTTGACAAGAATCTTCATTGTATAATTGCTATTGATGATGAACGAAGAAGTTTTCTGCTATTTCAGCTTGGTATGCCAGAAGATTCTGAGTCAGTGTTTAAAACATCTCACCAACATTTCTGCAAGAACATCAGTATTTGTCTATTCCTATCTAAATGTGCATAATTTGGCCTTGGATATAGAATTCTTGGATATGGACGACCTGCCCATGAGGGTTGGGGCAACAATGTAGTGTTTTGTGCATCTAGACACCAAGAGAACCAGGATTACTCCTGGCCACCTCAGTTCTTTTCTAGTAGAGAAAATAGCTCTCAGTGGTCCAAGCCCTGCTATAGCTCCTGTCCAGAAGCATCCATCAATGTTTTGGATGGCAAAGAGGTGTGGATGGAGGAACCCAAAACTGCTGGGAAACTCACATAAAAACCAGACCTTTGCACGTGCCATCTTCATCTCTGGCTCTTGCACCAAGAGTCCCAAGAAGAGAATCATTAGGCCTTGCAGTGGGTGTTTAGGAATTCTCCCTTCCCAGTTTCCTCTCCCTTTTCCCAGTGTCTCTCTTTGGTCTTCCTGCACATTGTGCTGACACAGCCTGCATGGAAGACAATTTAGGATTGGGTGTGTTACAGAAGAGCCACAGGGTGCTCTAGGACAGGACAGTTAAGTCCCTCAGACATTACAGACATGACACAAAAACTGTTCAGGGCATCTCTCGACGTTTCCTTTGCCTTGGGATATCAAACAAATCCTCTGATGGCTGTGCACTGTTGTGAGTTGGTCACTAATAGGAGTTTTGCCTTCTTTGTAACGAATGGAACATGTACTCAGAAAAAGAGACAGAGAAACACTGTCTCAGTGGAGATTTAATGTTGTTCATTGAACAACAGCAGGATGCCTCATAGAGAATATGAGCACTGAAAAATCTATCATTGAGATCACAAGAGTAGCTAATGGATCACTTCAGAAACTTTTGAGAGAAATTAGGTCCCATTATGTTTCCAGATCCATAAATCCAGAGCACATTTTCTAATTCTGTGCCAGTTGCTCAGTTCAAATAATTCAACATAACTCTCTGACTGTAACCAAAACTAAAGCAGGTAAGAATCTAACCTGTACCATCCCACAGATTGTACCCTTAAGTAGCATCCTTTGTATAAGATGTTAGCCCAATTCTTGATTCTCATTAAAAAAGGTCATTAAAATGCAGTGAACAGGGAATTATCCTAATAAATCACAATTAGACTGATTATACTGTCAGTACTAAAATAACTGTGACCCTTTGTTGAAGTCACATCATATTGAACACTCCAAATTGCAAACCTCACACAACATGAATGATGATAATATGGCTAATAATGATACCTTGACTTTGTGATGGCTAATAATGATACCTTGACTTCTGATGATAGTATGGCTAATAATGATACCTTTCAGATCTATTTTCTAATGCTGCTTATCGCCCTCGTTTGAGACTGCAACTTTTTTTTTTTCTCTCTAATCAAAACCTTGAAAATAACAAATCATGCTAGACTTAAGAGTGTCTTCTGCCCCTGTGGAATTAAGATGTGAGCAGAGGGGAGCTCAGGAGATCTGTGGCACTTGCTGCCTACAAGCCCTGGTTTGTGGAGCAGACCTGCTTGATGTACCTGCTCAGTACTTTCAATTTCTCTTTCCTCTGAAATAATTGCACTTTCCTTACTATTTTTGCAAACTTTACAATGTTATTTTCTGCAGTTCAAATTTCATCCAGTCTCTTGATTTTGTTTTGTGGGTGTCTTCTGGGAATCATGTATTCAGGTGGCAACAATTAACCAAATCTTCACATGGTCCTGAAATGAGATTCTTCCCCAAAAGACACCTTCAGCAGAAGGGTTTATTCATTCCATCATGTTTTCTTGATAGCAATTTTTCTTAATAATCTTTTAGCTGGTGTGTTAAGCATCAGTTATGTTGACAGGATTTAATGAGTAAGAGGCCCTGTTACAGTAATAAACAACTTCAGAGAAAATGAAAGATGGTCAGCTCATTATATTAGCAGCAAATTACCAACACTGCTTGGCTAGGACTGTAAAATTTGTTAGCTTATAAACACCATGAATCACGTTGGAATATTTGCTCTGATGAAGAGCATGTACTGAACCACTTACACTGGCATGCTGGTAGTTGTGTGAGTGATACAACATCATTAGTTTTGGTAATAGCTACTCACAGTTTGGAGTGAATGGCTAATAATCAGTCTTCAGTAAACTAGGACAGATTTCTAAACCACGAGGATGTCTCCATTTCAGCTGCAGTGCCACAGGGACCTGGCATGTTTCAGAGCAGCTGTGAGTGTGTTACCTCCACAAGCTACATGTCAAACAGGCTTAAAAGAGGTTTTGCTGGATACCATAACAGGCTTTTTCCAGTGCTGCTGTGCCCAAGCTTGACGGCAGGGACATGATTCAATGTCTAGAAGTGGACTTGATTTGGCTCTGACAGATATTCTGTTCTGGAGATATTCCTATATTTTATATGTATATATTCTATTTTATATGTATATATTCTTTCACTGTATTTATTGTAAGCTTGCATCAACGCAACTGAGATCAGAATTCTGGTTCACCAATAACAGCTCCATCTTAACTAAATCACTGACAAGAATGGGAAAATTGTTAAATCTCAGCTTCTTAAAATTGTTCTTTTTTTGTAAGATTTTAGCAATTATTTTAATTAATTAGAAGCATTTGAAAAGAGCAAACAAAACTTGTTTGCAGCACTTGTTTATGGAGAATATATTACATTTCAGACAGTTTAGCAGGTACTTTGGCTAATGATTTTATAACATATCCATAACTAGTAATTCTCTAGGAACTGAGCTCTAGTTAAATGGTTGTTCAGTCAACAACAATCAGTTGTTAATATGCTGTGGAGCAAAAACCCTGAGAATGAGCAGGTGATGACTACAACAATTAGTACTTCAAGTGAATGAAAGCAGAATTACTGCAATCCTTGTATCTGGGTGGAGCTTTAAGACAAAGTTATAGGAAAAATAATTTGAAGGGCTTAGCCACGATATAAACATGCTGAGCCCAATTAGGTTTCAAATCCATTCCTGCAAGGAGTTATAACTGCTCTTGGTTTGGAAACATCACAGACAAAACAGAGCTTACAACAGGCTCTGGCTGAGCTGGAGGGGAATAAACAGTGAATGCATTAACGAATGCATGAGGGTGAAAAAAAGATCCAAGTATTAAATACCATTCATTTTAATATTCATAGACCTTTCATTGAAAAATCTCAAAGCAAATGTCTAGACTTTAAGACTTTCAGCCTTTATAAGACTTAGAGACTTATGGTATTAAGTCCTTTAAGACTTCAATGTCCAGTAATCAAGCTGAATGTTAACTTGTATCAGCTGCCTCAAAATTAGACTCTTACATTCTTAGGAATTGAATTTTTTAATCTGTAATCTAAAATGTTAACAAACAAATTACATTATATTTCAATTCAATAACCATATTTGTTTCCATAATTAATATTCTTCCTCTTCATTCAACACAGAATATGCTACCCTTAAATCAATGATATAAAATAATTAGCACATTTTGAGCTTTATTGGTATCCTAATAATACACTATTGTTTTAAAAAGAATTTTTTTCCTATTTTTTAAATGAGTCTTTACTGCAAGAAGAATGAATTCCTGCGTGAAGAACCCAGCCAAATGTTGTTAGACCATCTTTCCTACAGAAGATTTTTCCGGAGAAGTTAATAAGAGCTACTGAAGGAAGGAATTATTCCTGTCCTTTTAATCAGTTAAATAAAGCAGAAATGCAGAGTACTGCTGTTAAATATTTTCCAAGGGGTACTTATATCCGTTTCCAAATGTTAGTAACTAGATAGCTTTTCCTGTTCTGCAAAAAGGATCCAAAGGAAGATGTTAAAATGTAGAGAATCCAGGAATGTCTTTGGAGTTCAGCTATTCCTATTAATTAGTTCTGTGTGCCTAGGTGAATGAAGTCCACTAGGGCAAACATTTCAGACAGAAACTTAGCTCGGATAGTCGGTAAAAATTGCAAATAGTTGCAGCCTCAGGAACATTGGGATAGTTTTTCTGCTGGTAAGAATTGTATGCAAATAAAGAAGCTGCTTCCTGTGAGTGATAACAAAAAATTGCACTTATTAATCTCCGGAATTTATAAAAAATAAAAAATATTTTCTATTTTTCTGCTACTCTGGCTGCTGAAGCTATCCTAAATTTGTTCTAGAGTGAAAATGTCATCCATTGTAAGAACTGCTTTTGTTACAACCAGGAAAAAGATCAATTGGAAAAGTATTTTCCTTGGTACTGATCAAGAACAAATTAACACAATCGCATTGCACATTTTAATTTCCAAATAGGACAAAATCAGGTCCTCACTTGTGCTTTCTTCACACATATGTGTAACTGAAGAAACTCTAATGTAATTTATTTTAAATAGTGGTATTTCTGCTTCTATTTTTGGAGAAGAGATTTCCCTGCAATTTCAATAATATGTTTAATTTAAATATAAAGGTTTATGAACTTCAGAGGTATCACCAAGATAAAAAAGGCAAAAAACCCCCAAACCAACAAGTTCCAAAATAAAGTCATTAATCTGTGATTTGAAATAAGAAATAAGAATAGCTATTATGTTTCATTAATTAAATTTGATTTAATAGTTTTAATTTAATTTGCTCTTCTCACTTTCCCCTCCAAAGGCACAGAGTTCTTGATTATTTCACACTTCCTTATGCCTTTTCTTACTCATTCTAGAGAATTCTAGTGATATATTATTATATCACATTATTTATGAAAGCATCCTACAAACTTATGCATTCAATCCCATATTTTGGAAGATGTCTCAAACACTCATATTACTTATTAATTTTACCTCCTCATTTTTAGATACTGCTAGAAAATGACAAATAATTCCTTTCAGTATTTTAAAGGGAAATTTGCAAGTACAAACACCCAACATATTTTCCAAATTAGACATTTATTGCCAAGCTTGTCTATCAAACATGTTTACAGGGCAGTTTTATATACAGTGGACATGTAAGAGGAAAAGTGAGTTTCTTTGATATTACTAAACACACCTGCAAATATACTCATGTAACGTTGATTTCCATGTTCCTATTTCAATGTAAAAAACCATTGCTATATATTTCACCTAAGTCCTGTAATAGTAGGGTTTTTTCCAGAAAAACTATTTTATACATGGACTTATCTGTTAGACTTCCCCAAAATAATACCAGCCTTTAAGGGAAAAAAATTATCTAGATTAGTCTTAGCTGCTGGGAAAAACCCCTCAGAGAATTGAAAGTATGTAATTACAGCATAGCATTTGACATAGTCTTTTAATACAATGTTTGAACGTTATTTTTATGATTATAAACATTAGTTGAGTTTTTAATTTTAATTGTTAAACCCATCTATGCTTCACCCTATATCTAACATTTATGAATCTATGTATCAGACCAAATATAGGTGTTAAGTAATTTAACACATGGTCCTAGCAGTAATAATAAACTCTCCTTTGAACTGCAATATAGTTTTGTTCAGTGAGTGGTTAGAATGTGTACTTAATTTACTGAGATAGAAAGTGATGTTAATTCCAGCACTATTTAACATGCTTCAAACTTTGCAGTTTACTTTGGGAACACTGGAGTTCAAGCACTGCTGCAGGTTGTCTAGAGATTGGGATTATCAGCACCAATTATCAGACATTTCTAAGCAGCACCTGAACTGTATGAACTTTTGCATGTTACTGAAATACCTCTAAATCCCTGTTTTTCAGATTTTAAGCTTTATCTTCCTTTCCAGTATCTTTAAGGTGAAGGAGATTTAGATTAGACATCAGGAAGAAATCCTTTCCTCTGGGGATGAGTTCATCACAATCTTGGTTTCATCCCACATGGGTAAAACCAGCAATCCCTGTCCTTGGGAACTGCTGGATAATCCTTTATGCATGAAAATATGAAGGAAACAAGACTGTTTTCTATTTTATTTCTTGTGGGGGGAATTTGTATTACTTGGTTTTTTTTTGCTTAGAGTTCTGGAACAGCTTGCTTGCCAATACCAACCTCAGTAGAAAATCCAGTTCCAGTGGGAGTTTTAGTAATTTGACAAAAATTTGGGAACACATGTGGGAAGGAAATAACACCTGTGCAAATTTGAAAGGAATACAAGGAAATTATTCCTTATGATGGACACATGGACAAGTGGGGACTTTAGCTAATGCAACTCAATTAGGATTTCTTGAAAAAAATGAACGACTGCAAGCGACAACCAAAATGAGCCTAGGAAACTGATTGGCTCTAGATTTATTGTTGTTACATGAAAACAGAGTTTGTGGTTATTTGAATTTAAACAACACTTGTGTGCATGTTTCAAATGTGGCTGCTAAATTGGATAATCAGAGAGATTGAAACCTGTTGCTTTATCTAGCAGAGAATTAAGAACAGGATTAGAAAATAGATGTTTAAATAAAACATTTGAAGAGCTTGGATTTTCTCTGGCTGGTTGAGTTTTTGTGAAATATGATTGTAGTTGTACTAATAACTGCAATTGTGATGCTTTACGCTGCACAAAAACCATTATTGCTAATGCAAGGTGAGGAACCTATTTGAGCTTAGCAAAGAAGTAAAGTGAGGCACATAGAAGTAAAGTAATGTGTGTGTGGAGGGAAGGGAACATGTGTTAATGGCTTGGGGGAAATGATTGTCCTATTGTCATTGTCCTATGACTGTATGATTGTCCTATGATTGTTTCTTCTGGGAAAACATATGAATATATATGTAAAATATAGTATCTGAACAGGAGCTTTTTCTGTCCTCAGCATGCAGCATATTTCAGAGGAGATATCCTCTTGTGCATCCAGCCAAATAAAGAATGCGTGCTTCTTACTGCCACATCAGAATTAAGGAATTTGGATTTTTACAGATTTCTGGTAACAAGACTATGTTGCCAGATTTTGGGAAAAGACAGAAGAGATTGACAAAGAAAATGAAACTCCTGCCTACAACTGTTTTGTGTTTTGCCATCACCAGCAGCCCTTGGGATCAGTGTGTTTGAAGGGCTGATACCCAGTTTGAATGGTGTGTGCAGAAATCAGGATGAAACTGCAAGGAACAGAAGAATTGTCACCAACAGGTGGGTTTTCTTCTGTGGAGGAAACATGGAGGTTCAACCTGCAGTAATTTTTCACACAGTAGAAAATGGAATAGCATAACTTGTATGCTTACAGAGCACTGTACAAGTGAAATACTCTGAAGAACAACCATATTTTTCTTTCTCTCTGAGGAACTGTTTAAGTCAGAAGAAGACTAAGACATGTTTCGATTTCACCACTCATAACTTGTGTCGTCATCTATATCTCTGAGAGTCTTCTCAGATAATTAAAAGGCCATTTTAGAAATCTGAAAAAGAAAAGAGGGTTAAAAAAAGTAGTCTTAAAGTTCCAGAAAATAGACAACAGTTATCCTGGACGAATCACCGAGCCTGTTCTGTACTTGATATATTGCCATTAGTTTCAGCGAATGGAATAAATCTCATTTGCACCTTCTCTTTCCCCTATGGCTATAGCTAATTTATCCTCCTTCCCTAAACACTGCTCTGACAAAACATCAAATTAAACAGCTGTGCACGCCTGAGCTCCATGCAATGTGTAAGAGCTGCTGCTGAGCTTTGCATGTTCCATAGCTTGTTCCAGTATCATTATTTAGAGCAGGAGAAGGGGGTGATCCGTTAGAGGAAGAGAAACCACCAACCACTATCAGCTACACATCAGTCCCTTTTATCACACTGTGGAATTAATATCATTTGCTCATTGAAAGGCCACAAATGTGCCTTGTTTTGTACAGTGCTTGAAATATCAACTAAGTGGGTTTGTGCAAAGCTTTTGGCACTGTTCCACGTTCCAGACTTGTCTCTAAACCTGAGACACGGGGATTTGAGAGGTGGATCACTGCTGCATGTGGAACTGGCTGGATGGTCAAACTTTGAATGTTATATATTACATTAGATGTTATATTATATAATATTATATCATATTATAT
>VZRM01001689.1:32251-173188 GCA_013397955.1 Grantiella picta
TATATGAAAAATTATATATCATATATGATGTAAACTCCATTGTCCACTGATGATTTCTCTCCTCAGGGTATTGCAACTGCAGCAGCTTCACACCCCTGTTGGTGCCATGGACTGAGGTGGAGGCACTCTCAGCATCTTTGCTGATGACACCAAGCTCATGAACATATTTTCCTTCAAGTTAGTTCACAGCCATGTCCATGCACCATTGCCATGTGAGTGCATTTTAAAACCTGACAGTGTGTCATATCAGACAGACTAAAGGATCTCTCTAAACAGCTGAAGCAGTACACAGAAAACTCTCGAGGGCAGTTTTTCTGAACCCCACTTTTTGAGCTCCTAATTTGTTTCTGAATCACTGTACCAGTGAGTTATAAAAATTTAGAGCTAGAAGTTGGCTTTTTTTTTCAGTGTAAAATTAACAAGTGTCTTAAAAAAGAAAAAAACACCAGAAAACCAACAAACCAAAAGCAACTAAAAAATGCTGCTAAACTTAAGGTCAGCATGTTGCCACCAAAATATTTTAAAGTCGAATATCTGCTTTTAAGGTTTTTATTGAAGAATCCTAGAATGGACAGAATTTTTAAAAGATAAATCATTGGCTTGGCCCTTCTTTTTGTAGAACTCCACATCTCTTTCAACGTTCCAAATTAGGCTGTGTCAGTGTAAAGATGTCTCTTTAATTTATAATCAATATTGATTGCATTATGGACCTGAAACATTATTTCAGCTCTCAAACAGTGTCCTAAAACTGTAGTGCAATTTCTCCTTGCTGTAATATCACTGGACTGACAAAACCTGGACTTAAAAACATGTATTTCCGAAGCAACTGCTGCAAAGTGTTGTTAAGACAAGTCAGTTTCTGGCAAGAAAAAAAGAATATCGAAGCAATTCTCAATCAGAAGAATTTTCAAGGTAATTTGTCTCCCCAGGTGGCTCCAGGTCTCACAATCAAGTGAGCACAGGCCTATAGACACTAATCCCTTGAAAACTGTATATGTAAATGAATATAATCGCTATTTTAACTTCTTTATCTTATGTAAAACTTCATAACTTTCGAGAGTTTGTCACCCAGGTTCTAGCTGGAGGTTATTTGGATTACAAAATTAAAAAAAAACTTTTCATCAAAACCACATGTATCCAACACCGGTGTTTCTATAGAAACTTTTTTTAATTACAGAATAGAATTCATTTCCATAACAACCCAATTCTATTGTCTTCAGTTTATGGCAAGTATTGGCACACTTGAATTTTCCAGACAGGAAAATCAACTAATCAACACAAATTACCATGAATACTTAAAGAAAATTGTGAAGATTTCTTTAAAATTTATCTTTGCAGGATAAAATAAATAGCTCAAAATATGGAATTATTTTCACAAATCCAGCACACTTATGTAAGTCTGTAAGTTGTTCCTTGAAGAAAAACGTGTGAGTGAACAATCTTTCATGTTCCAAGTACAGATCTTAATTATGCAGACACTTAATAAATGCATGTTGGTTCTGGTTTCATTGCTTGTTAGCTTTGGAATATTCCCCATTAATCACTCACTGAGGGAAAACTAAATCTCTTTGGCTGTACATGCACACAATCCAACTGTTGATCTCTGGGTAAATGGCAGACTAAAATGTTTCCTTTCAAATAGCAGCTCTTATTCAGTTCTGCTCTATGCCTTACCCTTCAATTAAATGGTGCATTTGCCTCAGCCTGCAGCCTGGGGGAAGCTCAGACTCACGCTGTTCACAATAAAGGTGTTTGCTGAACAGATTACCTATTGCTGAGCACTGTAGGTACACCTTAAGGCCTAAATATACTGGAAGTGTCACCTTGAAATAAAGGAAAATTATGAATTTTCCATTACAGTTTTTAAGTAGGTGCATTAGTTAAAACACAGTATCTCTCTTCTTTTTTTATTGTCACGATTTCGTATTACTCTATGCTCGAAAGTTGGTTAAAGGGAAAAAGTGAGAAAATCCACTTTAACAGAGCTAAAAAAATCTACTAAAAACCTATCACTGTTTTAACAGTTCAAAAATACAGATTAGGTACTTTATACTGGGTAGTTTCCTTGGAATAGGGTGGTCACAGCACTGTGCCTGACAGAGTTCTAGAGTTCAAAAATAGTTAGCCAGAAAAATCCCTGCTCCAACTCCTATCTTCTGCTGATTTTTCTGCAGCCTAGGAATGACAAAAAAAATTGTACTTATTAAGCTGCAGTTAATACAGTGTACAAATTATGAAGAAAATTTAGGAGTGGTAAGTCATTCAAGTCCATTAAAAAGTCAAAATTCCATCCATCTTTTCCACAGTACTGCTTGACTCCATGTTCAGATTCGATCCCTACAATTCTCTCCCATATTTCCCTTTATTTCTTTTACTGTCCTGCCTTTTGAAGGAAACATTTGCTTTTGCCATTCTTACATATATTTATGCTCACCATATATCCATGGGATTTTTGGATTCCCTTTGTCTTTATCATAGTTTGTCTTACGTGTTTCTTCAAAAGACAGCTACTGGCAGATGTTGTTGTGGGATTTCTCCCCATTATTCTTCAATAGTCTTGGAGTCTTGAGAGGTCTCAGTTAACTGGAAGATGATAAGAAGGAAAAATTTGGTAACTACAGACCTGCCAGTCTCATTTCAGTGCCTGGGAAAATTACGAATGAGGTTATTCTGGGAGCTGTTGGAAAAGTGGTCACAGTTTGTGGTCACAGCCAGTTTGTGGTTCACAAGGGGAAAGTCCTGCTTTGCCAACTTGATTACCTTTTGTGGCAAGTTCACCAATTTTCATATGCAAATTCAATAAAAGCAGCGCCTTTTGCATTAAAAGTCAGTGAGTGTTACTAGGGGTTAATTTATTATTGCTTTCTGCAGTGGAGAAGAAACCTTAGGGACATTTTTTCCTGAGTATAGACGTCTCTTGACTTTCTTTTCTGTCATTCCTTCCGGTGCAAATAAATGATCAGTAAACAGGGGGTACAGGGCTGTTCAGTGACACAAGGCACAGCAAGCGCTGAGTAAACTGAATTTCTGCTATGGATCCTCTCTGGTTTGCTGAATTAAATGGATTTGAGCTTATTGTGCTATTTTTCCCAAAAGGCAGTAAAAACAAGGTCTTTTAGAATGCCAATTTAGAACTAAAAATGAAAAGCACCATGTAATTTAGATGACTATGTTGTTAGAAATAAATATTAATTTCATTTTGCATTTTACTTTTATTTTTATTAATACTGCTAAATAAGTTGTCTCTTATTTATAGAACTTTTTCTTTATGCTTATTTAATTTTTGATGCTGTAGAAAAATGTTTTGTTGGCAATTATATAGATCCGACAGAAGCTTATCTGCTGAGCTATTTCACTGACATTGTGTACAAATCCACAGCAATAAAAGTGTGGTTGAAATAAACTGTCTCCACAAGCATCCTTTACAGAATACAATCATTATTAAAGAGAATTGCTGCATGAGCTTTGATCATCTTACAGAATCTGAATAAACGTTTCGTAGACATAGAACGTGTTGCAGAACATCGATGCGCATTGTGAATACCAGCTGGTGGGAATTGGGTCACAGTCACAGAATTGCTGGTGTTGCATGTTGTGGTGTGAATGATCAGCGTGGGGAAAACTACTGAGTGCACTTGAATGGGGAAACAATTAGGAGGGTATATTCATGAGCAACCCCTGTCGATTTTTGCAATAATTGTGTTCTGTAAACAGGGAAACATTGGAAGAGTTTTCTGTGTGTGTGTTTGTTGTTGTTGTTGCTTTTTTTTGTTTGTTTGTTTTGGTTGTATTGTTTTGTTTCATTGTTTTTGGGTTGGTTTTTGTTTTCTTGTTTTGTTTTGTTTTTTGGGGTTTTTTTTGTGGAGACTTGAATTCCTCAGTATTTTTGAAAGCTGGAATAGGGACCATTAACCTCCTTCCTCATAATTTTAGGATGAGACATATGGATATCAAGTTGTAGTAGAGAAAAATTTCCAAAGAAATATCTGCTGGGCTTGGATGAAGTAAACATACAGAATTATTGATGCTAAAGCTGATATTTCCTTACAGCTGCTACTTTGATCTTTAACCTTCACATTTATGATCTCTGTACAGATAAGGGCACATGATTCAATTGCAAAGTTACCTGCAGCTGTGGAAAGCATTGAGGAGTTCCTCAAAGGTAAGGAGAACTAATGATAGTGCAATTTATATTTCATATTTTCAGGTAATTATAAACCAAAATCTAGAAATGCTTCTATAGCTGCATAAAAATAATCGTTCATACTTAAACTATATCCTTCTGAAGGCCAAGGGTTCCTCTAACTAATATACTTATTTAGGCCTGTCAGTTGCTTGGAAATGTGCAGCTAACAAAAATGCTACCCTGCTTTCACTGGGAAACAAAAAAGATCTGTAGTACAGAGGAAACACCTTTGTGATCTATTCATCTCTTACAGAACTCCTGTCTTGTGTAAAAACATTGATTTCTTGGAGTATTTTCCTATGAGTGAAGGGCCAGTTGGAATCTGGAATTTTTCACTGCAGCATAAGAAAAGCTGTTGCTCTGTTTCCATTCTTGCTCTAATAATTTGATATATATTACCAAATTGCTTGCTGTCTTCACCAAGGGAGTCCAAGTATATTCCTGTGACAGTAACACTGGCACTTTTCTAATATTTCCAGTTTCCTGAAGCACATCATAAATATCTATATCATTAACTCCAGAGCAATTAATTTATTCTTATTTTAACCAAATTTACAGATAAACAAATACAGACTAGCCTTCTCATTCAGCTTCTTTGAAGTCCCTGGGGGGGAACTTACTGCAATTAGAAATAAATCTAATGTATCCATATGTTTATTATCTTGGACAGGTAATTTAAGGCAGAAGAAGATCAAGGAAGTAATCCTATGTATTAGTCCACAAACCAGCCTTTTCCTCTTACTCTCACAAACAGTGCTTGTTTTAAATATTGTTAGAAGTCAAAACTCCCCTCTAACTTAATTTTATATATCTTTTCTCCTTGGTTATCCCTCTAGCCATTCCAATGTTAGCAGAGGTTATTTAGGAAAAGACCCTGGCCAGGAAAACAGGTCTCAAACTTGTTTTTGGAGTGCAGCTTAAGCAGATGATGTCATTCTCTTCTAGACTTATTTTTCAAATTAATGCTTAAGCTTTAATAAAGATAATTGCAGAATTGTCTTTCTCTAGATTCATGATCTCCTAAAATAGCCACTGAGGCAAAAGCTTTGGTACCTAATCTTGAGAATGACTCTGTCTTCGTGACTCTTTGCTTTCCTAAGGCGAGGCAATTGAGTTTCTAAGCCCTTTTTTCTGGCTCTGATTTGGTTAGGCAACTCAGTCTCTGGGTCTTAAACAAACACATGATGGCTAGAGCCAATAATTATCACAGATCCCTCTCTTACCTGCTCCCTAAAAGCTGTGGTGTATTTATGCAGATTTTATTCAGATAAAAAGCTCACATGTGATACGGACTGTGAGAGTAAAGGTAAGCATAAAAGTGCAGGTTTCAACCCAGAATCAGATGTAAAAATCACCATCTATTCTTACAGAAGGGAAATTCTTCACCTACTACACCAAAAGTGAATCAGCTCTTGGTAAATGTAATTTGAACATCATTTCAAGTTGCTCAGAGTGAAGATTTCCCTGAGACAGATGGGAAGAGGTTGTATCTCTCTAAATGGCAGTCTCAGCCTGTCAGGAGTGGCAGAAAGGTCTAAGAAATGTTACCTGCTGTTTATTTGAGATTCTTCTTTGCAAACAGAGCAGTTTTGATTCTCGGGAGAGAATTTATCCGTATGCAATGGATTCTGTCACAAACAGTTAATCAAAGAACTATGGAGTAGAACTGTGGATGAAGAGGACTTGCAGGCTGACCGTGTGGGATAAACAGAATAATGTTGCTGCTGCTCAAACCAGGGCATCCCACACTGCCATCCAGTAAGCTCTACTGTCATTTACATATCCAAACTTCCCTGGGGTTGTGTTTTTAGCCTTAGAATAAGTTGAGGTGATATTTTCATTCTATGAAAGTATCTGTATCTACAAAATAATTGGAGTTTTCTTCAGCAACCATCAAGTTACTATTTAACCTTATACTCCATCACAGTTTCTGCCTGAGTATCTTTGAACAATTAACTGTCTATAAAATAAGGATTCACATAATTCTGTTCCTGGGGACTCCTCACTGCTCTATTGCTCAAGCACCCCATTGTCATGGTTTCAAAAGGAACTTATAGTTACTGTGAACACCTTGGGATCTTTTTTAATTTCATCTGACATCAGATTGCTCTAATCACGAACTCTGACAAGGAACTTATGCAGTGCTAAGCAAAGAGAATTTTGGTAACATGTATTTTAGACTCCTCAGAAGTCATTTCAGTTTGGCAGTTGCACTGAAGTCAATGCAATTGCTCCCATTACCATCTAGGATTGTAAGTTAGTGAATCCACATGAAATATTATCAAATATTGGTTTCAGACAATGCCTGGAGTAAAAATCATAAAACTACAGCCTTTGCAATTATGCTGTGAGGTTTTCATTGAGCTGTTTAGTATCTTCTAGTGGTCTTGAGCAAAAATCAGTTTTCTAACAAATAATAGCTTGTGCTTAGTGTAGTATATGGCTAGTCCATGGACCTCCCTGCTGAGAGATGCCAAAAATTTATATCATGTCAGAGCAAGAGTGGAAAAGCACACGAAAGAATGAGGGGATACAAATACACCTGTACTTTGTTATGCTAAGGCAAATGTAGAGTCTTCTCAAGGAAAGTGTGCATATTTAGTGCAAAAAATGGTATGATTGTTGTTAGTTATTCTGTTGGTCTAAAATTAATTCAATTGTAATTAAACTGACAGACAAACACACAAAGCATTTTTAAGCAGTTACATTGCAGTAGAGAATACAATGTTGACAGTATTCTGAGTATGATTATTCTGGTGATAATAGTAATTATAATAGTAATCAGAAAAGCTGAGGAGGCAAGAGGTTGGAATATATTTTCTCTGTTACATGGAGCTCCAGCACCTTCAGTAGCAAAACCAATGGCACTTGCACTCAGCTCAAATAGAGAAGTTGCTGCACAAACAAAAAACATTTGTCAAATGAAAAAACATAACTGATGTAAACATTATAGTACTGAATACATGCTTAAAGAACAGCAGAGACACAGTGGAAATAATTTCACTAATTCCTGTGTGTGTTCTGTTTTGTCCAGTGAGGGGAATGGACCAGCAGTGTGAGGCTGTGTCCTCAGAAACAGCCAATCACACTGTCAGCCCTAATTCTCACTGTTCACTAATGGTCCCTATTCTCTCTCAACACAGTTGTTGTTCACAATTAATTTCCAGGGTTGAGTGGTTCAAACGTAAACAAAATGACTAGGGAATGCTGAAGGAAAAAAAGAAAAATGGTAGGAAATGGTACAAGGCAGCAGACAATCCTTCCCAAGGAGAACAAGGTAGGGTTGACAAGGCTAAACACAAACACTTTTACCTTGGAGCCACTGTGAGTTAATTTATTTTTCACTATAAAATAGATTTTTTCTTCCTCTGAATGTTAATAATCAGAAAGTTTTTTTCCACCAAAAGAAAAAGATACAAAGCACCTTCAGATTTTGAGTTCTCTTTCAAACTTTTTCTGTTAGATAGTGACTGAAAAATATTGAAAGGCACAGTTTTCCTAATTCAGTCGCATTTGTGCAGGGCTATAATGGCATGCCCCGAAATTATTGTGTAAGGAACACAGAAGAGACATTATTGTACATCATACCATGAAGGACTTGATGTCAATGGGCAAGCCAGGTAGTGGTCACTGGAAGTGAAGATCAGCTGTAAAATAATTAGATAATTACTTTAAGAGTGACAAACAGATGTGATTGTGAAGCTGTGCCATGGAAAAAGAAGAAAAATCAGCGGTGCATTTGCTGGGCTCTGAACATAACAGTCATTGTTAGGAGGGAATAAATATGCCATAATTTAAGTTTTTTACCAAAAAAGGGAGTACCTACCCCCAGATCACTTGTTTTAGCTGAACTTAGTTGCAACAGAGAATAATATCCCAACACCCTTTGAGGGTTTGTGGAGAACCCTCAAAGTACCTACATGAAAAGAATAGTAGTAGTAGTAATAATAATAATAGTAATAATAATACCAATAATTTAAAAACTGACAACAGAGGCTTTGAACCAAATGATTTTTTCCAGTAGCACTACCCTCACCTGGCTGAAAGTGCAGAGCACAATTTAATGAAGCTCCCAAGGATTTCTCCAAAGTTTAATTTCCTTTTCATTTCCTTTCTCAAGGTGTCAGCTCATTCTCCCTTCTCTACTGGGCAACTTCACTTTGCACACAGACAGAATCCCTCAATGGTGTTTGAAGGATTCCTCCACAGCCATATCTGTGGTAAGATTGTTCCCAGGTGAAAGTCACGTCTCAGAAAACAATGTCAGGAAAAAGTCCAAAAAATCCTCCATATTCCCAAGCACATAACTACAACACCAAAATCCTGTCAGATTTAGAGAATGCCTCCCCAAACAAAACAAGGAAGAAAAGTCCTCTGTGATGCTAAAAGCCACACTCATGAGTGAAGACTTTAAACAAAATATTTTTCACTTCAGATCTCACTTTATCTGCAGACCTATGAGGACACTCAGAGCATTTAAGCAGTGGGGGTCTATTTTTATTCTGTCCTCGTGGATTTGCATTTTTGTTTTCCCTTCTCCCTCTCAGGAAAGAGAACTGACATGCTTCCTGTGTCAGCACATTTATGCATTTTCACCCATTGTATTCTATTTTTTAGCTGCTAATTACTTTCAACAGGCCAGATGTGGGTGTTAGATTCAGGGGATCAAAAGCCAATTTGATCTCTCCTGGCTGAAATGAGAGACTGACAAAAAATGGTTTAAAAAAGCAAGAAAAAAATGGCCATATAGGATTCTATGGAATTCTGACCCAGCACTTAGGATTCCTAGCTACTGTAATATTAACATATTAGATAATATCAGTTAATTTATTAGGAGTTATATACAGGTATATTATGAATGTACAATTTTGAAAGGTTTTTCTGTATAGGTTACAGCAGGTTTCATCAATGATGTGAAGAGAACTAAAAACTCCAAGGGGTGATAGTTATACAGATGAAATCCTAAAACTTAGGACAAAAGAGTACAAAGTTTTGACACTACAAATAGCTAAAACTTCAATTACTTAAAAGAAGGATGCAGAAACTGTTGAGGCTTGGAAAACTTAAGAAAATCCCAAAGGAGCAGGTGGCATTCATATTCCAGAAAAGATGAGAGAAAAATCTTGACATGTGCATCTCCCATCCCCCATTTAAAGTTTACATGTTTTACTTGTAAGCAAACACACAAACCTTGCAAAGATGGAGAACTAGGAGAAGAATGGTTTTAGAAGTACATCATCAACTCTCAATTAGGACAAAAGATAGTCTATAATTTGTGACAAGTTATCACATGCTTGTCAAAATGTGTAGATCCTGAATGCTGACTGCAAGACAGACACATTAAGCTGTTCCCAAGGATATTCAAAATGTCATTTAAACCAGATATTATCCTGGTTCTGCATCTTGTGTCTTGCTAAGGCAATTTCTCGTGTTTCAGAGAAGACAGAGAAAAATTTCAAACCCCTTGTTTTATTTCAGATGGGAAAACCACTAAGTGTGGCTGATAAATGAAATGCCTATAAGCAAGGGCTGGATTGTATGTAAATATGATGTGATAAAGTAGAAATTATTTTCATAGGTACTTGGGGATAATAATGCATTTCATAATCAAACTTTGCTTTCTCTTTTGGGGAAGTCTCGATGCTGTCCTTTTGTACTCTTTGAAACTTCTGATTTTAGACCTCACTCATTGTAAAAGAATATTTCTGTTACAAAAAAAAATCTTTGGGAAAGGATGGTTTCTTTGACTGTTCTCTTCTGCTTCCTGGGTTTCAGTGCAGATGTTTAATGCCCAATAGAGTTGTGTAATTAACTGTATTTATCAAAAGCAAACATTCTGAACATCCCTGCTCTTCTGAAGGTAAATGCAGTTTGGTTAAGTCACTCTCCAAAGAGATTTAGAGAACACCATTCAGGCTTTTTGTGCTTGCAATCCATGTGCTTGCATTCAAAAAAGCTGGGTTACACCCCAGACTGAAAAGGCTTGAGAAAGCAGAGGAAACCAAATGGCCTCGTTCACTGCTGTGTCCCATAACTGGTGCAGCTTCACCTCATTGTCCATGTCCAGCATGGAGAAAATATGAAAATATCCTAATGGAATACTGAACCGAGCTCAGTCTGGGCTGATGAGCTAGACCATCTCATGATGAATTGCAACTATTGTTCTTATGAATTCTGAGGAGAGGAAACACAACAATCATGATCAAGGCTTTATCATAGAGTTTCAGGGGTTTTGGCAGATTTTTCAATGGAGCAATCACCATGGCCTGGTGAAGTCAGCCACTGGAAAATGAATCTGAGTCTCTGTTGTGAGGATAAGAGCCATGAAATGATGAAAAACTGGTGTTCTCTGGTTGGTGTTGGTTGGGAACAAAAAGCAGCAAATGAGAACCCGTAGGGATATTTCTAAAATACTGATAGCATGATCCGGTTCAAAATTTTTGACACCCAGAGGCAGAATATAGTAGATTTGACAATGACAGTTGTTTGCTAGAGCACAGCAAATGTGTCTCTATCTGGATGTGGTGGATGGAGAATTCTTCCATGCAATAGAAACATTTAGAGTTGACATAGAATATGATTGCCAAATTTAGTTTCCTATTATTTTCAAAAGCAAATTTTAATTGAAATTTAATTATAGAAATAATCATTCTAATTTCTATATATTGACCTAAAAGATGAACAAATAAAGAAAAAGCATTTCCAGTCTTCCTGTTTTGCTCAATTTACCTGCAGAGCTGTTCAAGTTTGCAAAGACATTTATTCCTTCCCTCAGAGCAAAGAGGGTCTACCTGTAGGTAACCTGCACTCCTCAGGATATTAATTTGCCAAGTTTTAAATGTTCTAACATAAATACTTGTTCTATTTTGTGTACAAATTATCGCCTAAATAAATTTTGTTCTATTTTGTGTACAGATGATGGAATAAATGAATATTCTATTCAACATCCAACCAAACAGAGTGACTAATTGTAAAAGGGGAAATAGGAGGAAAAGGTGGAAACTGATGAATTATATGGATTAGCATGAGAACAAGTAACAGGGCATAAGAAAGTGGGTGGCCATATTTCATCCTTTGATGAGTCTGTTACCTAGGAAACAGAGGACTGAGTGATTGCACAAATGACCCTCTGCCTGTGGATTTGATTTGATGAAATTATGTAGGACTGCAATTTATGCAGAACAAGGAAGAAGATTGTCAGGGGCATTGTTTATTAGGTGAAATAAAAAGCCTAGAAACCTATTTTCATTTCAATGAGCTTTTAAAGCATTTATTACCTAAGTCTTTGGTCTTTATTATCTATGTTTCTGACCTACCAAAACTATACAATAAAAACGGACCAATCACCTCATGCAGCTGATTAATCACCCTTTATAAAGGTTCCTGTGGAGAACACTAATCATTCACCAAACTCCAGCTCTCACCAGCAGGACTCGAGTTGATGCCAGCAGACATCCAGTTGGTGCTGTCAGGACAGCATTTTGACGACTAACAAGAAGTTCATGAAGCTGCTATGTCTGCTGGCTTTCCACCAAAGGCAAACCAGTTAAAGAAGCCATTCCATGTTTTCACATGGGACAATGAACAGATATCACTCAATTTTATAGATGAAAAAGCTGGTAATGATTCATCTGCTACTCCCATAAAAATCTTTGTAAAAATATGAAATAATCACAGAGAAAATGATAGTGTTTTCCACTTCTTGACACAAAAAAAGTCCTCTGAGAAACTAATAGGGACAGTGGAAAGAATTCAAAGACCATGTTTTTCAATATAGTGCAATTAGCTTCTCTAGATATGCTTTTCATCACCAACTTTCTAAAACTTTAGGAAGGTTTGATTATTTTCGATGATCTTCCAGTGATCTTCTAATACATTGCTTCTTCATTTTTTGTACAAATAAAAAGCTTAGAGTACACTTAAAATAAAAAATCAATAGAAAGGCATAGGAAATAATATATGTAATGAAATTCAGAATGGTCAAACTGAGTGAGCTCCAACAGTCTCCCATTGCCCCGATGTGCCAGAAGAAACCTGAATATTTTCCCTTGATATTCCCCACAATTCATTATAGAAAATATGCTACAGTAATCTCTTCTCCTTCCCTACCACATTTTTAGTAAGGGTTAGTATTTTCCCTTCTATGGAAACCTGCTGATAAGAATTCAATATGACAGCTGAAATATATTTTCCTTTGCCTCATGATTATTTCCCCCCTAATTTAATATAATATCAAATATTTATTTAGTTAAATAGCCTGAATTTCTTCTGTCATGAACAATTAAGCACGTGAAAAATTTTAATTGCTAATGTAAACTGTGTTCCTTTACAGCTGATCTAGTAAAATTACTCCTTCCATGCACACGAGCTCTGTGCCACAAGAGCTCTGCCATTCTCAGAGTATCACTAGCAAGATGGGGAAAGCTGCTGTAAAAATAATGCCAGGAAGATCCTGAGCCATGCTCAAATTGTTCTTTCCTCATGGATCCAGCCAGTGAACTGGAACAGAGAGAAAACTGGAAGATTTAATTCTGCTGACAAACTTTTCAGACTTGATGTCCCAAAGACATGGTATTTACCAAGTTCACCATTTTATGGATGACTGCTCCACTGAAGAAAAAAATATACAATCTTTCTAATAAAAGCACAAAACTGTCTTAAAAAGTAATACTGCAATTGATGCAAAAAATGCTCAGTAAGAAACCCCAGTAAATATATTCAATGATGAAGAGCCATTTTAGCTTGTGATCAGATTAATAAATAGTCTGCATTACCTATTTAAAGACTTAGGTTGTGCTCCCATTAAAAATCAAGTGTTGTCAAGTTGTTTTCAGACTTGTATTCAAGAAAGTGAATTTTAACATATGAGAAAAAAACATTTCCTTACCTTTATGGTGAATTTTTAGATATTTTGTAAGGAGTCTCCATGCAAAAATAGTTCCTACTAGAAATATTCAAGCAAACATCTCTGCCTAATGAATATTCTAGCAGGTCACTCAGTGAGGCATGAAGGTTTGACATGTTGTTTTCTAAATGATTCCTCTGCAGGGTGGGAATTTTTATGCCAGAACTCACTACATTTCAGCACTGACAAGATCCATTAATCCTTGTGGTGAACTGGGTTGTGAGCTCCAATTTTCCTTGGAACTGTTTATAAAATATTTGAGTTATATTATTGTCAATTCTAGATTAACAAAATTGTTAATACAACATTAGGACAAACCTCACAGCTTTACAGTCATTTACATTGTTTGAGAGATTAAATATAATTTAAAAGGAGAGTTAATGTGAACATGATCTCTGTTTCTGTGTCATCAGCAGATTGTGAATCTGAACCTTCAGGAAAACAACTTTGACCTTTACATCTCTATCTTTACCTCTAACTGGAACATCAACAAGTCACACTTACTTTATTTCATTATCAATTCCTTGAACTCTCAAAACTTCTTGAAGAACCTGTATTAACTGTTTAGTTCTGCCCCAAAAAGCTCTCTAAGCCCAAATTCTTGTTGTAGATGATGTCTCAGACCAAAAAATGTGGAAAAAGTAAATCACCGTATGATAATTGGTAAGAAGAGTAAATTTAAGCAAATATGCAACCTGAAAACTAAACTCCTCTTACCAGGATCAGGACTACATTTATTAAGAAGAACCTGACATATTGTGCCTATTTTTACCTGCCACCTAAAAATACTTCTTCTGAGCAGTAAAATGTCAAATCAGCTATCAGCAAGACTTTGTCTAAAATAAGTTCTCTGAAGCTGTGTTTCCTTGGTTGTTCCATCTACCAGAAGACAGGTTTAAAGTTCTCACTCTGAAGGAGATCCTAAAGGCACAGCACTCGACAAGGCTGGTGAAAATTGGCCAAAAAGGCCAACATTTTCGCAGTTAAGTGCATATGAGATGCACAAAATGCTATTTGTCTGTATTTTCAGAGGTTATAATCTCTAACACTAGTGTCCTCTGTCCCCATGAATAAACCTAGGAATTGGAATCTACAGTGGTATGGCTGAATGGTCCCTTCCATGGAATGCTTCGGGAATGGTGGGGTGTGAAGTTCTCATCTGTGGAATTGCAATCAAAGAATTCGTTTCCCACTGCTGGTCTAACAAAATGCAAAACAACACAACTCATCCACGAAGGGAACAGGCAGCTAGCAATGTTTTATAAGAGACTGACTTGGTCCATAGCAGTTTGGTACATATGGTGGGATTTGCCTTTGAATTGTTTCTCGAATTTAATTGTGTCTAAGTAACATTTTCAAAATAATTTTGATTTTAAAAGAGAATCTTGAAAAAAAACCACTTAAAATCTTGAAAAAATCGCTTTCCTCTTCAGTGCTTTGGAGCTCTCCATGCTGAGTTCAGTCATAGGTATTTCAAGTGATTGCATCCTTACTCTACACTTAGCAGGAACAAGAGTCATGAACTATTCCAGTGCAGAGCAAGACAATGAATGTGTGCTCAACCACCAAACAGTTGTGCTCTTTTTCACTTCATAAAATGTAAAATGCACTCCTTGCAACACAGAAGGACAATCTTGGAATTTATCTCACAAATTCTTAATCCTTCCGCAGTGCAAAATATAATTTATGAGCACAGGGAGAAAGACATCAAAAACAAAAGATTGGTTATGATAGACCAACTTTTAAATTTCCTGATGTAGTCTTTCTCCACTTGTACTTCTCATCAGCATAAGGCAAAAAGAAAATACAGTCTTTACAAAGGTGATGAAAGACACTAGCAAATGGGAATGGAAATGAGGAAAAATAGTGCATAACATTCCAAATGTGTTTTGTTGAAGTCTTCTCCCAGCTGAGAAGAAATAACAAGACTAAAAAAATGGAGCTATGAGAATTTCTTATCACTCTTAAAACACACTATAACCATTCAGTTTCTAAAATGGGGGATTAATCCCCTGGTTTTGTGTACACCACACAGTTTACCATTAATCCATGGGGGAAACTGCAGCTGGGAGGAACTATTTCTGACAGAGAGATCCACCCCTGGGCAGAGGGCTGAAATCACCAGTTAAAGAGAGAAAAAGGTGTAACACAACTCTGTGTTCATCCTCTTGAAATTCCTTCCCCTCAGGAAGCACAAGGCTGCTTGTCACCCAGGTGTGATCAGATTTCCACCTTCAGTCATCTCCTTTTGCTTAGGAGACACAACTTTTCGTTCTTTTTTCTTCTGTATGCAGAGCAGCATTACCAAGGGAAACTGCTCCCATATGACAATAATAAAACAAAAATGGGTTTTGTGTGTGGGAACTCTTACTACTGAATGTCTTCTGATTTCAATTATTAGAGCCTTAAATAGGAATGGACTGATATATTTGGATGGTGTGTTTGGAATTTGCTTTTGCCTTGAGGGAAAAAGATATGAGGAAGGTACATTTGTTTTGGTTTTGATAGGATAAAATAAAAATTTATTTTCTGGTTTCAGGAAGCCCATTACTCCCTCTTTTGCTCGTTTCCATTAGGAGATGCTAATTCAGGTAGGGATTGAACTTTCTCTCATTTAACGCCAAAGCCCAGATTCTTGTTCAGTGTTTATCCTCCCCACTGACTTTATTAGATGACTGCAGGTTGAACCTAACTGCAGGACCAAAGACCTAATGAACAGTTTAAATATCTGACACCCAAGAATTAAACCTTGATTGTTTTGGTTTTTTACCTTTCTCAGGACAAGGTTTTCTGGGAGAAGTGAAAAGCATCAATACAGTGAGAAAAGTTACAATTCTTGGATACAATATCATCAATTAAGGCTTGGATATCCTCTTAGAATTTTTAAAAATGCAGACTAGAGGCCAGCAGTCCTCTGAAAATTCTTTGGAATTACAGGGAATATTACTATAGCAGAGTAGTAGTGAGAAGGCTCTTAACCAGAAGCAGGACACAGTGATTGAGTGGATGACTATGGTCAGATTTAGTATTAATCCTGTACCCAAATATTGCCAAGGTAGTGTCTAAATAACAGCTCTATTGCCTGTTGCAGTGCATTCAAATACTGGGTCATGGTGTCTCCTGTTGAGTCAGTGCTCCAGTGGGACCCCCTTGCTTTCTAAACTCCTCAGGGCAGTTTTGGTGAGCTTGGTCCATGTAGTCTCAGGCTGGGTTTAGTGTCAGCAGGAGTGGCTGGGAATGTGCAGCTCTACAGTCTTTGGCCTTGCAGAATGTACAGCTGCAGAGCAAACCCACCATTTTATGATTTTAGCTCCATTTTCGAGTGGAACTTAGCGGTTTTACTCACTCATCCCAAAGTGTGTGTTCCTGGTCTGCAGGCTGGATGATGCTGAAGGCATCCTGGGCAGGTGGGATCCACCCAGAGGGTGATGTGACCTGAGGTGACCAGTTTGGCCAGCTGACCCCCTAAAGTCAATGGCAAACATCTTGGCTCCCCAGCTCTGGGATGCATTAATTCTGATAGCATTCACACAGAGCCTCCTGCAATAGCCAAATCTTTCAAATCTTTCACTAAAATTTAAATCCTGCCAACATTTGAAATCTAGTAAATAATGGAAGGTCATCTGTAACTATCAGTAGCAGGCTCAACTCTCTGTCACATTTGTGATTGTACTGATGTCTGGATTTATTGGCTACTTTCAGGTCACAAATTCTACTTCATATTTAAAAAAGCCCTCCAAGTTATCATCAATAAAGCAAAATACATAATAATAGAAGCCTAATAACTGGTGGAAGCCATTTTCTATCACAATCCAGCGAGTGAAATGGTGAGTGAATTTTGTGGATAAGGTATTTACATGGAGGCATAAATTGGTTCTATATAAGAAGTCAGTTGCAATTTTGTTTCCATTTGTTACGGTCTATTAGTTAAGAAGTCCTTTTATATACATATAATAGGAAAGCTGATGACCCCACAATGACATTGAAAAATAGATTTTTAGCTAGGCAGATCACAATATTCCCAGTGAAATCAGTGGAATTTTATATTAGTTGAGAGTCTTACTACTTGAATTCTTTCCTTTATTCAAGCAAAGCTATCAATTTAGTTACCTGCACCAACAGCAAATTTAAAACATGAAGCCAAGGTGACAACACTGACCAAGGTGTCTTCCCAATTACTATAACAAAAGGTGGGACAGAGATTACAACTCAGTGTTGGTATCTGCTTTTATCCAGTGGCCCCCAACTCAGGGTGAGGAGTGGCTTGACCATGACTGGGAATATACCTTATGATGCCACACAGAGCTCTGAGCTCATCATGGATAGGTGCTGGGGGCTCATGGAGGCTGCCTGCTGATGACAACTCAAAACCAGCAGGAAAAATTCTTTGGGGATTTAGCAATGTGTTGGGGGCGGGATAAACACACTATTGAACAGTCAGAAGTGTCCTGTCCTCTGCCAGGGGGAGGATTCCTCAGCAGCTGAGAACCTGGCAGCAGTGTGCCCTGCATGCCATCCCAGAGGATGTGGGTGATATCCTGCCTGTATGAAAACGCTGGGCCAAGGGCAGGATATATGAATGTGGGTAAGCTGTATCTTTTAAAACAGCAAGCTGAAATAATACCTGAAATAACAGGACTCTGAGTGTACTGGGCTGCCAGCTCATCATCAGTTAACCTAGCTTTGGAAACAGCACCTAAAGTCAGGAAAACTTTCCTATGAATGGAAAAACATTAATTGCCTGGGCAAGAACTAAAGTCAAAGTTCAAGCAATCATTCATCACATAGGCATTTTGGGTATGATTTTATGTCCTTCTTCATAAGATTTTTAGCTAGCATTGTTTAGATACAAGTGTCATTATTGACCATTGGAACAACGTCACTGACATATTTACAGATTCTCAATTAAGTTTAACACTGGAATAAAAGGTGATCAGAGCATACAGTAGGCTTACATAGAGCTGAACAGAAGGTAATTTAAAAGATTGTAAGCAACTGTTAGAGAATAAATGAACACTATGAACCGTGCCCACCTCTAGAACTTAGGTTATTGTTATAACTGCCTCATCTAATTGAAAGGGGACACCATTACTTTTGCAGCATTAATTATGTGTTCAGTCCCCACAGCTCAGATCAGGGGACAAGAAGCATGAAAGCATGTGCTATAAAAAGGGAAAAAACTGTTACTGAAACTGTTGTTCTAAACCAGCTAGTCTGTTGCTACTTGCTCATCATTTTCATTGTCAGCATTAGTGTTTAAGAAAATCTAAAAAGCAAAATTTCTAGTTTCTTAGATAATAAACCCCTTCCACTTTATTTCTTTCACGTCTGTAACAGAAATCCTGTGAATTTTTGTTTCTTGTGTATGAAAAATTTGTTTGCCAAATGAGGGATAAGGAAGAAAAGTGATAAAACTATCAAATAACATTAATGATGAAACCTAAAACTCTTTCATTTGCCTTTGAAGTCTATCAGTCTTGTTCTGTGTGTACTGTGTGAATGAAGACAAACTCAGTCATGGAAAGAAAAGAAAGGAATTATCTGTTTAATCTTCTTATATTGATAATTGCAAGGTGAGATAGTTTTTTATACTCTGTGCTTTCAATGCTTTCAAATAACAAGGCCCTCAGTATTTTAAACAAATTCTGCTATTTTTAGAGATGGCTTCTTGCAGTTTTACTTGTATTTTACTGATCACCACATTTGGGGCAAGGAGAGAAATGTCATTATTCAGTTTCTGCTTTTTTTCTCGTTCTAAGAAACCAGATGGTGATGGATTGCATATTTCATAAGCCAAATGTTATTGCAATTCTCAAGAAGGGCAAGAAAGAAGACCATGGTAACTACAGGCCTGTCTATCTCACTTCAGCACCTGGTAAAATTATGGACAAGATATTCCAGGAGCTGTTGAAAAACACCTGAAAAACCTTGCAGTCATTGATCAAACAAAAATAGTTTCGAGAAGGGAAAGTAATGCTTTACTAACTTACTATCCTTCTGTGTCAAAGTTATCCACCCAATGCACAAAGGGAAGGTAGGGGATGTGATTTTTAATTTCAGCAAAGCTTTTGGTACCGTCTCTCACAGCATCCTTCTGGATAAAGGATCCATACTTTGCTGGATGAAATGTCCAGCAAAATATACAAAATGGGATGAGTGAACAACTGATTGATGGGTCAGGCTCAAAGAATTAGAGAAAATGTTGTAATATCTGGCCAGTCAGTACTGATGCTACCCAGGGTTCCATTTCAGGCCAGTTCTCCTCAATGTTCTTCCCAAACCTGGGCATGACAATTGGGTGAAACTAACTGTCTTGACTATTTTAAGAGAAACAATGGATTCCCTCAGGGGCAGAGAGGCCTTACAGAGAGATCTTCATAAATTAGAATACCGGGCAACCACTAACAGTATGAAATTCAGCAAGAACAAAGGGCAGGTTTGGCACCTGGGGTGATGTAATCCTGGATGTACATACAGACCACTGTCCACCTCCCTAGAGAGCCTAATACTGGATTTGACCATTATTGCTGTAAAGAAATGCTTCCTAAAATCAAACTGGCACTGGGAAACCTGGAGATCATCCACCAAGGTTTGTGAACTTTTAAAGACAGGGTGCAAAGAAGATGAAGCTAGGCTCTTTTCAATGGTGACCAGTGAAAGGACAAGAGGCAGCAGGCACACACTGAAACACATATTGTAATATGGTAATTCTATTGACCATCAGGAGCACAGAAATCTGGTTTTGCTGTGAAGGTGCATGAGCACTGGCACAGTTTGCCCAGAGAGCTTGTGGGCCCTTCCTCCTCAGAGGTGTTCGAAAGCCACCTGGATGTTGTCCTGTGCAGCTCTAGGTGTCCTGAGCCATTTTGATTCTGTATCTTTCCTGCATGGGGTAATTTCACCAAATTCCTCTTTTTTTAATACTTTCCTGGACCCACCTTGATGTTTCCAAACTTCTGCTCTAACTCTCTGAGTTAAAACTATAAATTTTCTGAAATTTCCTGGGGATTTCCTAGTTTCCAGAGTGCATGACTGCATCTGTCAAGTCCTTAAAACTGAACTGCAGGAGCTATGTCTTGTCTTCAGTTCATCTAAGGATTAGACATTTTAAATGATTGCATTGAAATTTAAGGAAGTTTTGGTATCATAACTCTTACACTACCTCCTAAACTCATGAATTTCACTTCTAGGGGAGTGGAAAATACAGACAGACAAGTTTTATGAGCAAGCTCCTGTCTTGGGATGTAAATAATTGAATGAGTAGCATAGAAAATGAAATAATTTCCATTCTGTATGAATGATTGGTTCTCCAACAGACATTCTAATTTAATGCTTGCATGTCTTAAATATGACTATATATTGAAAATTTATATTCAAAGATTTTGCCAAGAGGTTCACTCGGTATTTCCTAAAGGAAAATAGATGAAGTAAGGAAAAAGCAACATCTTAGATGATAGATTGCAGAAGAAATTTCCAGAAATTATCTGCATTTTGAGTGTTCTGCCTCCCAGCTCTTCTTCAAATATGAAGCACCAGTCGAAATTACACTGAATAAATAGTGCAATGTTTCTAAAGGGCTTTTCATCCCTTCCAGTGTCTTACAGGTTTCTGTGCTAACACATCAGGTCATTATGCAAATTAAGAAGTATAGCATGGAAGAGAAGAGGTTCCACACAAATTTCATTTTGTCAGGTTTTTTTCTGTTCCTGAAGTGTCTCACTTGTCGATATTTATTTATAAAGGTGTTGTGCAGGATGTGCCACTTCTCCCAGATGTCATCTGCAGAGCTGAATATCCTGTAACTCTCAAAACTTACACTTGCAGAATAAACCACAACTTTTTTTTTGGAAGCTGTTTAAACACTCAGGAAAATAATCTTGTTTTCACTGTTTGTCACTGTGAAAGCATATAAGCTAATACTTATTTGCTACTCTCTACAAAATGGGAGTTTGTTCCAGAAATGCTTAATACAGGAAAGTCAAGTTAAGGTTCAGAAAACACTTGCTATTTTACAGTAAGGTATATATTACTGCTTCAAGAGATTTTGAGCACTATTTTTCCTTGAAGCACAATTAAGATATTATTCTAAGAGAATTTATTTTCTAGGGTGGGATTCCCTATTGGAAGTAGAAAGACAAGTCAGCAATGGTGATATGAACAGAGCCAGAGCACTTACCTGAGTGGATGGGCACATACATTTGATTTCCTATTTCTCTGGGGGCTTTTTTTTTCTTTTGTTGTTTTAACAATCTTTGAGAAGTCTTGGGCTTGTTTGGATGCAAAGTGAGATTAAGAATAGGCACAGATTTTTTTTTCCATATAGCTCCAGTCAAGAACTGAATAGAGATCACAGATGTTCAGGTCTGTAGATTTAAACCAGTGTGGTACAAACAGGAGCAAGTAGATGGCAGGCAGGAACCTCTAGAAACTTGGAAGACACTTTAGCATATAGAATATGCATTATTTGCCCAGAGAGGGCATTCACACCATCTGCACCAGAAAACTTGGGCGCAACTGATAAGAAGTCTGAGGCCTAACTTTCCATTCAGTCAAAGAGATACTAACAGGTGGTAATTCAGAGCACTTAAAATAGATATGGAAGGGAGACTTACACCCCCAGACCAATCAGTTATATCAAAAAATACTTTCTTCTTCAACACAGAAATAGTCCACAATCAGCATTCTAAATGACAGAACCTGGGAAGAAAAACAGCAACCTGAGAGACATATGGGTTGCTGACCTGACCACACAATTTCTCCCTCTTGCAAAATAATCACCACAAGCATGGAAGGATGAGAGAACACACTAGCTTTATTTCTGTGTTAGTAATACCTTATCAAATTAAACCAGCATCATCATCATCATCTTTTTCCTCTGAGGTGTTTGTTAAATTAATTCACCTTGAAATACTTGGGTTACTAAGGCAGAAAATGAGAACCCTTTGATCACTCTTTATACCTTAACCATAATAAAACAGATTTGAACACTTCACAATCTGCTTCCACTCTTAAGAACAGGAAAATCAGAAAAAATTGTGAAAAAAAATACTACTCTTTTGGGGGAAAATATTGTAAAAGGAAAAACAGCCAATGTAATTATGTAAGGGATGTTGAACTTCAGGTGGAAATGGCAGACATTGCCAAATTGCAATGATTCTGAAAAAGGTGAACTGTTGATCCAAATGCTGATGGGGAAGGATTGTTATTCTCTTTCCTTCATGCCTAGCATTCAGAGGTGAATAAGGATGTGAAGTAACTAGCTGAATAATGAAAGGAGCAGGAGGAAAGATCAGTCTGTGCAAAACACCATTTTCATCCTGATGCTGGAAAATACACAGGCATAATTCATACAAAACACTCAAACACAGGACACCAAGATCACCAAGTAACAACTCTGAAAGCAACTCTGTCTTCCCATCTGAAGTTTTTAAGCTGGGAAAAACATAACTTTCAGATATTTAATTTGAATTCTTTCTCAATAAGTATTGGGAACTACATGGCCTCTCTGATGGCTGCTGCATTATTTACTTCTTTCTGTGCTCAGGAATAGATTCCTAGGGAAGAGGCAATACAAGAGAAAACTACAATATCCTAAGACTAAGCCTCAGCAAGATCATGTTCCCAGGGAATAATGTTTCTGCCAAAAAGGAATTTAATGAGGTGACAGATTGAGAAGGATAATCTCCAGCCTTCCTAGCCAAGAATACAGAAATAATTCTCCAGGTGACCAAAGAATAGTTTCAACCAGGAGCTAAAACAAGATGTAAAATCACAACTTCCACAGAACTTTTTGGAAGGGCGTGAAACTTCATGTGATTTGCATTGCCACTGCCGCTTCGAAAGCCATGATTTCCCTGCATTTTGATCCATATCTCCAGCCATTTACAGATGTGATGGACACTGCACACCACCTCCAAGATGGTTGCATACATTAATAGTGAAGTATGTTCTACAAGACTCACAACTTTCTAAATTTGATACAGGCTGTGACTGACACTGCTTATGGTCACCCAGAAAACTGTATTTGGGGAAAATACCATCACATAACATATGATTTAGGTCACTGCTAAAATTCGATTGTAAATCCAACTGTAACTATACAGAGATGCTGTTACTTTTCACCATTTTTGTAGTGGCACCTAAACTAAGTTATTGTGGTGAAAATGTCCAGAACACTTTTGATGACTTCTTCCTCAAAGGTGACTAAAATTCTTTTTAACTTACTGAAACCAAGTTGTATCATTTGAATCTTGCAGCACCTTGTCTTAGTTTAATTTTCCAAAATTTGCAAACATCTAGAGCCAACCCACCATCACAGTCAGTATTTCTCCCATGAATCTCCCCCTTCTCCCCACCATCCACTGGGTTTCCATGTCACTCATTGACTTTCAGAATGGTTTTGCAGAAGTCCACAGTCAGAGACACTTTTAACACAAGTTTGTCATAAGGAATTCTCATTCTACATCACTTCAGGGAAATTGTCCACAATTTTAGTGACTTCACTCACCTCATTAAAACCACATACTGGATAACTGTAGGAAATTCATCTGATATATTATTATTATAATATTATTGTTTGCACTAAGCAATTTCAGACAGAAATACGAAGCATCAATTTGATACACAATAAGTAAGGCATTTCAATCAGATAGAGAAACACACCAAATGCATGGTGTGAGCTTCGCTGCTATTCGACATATCTTAAGCTATGGGCTGCTAAAACTTACTGCTGAACTACAATATTCTGAAAAGGCAAAATATCAATGACTTTCTCTGAGGCTGAGATTTAACCAACCACGGCAAGGCAAAGGTATTCTCAGATACTTCTATTTATATTGACCAAAGAGTTAATAAAATAATTTGTTGTCTTCTTGTGTGTATTTTCTGGCATCTATTTCAGATTTGAATAAGAGCACAGCAATTTATAAAACCATATGATGGTTTTATGTGGAGGCACAGAAGAGGCTGTTCAAAACTGCTAATGAAATGTTAATTTTCCATTAGCAGTGGATGTATCCAATGCAAGCCATGAGTTTTAAAGAATGTGAAAATTAAATAGTTCAAATATATCAAGTAAAAAGGTGGAGAAACTCCCTATTTGCTTAATTCTTTTAAATTCTCTTTACATCCAGTGTTAGCAGCCAACATTTGTGTCAGAGCATGAGGTTCCCTTGTCCCAGGCATTGGGAAAAGGAGACTTTATGCATAGGTATTTCTCCTAAAAACTTGTAGCTTGACAAAATATAGTCTAACCAATGTTTTCATCTGTGTCAAGAAAGACTAACATAAAACAGCATGACAGTTCCTAAAGAGCAACTGCAGTGGAAAACATGGGAACAGAGGAAAATCACTGAGTATGAATAAAGAGCCAGCAAGAGATAGTGATGTATAAAGAATATTTGTTCGGAAATTGAGTAATTTTTGGGATAATTATAGCTGCTGAGCAGAAGGGCTGAGCACCCCAGACCCAGCTGACATTCATGAGGGATTCTGGTACTCTGTATCCCTAATAAAGCAGCTTGATTTTTACAGGTCTGAAAGGAAAACAAAGAATTCTCGGTGTCTCTCTTTCTCTCTTCAAAAGTAGCACATGCAAATTTTAAAATTAATTAGGACAAGAGGAGTATTTCCCAGCTTGAGAGATTTATATAAATATTTCAGGCTATCTGGCAAGTTTTGGGTGAAATGATGCAGCAGAGGAGCAAGGAAAGCAATGGCAGAGCACAAAAGTGAGATTATTCTAGCACTAACCAGACTGCAGGGCCCATGCACCAAGTTACTCTGTTTTTATAGGAAATAAACTCCTAAATTCCATTTCATTGGTACTACAGGCCTCTATATTCTCCACTGGATTTTTCTCTCTTTACAGCTAATATGGAAACAGAAGCAGACATGGCAGTGATTTGCCTGCTCAAGCATAATTACAGGCATATCCATTCCTGTGTGTAAATTAGATTACAGCTCTGCTGCGTGTTCTACTAGAGCAGAGACTAATGGAAAACAGAATAATATTGAGTAAAAATAAAATTACTGGGAACATCATAAATTACCCAAATGGTGTTGATGTGACAAAATTAAGCAGGGGAGATTGACTGACGAGTTTTAGTCAGATATTTATTCTAGGACATGACTAACAGCCAAATGTATATTTTGACAAGGATGTCAGTACAAAGATAACTTTTAAACTATAACTAGCTTTTATTTTATTCCTTTAAATATTTTTCAAACAGTTTAGAAATAACAATGCACCCATATTCATACTTCCGATAATGATGATCATAGGGACTTGTCAGATTTGGTGACATGCTCCATAAACATGCAGATAGACTCTAAAGTTTCTCTGACAAAGATCTAATTTAGATAAAATGCTCTACAACAAAAGTAACACAGCCATTTGCTTTATTTTTTAGGAGCTGGCAGTGCCTGGAAATGATGTACTGCTCAGAACAATGCAATTCATGCGCTTGAAGTTAGGAACTTGAAAACAACATTGGAATTGCCTCTTTTTTGTCCTTTGCATTTTGCAAAAGGCAGCACAAAAGCATGTGAGTTTCTTAAAAGCTTTGGAAAAGCTGTGGATCAAACACATCATGCAGCAGATAGACTGCTTTTCATTATAGCAAACACAAATAAAAGTTTTTCCTTCTCTATCTTTCTTTTATGGGGAAAGGGAAATGATTTTCCCATTTGAGAAGTTGTCAGGGGAAGGGTGACTGTTGCTCAGCTCAGCAAAGTGTTCTTGATTTCAAATGAGCAAGCTGAGCTTAACTTATTCCTTGTTATTGACAGACTGAAATATATAATTATGATTCATGTCGAGTATTTCCAAACTACCTCCACTGTTGATTCAAGCTATTTGTATGGAGATCCCAAAATATCTCCTCTTCACCCCACTCACCATCTTTCTGTCTTTACTTAACAGCTGTTGCAAATGACAGAAGTTCCATGGAGCAAAAGTTGCCAGCAGGGTTGGGTATTTTAAAAGTAGATGAGGCACAAGTATATTTATGCTTATTTTCTTGGATATAATAACCCTTGCCTGTACAAAATACTTATGTGTTTTATTGCTTTAATAGTTTCTTCAATTAATTGTTTCTTCTGAGTTTATGATATAACTCTCTGAATTATTTTCAAGTGGGTGTTTTGTCAGGGAAAGCATCACTATTTATCCAAAGATGTATTCCAATCATGATGAATTAAAAATACATACTATTAACATGTATATTTTATTTTTCACTGTCAATAAATAAATAAATTTTCCCCATAGTAATGATAAGACTAACTGGGCTACTTCTACACTGAAACATAAAGCTCTGAGCTTTAGCAGTGTCCGCCCTTCAGGAAAATCTTGCTCTGGTTTCATACATGGCATTATTGCACTCACCATGTATTAAATTTAGTGTTGTGCCATTACAGAAAGGAAGCAAAATGACTTGCAAAAAGGTATCTTTGATTCAAGAAGAATATAATTTTGAATTCTGAATTGCAAATTGAATTGAGTGACATTTTCCTGTGTATCCTGCAATGTTTTGGGTACCACCTGCCCAAGCTCCTTGAAACCATTTCCATCATGGGTAGACAACAACGGGTGTAACTATCAGGAGGACTCCATTCCATTTCCAAATTCTTTGTACTACCTTATCACACTCGAAGTAGTCACATCTTCTGGAAAAACTGAGTCTTTTCCCGTTCATTCCTATAGAGTCCACACCTTCGGCATAATACCTTTTATGAGTTAATAGACATTTAAAACAATAGTTGAACTGCAGTGGAACTTCAGGGAACACACCTCAAAAGTATATTAAATTAAATTTAGTTAGTAAAAGACAGGAGGAAGGTATAGTCTATTTCCTGAACAGAGAGAAAAATGAAGAGTCAACTTGGGGATCTTGGCCATCCTTCCCAGGCACGGTGGGCTTCGTGTGAGCCCTGCTGAGTGCACTCTGGAACCACCACATGCTGACAAAATTATTCTACCCACCCCTCCTGTCTACCCAATGCCTCTGTGCTACACTTTGGAGAGTTAGGTGCTCTAAGAAAATCTATAAAAGCTGTTCTATGTCAACTAGTTCCACGGACTTTGAAGGGAGATTTAAAGTTGTGATGCAACACATCTGACTCCAAACAAGTCTTGACATGCAAGTGACAGATAAACCTCGTGATGAATCTCTGTTCTAGTGAGCACAGAACGATAGAACCATCAAGGCTGGAAAAGACCTTCAAGATCATCAAGTCCAGCCTCTGACTAAGTGCCACCATGGCCACTGTCATAGCCTGGACACGTTGTGTATGAGCGAAGACAAGGTTCTTTTGCTCTGGGTATATGCAAAGGAGAAACACTGACCAGATATTCTCAAGAGGTAAAAACCACACAGAAGTTTACTGGCAAAAATACAGAAAATCAAGGGACTGTGGCAAAAGAGCAAATCCAACACCAAACTCTATATAAGACACTTACTATAACATTACCATTAACTTAGCATTTACTTACACCATTCAAACTAGAAGCTTTTAAAACCTTAAGATGTTATGCTACCCAAAAGTTCCATGAAAAGAGAATTAGGAGAAGAAGGAGAGAGATAGAGCAAGACAGGAGAGAGATGGAAAACCACAAATATACTTAATAATGCCTAGGGTTCCAGCACTAAACCGTATTGGAAAGTGCCACCTCTCCTCATTTTTCATCATCATTCCTTTTTCTCCAGGGATGGTGACTTTACTCCTGCACTGGGGAGCCCCTGCTAGTGCTGAACCACTCTTTCAGTGAATAAATTTTTCCTAATATCCAACCTGACCCTACACTGTTGTAACTTTAGGGCATTTCCCCTTAGAATCACAGAATATGCTGAATTGGAAGGGACTCAAAGGGATCACCTATCCATCTCCTGGCCCTACAAAAGACACCTGTGTAATCCCATCCTGTGCATTCCTGAGAGTGTCCAAATGCTCCTGGAGCTCTGGCAGCCTTTGGAATGTGCCCATTCCCTGGGGAGCCTGGGCAGTGCCTGACCACCTTTTGGGTAAAAGATTTTCCCCTGATCTCCAACCTAAACCTCCTCTGACTCAGCTCCAGCCCTTCCCTGAGTCCTGTCCCTGTCACAGGCAGCAGAGATCAGAGCTGCCCCAGTGCTGCCCCTCGGGAGGATGTTCAAGATCTCAGTGAGGTCTCAGTCTCCTTTTCTCCAGCTGAACAAACCAAGTGCCCTCATCTGCTCCTCAGACAGCCCCTTCCCCACCCTTGTGGACTCCATTGGATGCTCTCTAATGTATTTTTTATATTGTGGCACCCAAACTGCCCCAGCACTCGAGGTGAGTCTGCCCAAGCCCAGAGCAGAGCAGGACAATCCCCTCCCTGGCCTGGCCAGCGATGTTGGCCTGCTGTCCCCAGGCCAGGGATGTCCCTCCTGCTCCAGGGCACTGCTGGCTCAGACCCAGCTGGCCATGGAGCAGAAACCCCCAGGGCTCCTCCTGCAGCTGCTCTGCAGCCTCTCCTTGCCCACTCCAGACACATCCATGGTGCTGCCCTGTCCTGTCCCTCGTTCTCCCTGAGAACAGACTGATCCTCCACCTGGCTGCTACCTTCTTTCAGGGAGCTGCAGAGAGAGCACTAAGGTACACCCTGAGTCTTATCAAGCCTAATTGGGTTTCTTCCCTAAATTATCTATGATTTTGACAACAGTAACATTCCATGAGAATGAATTGAATTTATGCTCTGAAAAATTGTTTTCCTGCTGTTTCTGAGCAATTACTTTATATGCCCTCTTGGTCTGTATAAGTGATGGAGAATTACTGTTTCCTATCTCTCTTCCGCATACCACTTACTGTAATTCATTCACTAAACACTCTCACCTTTATTCCAAAACAAAGAAATCTTGCTAATTTTTTCTCTCCTTGCATGGAAGTTCCAGAAGTTTTGATTGTCTTCCAGAATATTTTGGGAAAATTCTTTATATCATTTATAGTTCTTTATGTCCTTTATAGTTCTCTATATCCTTTATATATAGAGTCCTGATTTGCCTTTCTGGTATTGAAAATAACAGCATTCCTGGTAAGCATTTATGTTTTGAAGGTGATTATAATTTTTCTTTTGTTCTTGACTCCTCTTTTAGCTATTCCTACGATACCAACTGGTAATGCAAAAAATGCAAGTGAGATCATCACAAATCAGGAAAATATCACAGTGTGCTGGCATTTAAAAACAAAGAAATCAGTCTTCTTAAATTCTGTCATCTTCTTCATTATGTGAATGCTCTAAAGACATTGCTATATTTGATGCAAATGTTTGATTATGGCAATATCTAATCAACTAACTTAGAAAAACTTTACAGACAGACTGAGCCAAGTGTCCCAGGGAGATAAAAGACACTGGATAAGGGTGTCAGAGCAGTGTAGGAAGAAATCTATAGGTGTTTGGGAAATCCTGAAGAGAAAACAGATATAATTAAAAGAACTGTTAACTCTTTAGCCTTAGGTTACATTATCTTAAGCAGATTAAATACTTTAGTCTGAAAAAATGTTTTAATTTTTTTCAACATTTTAAATTTCCTATTTCTTCATCTTCTTTCTCATTACATCTTCATGAAATGCCCATCTACCTGTATCTTTCCTTACTCAACTCCTGCTCCTTCTAACCTTTCCAGATTTTGCAGAACAGTAGGATCATGATGTATATCTGTCATGTGTTTTGCCACCAAAAGAGAGAAGAGTCAAGATTGTGTTCTGAAAAATGGGATATTTAATCTACAGCTTATCTCTACCTCCACTTTTTAAAAGCCCTTGATAGATGAGAGAATTTACAGGTGGTACCTTGAGTCTGTTTCCAAGACAGTATTAAACCTTGCTCAAGGGGTGTGTCAGTGGAGAGAATAAACTGAAATCCTGCAGTGCATGCTGTCCCAAAGGAAGAAAAGGGAAAGTGAACCTTTAACCATAATTCATGCTGTGTATTTATGCCTCGTCATCAGCCTCACTGGATTCCTAGCACACTTTTCAGCACCTGAGTGCCATTTCCTAGAACTCACATTTTCCTTGTGAAAGCCTGTTTATTTAAATTTCTTTCATAATTCCCTTCACATCTAGGAATGGAAACTTGTAGGAATGCTGTCTGTTATGTTCCTTTGTCAAACTGCAAAGGAGGCTGGAAAGCTGTTCACCTTCCCTTTAGAAAGGGGAATTTCTCAACAAAGAGAAAGCTGTCTTCTTTCCATATCCCAAGATAACAATAATTTCTCACCAGAAAGGAAACACAACATTTGATTATTGCTACATATAACCAACATAAATCCTCCCTAGCAATATTGTTCCCTCACCTCTTTGCCAAATAGCACTGTCATTTTTAAAACACAAAACAATTTTAGTCAAGTCCACCAAAAGGTCCTTTGCATTTGGAGGTTTATTGTAGACCAGAGGAAATTTAATGTGGGGATGTCTTTTAAAATATCGAAAGACCTGGAAAACAGTGAAATATCCATAACTGTGGTACTTCTGAATCCCTGGGAGACAATCTATCCAACACAATGACTTCGATGACCACAAATCCTCAAGGATGCAAAGTTCTTCATTAATATCTAATTGGCACAGCAACTGGCTCATGAATACTCACTTGTGACTGTAGTATTTCTGATCCCACATTATCCAAATTTTCCACAGTGGAATGACGTAATTAAGCTCTGAAGACCCCGCTGCAATCAGAAAAATGCAAAAGAAAGCAGGCTTAGGGAATTTCTACTTGCTCTTTCATTATTAAACTTTTCCAGCTTAAGAAGATAAAAATAAAGCAGTTTATTCTTGCCAGATTCTTTTTGTATGCAAAGCAAAATTTTTCCGAAAGCCAAAAGCTTCAGGATAACACCGTCAGCCAATATTTGCCCCACAGGAAAACACAAACAAGATAATTTAAAAGTGTGCTGGCTTTAAAACTCAACAGGAAAATTAAGCCTACTCAAACTGCACCCTTTCAATAATGGAGGGAAAAAAAACCCCAGGACAGATTATGAGTTGGAGTCACAATTTACTGAAGAAATTGCAATAAAAACAATTCTATTAATAAAAGATTTTATAAAAGAAAGAATGGTTAACCCATAGAAAGGTTATTCACTGCCAAAAGACACCCCTGGTCCTCGGGGACAAAAACAAGGTGGCAGCTGTTCCTGGACAATAAACACCAACTTTTTCTGAACTCTTTCCTGTTTCTCAAATGCACATCTTCATCTGGAACAATCATCCAGGTTCCAGCCAATGCAAACACTTTGTGGTGTCGTGGATAAGGAAGCAGGATGAAGTTGCCTGTTCTCTGCTATGTCGACATGTATAGAAATGGTATGAAAATAGATGTGATACTCTTTAGGCCTCTAAATTTGGTATTTGGCTTGTCTCAAACTTCCACCAAAATGAGGGAATAGATGAGCTGGAGATGTGATTATATTGATATAAATTCAATTATATAACTATTATATTTATACAAATTAAATTGATATAAATATACCCAGTGTATGTTGTGCTTGGGTGTAAATGTCAGATAAACTGCAGACCAAGTTGTGGAATATAGAAATTTTAAGTACAAACTTACCCTCTGTGACCAGCAAGTGCCCTAGCTAATATCTTTTGTTTATACCCCTTGTGACTGTGTGGATTGCATCACTGGATTCCTTGTAAACTCATCATTTTCACTGCCAGAGTGACATTTGTAAATCAGCCGTGGAATTCCTTATCAAGCAATGGAAAGGTATTTTTAAAACTTTGTGCTTGAACTGAAGGGCACATAACAGGAATTATCAAACCCCACTTTTCTTTAATGTAGGCCAGTACAGAGTAATGTATCTAAAGCAAATCAAAGGAAAACAGAAGAAAAGAAGGAGAACAGAGGGTGGCAGGTAGGAGACTGTGGGAATAAGTGTATTCAAAGCAAAGCCTTCTCATCCAAATGAAGAGAAATGAGGAAGCAACAGCAAAGAGAGCAGGGCTGTGCTGTAGTCAGATCTACTTTGACTCAGCTTATTTTCTCCATCACTGCAAAGGGGCAGCTGCACCATCAGTCACAGCCAGAATGGCTTTTCCCTGTTAAATACACAGCTTGTCAGGCAGGTAACTAAATGCAGAATATGCTTCAGCAATGTATCTTAAGAACCCATATGCCAGGCACGACTTTCACAGTAAAACAATGAATTACTCAGGTTCTCATGGCTTCAAATAAAGCTTTGAGGACAATTTCCCAACAGACATTCACTGAGCCCAAATGAGCTGAAACTTAGTGGAAAAGTGTGAACTTTATGGGAAGGAGGACTGATTGAAACAATACTTCTCCAATAACCTCAAACTTCCTCCATTAGAATAAATGAATGCACTAATTAATAAATTACTCCCTGAGCCACTATTTTCTGACTAACTTCCATGCAAAACTTCCTTCACCTCCTGGAATAAAAAGTGTGTCCTTTATTGGAGGAAGGGGGTGTCAGCTGTTGTGAAAATCCTTTTTTCAGTGATTCATCTGTGTGAATTGGAACAGGACTTTTGCTCTGATTAAAGCTGATCTGGTGAGCTCAGAGAGGTGGGACTGTTCTGGGAGATCCTTCTGCATGAAGTAGGAGGGAAAAAAGGTGTTACAATGCAAATTTTCTTTAGAGTTTTGCAAATCCCTGCTACGGGGATTTTGTTTTTCAAGGGTTTCTCTCTCACTTGTAGCTCTTATTTGTGAAATTCGAAGTCTTCAAGCCAGGATTTTCCTGTGCAACAAATCTCAGGCTGATTCTTGAATAATAAGAGGATTCCTTATTTCTTCCAGCAAAGACACAGAACCGACACAAAAGTTACAAACGTGTTTCTTGCATTTGGTGACCAGAATTGTTTTAGGGATAATTCCCTGATGGTGAATTGTCCTTTTTTGATGACATTTGCAAGCCTGTACATAGTGTAGGAAATGCTGATACAGAATTTGGAACCTCTTCTCAAGGACCTGAAGCATTCCTCTGCAAACTATTACTTCCAGAAGCAAATTCAAACTACACAGGATTTTCAAAAATAGTTTTTAATATTATCAGTGAGAGCGTAATTTAATAATTATTTTCCTCAGGACAGAGTACCTCCAAATGCCATATATAAATGCAAAGCTCTGTTCTGTATAATAAAATAGACTATTTTGCCCTCATAATAATAGTGAAAACAACACCTAATATCTATTCAAAAGAATCTTCAGGTGTTTCTATTATCCTGAAAATACAAGAAAGAAAAAAATGTTATTGCATTCCAGATGTTCCTTAGGTGCACTAAAGAGCCCCTTTCATTTAAGAGATATTAAAAGCATCAAGACCATAATTTCTATGATATTTTTCTCTTAGTCTTTCAAAATCTCATAAAATCTCTTATAGGGATTTTCATTTCCACATCCAAATGTAAACTCACCCAAATAGATTTAATTTTGTAAAGACTGACTTTCCAGCCAGTTCACTTCCTGCTTAGTGAGTGGAGGCAAGTGTGTAAGGACTTAATTGTTTTATTTTGATGAAGCTTTATCAACAACTCTGCCTTAATTTTCAGTTAAAAACATCCATCTTTGCTGTCACAAATAATTTTGAAAGTAATTCAATGCATGTCTATCTGCCTTGTCATACCACTCCATCCCTTTCAATGGAGGAAAGACATAAGAAAAAAAAAAAAATGAAATTAAAAACCCCTCTTTCTTATGAAATCTACATAATTTTATAATAGATCTATTGAAAATCTGTGTCAAAGACAGCAAGTGTATAAAACAAGGCCACAGATGTCATCTTACTTACCAAACTCAACCACTGACCATTTGAAGTGTTCTTTCTCTGCTTTCTCTCTCTCTTTAAAAAAAAAAAATCTGAAATATTTGAATAGAAAAAGCGTAATGAAAATAATGATTCTGGGTTTCTCAAACCAATTTCCCTGTTTGATGAAAAATTCTATAACAAAATCACAAAGTCAGAGTGATGAAAAAGGATTATTTAAATGTCCAAACTTGGATTTTAAAGTTCCAGAATGTTCACACTGTAGAAATAGTCAACTTTATAATTCAGTTTAGGAAATCTAATATATTTCTTTCTATTTCTGTATTTTCTAAAAGATATACCAAAGATGAAAGAAAATTAAAAAGAAAAGTCTCATTTAGAGGGTAAGAAGAGAAAAAAAGGAAAAGAACAAGAGTATTTGTGCAGGAATAATTACTGAGAATGCTAAATATTCTGTACCAATCTAGTGCAGTGAATTCATTTAGGGAGGCACAAGGTCAGCTTTATTTATACCTGGCTGACAAATATGGGTGAAGAATTACCCCCAGAAGCTGATGATATGAATATGTTCAATAATTGACTTTTGACTGTAAAAAAGAGTTGCAATCCTATTTCAAAGTGTCTCATCCTCATCCTTATCCTCTGTGACACTGATTATAAAACATTTCCACAGGCAGCCTCGTATTTCCATTCTTAAATTCTTCGAAAGATTTTTGGGCTTACGTTGATATTCATCTTTTCTGATCACTCTGCTTTGGATTGCAATCAAGAAAAAAGATTTCCTTGCAAAGAAAGACCGTATAAGATACACATGTGAAGGACAATAGCTCTTAAGAGAAATGAATGAGAATCAGGCATCACTTGCTCAAGGAGGCTTTTAAAATCTCCACTTGGGACTGTCACCTTGACAAATTGTGTTCCAAGTTCAGAGATTTTTATGTAGTCAGGTCTACTATAATGAGACTTTCACAGCCATTTTAAAGAACTAGAGTAAATTATTCACTTTTTCCCTTTATGAAACACAGCTGGAAAATAGTAATGACTCTTTCGATATGGATTCCATTAACTAAATTCCTATTTTGGTAAAAAAATTATTATTCCCATTGCTAATTATGCCTTTTGCAGGTTTTTTGTGGATGTACTCATTGCACATATTTTACTTTGATTTTCCTATTGTAAATGCCAAAGTTAGATTTACATTAACTGCAAGTGTTTCATGTTAACATTAAAGGCACACCTTATGTACAATTTAGAGCCTATTTTAAACCTGGTTTTGGTTTTTTTTGGAACAATACCTGCCCTCTGGGGAGCACTTAGCTCCTTCTTACTGCCTGCTTCGTAATGAGCAGGTTTTTGACAACTTGGTTGATGACCTATTAGGAGCTTCCCTTAACTTGATTTTAATGGCAACCAAAACTGTTAATTTTTGTTTCTCTCTCTGCTTCAGGGTATTTCTTTTAATGCACTTAACACATTTTAGCAAAGCCAGAAGATTGAATGCTTGAAAAACTTGGTGGTTTTTACAAAGTTGAGTGGAAGTGTGGAATTTTTGTGTTGTTATAATAATTATTATAATTAAATATTTATTTTTAAAAGAAATAGTTGCTGGCTTCTGAAAAATAGTGATTTTTATTCTATTCTCTAGATTCTCTAGATTCTATTCTATAATTCTATGATTCCTTTGCCTTCTCCTCACTTCCCAACTTTATTAAATATTCTGTTCTTCCCTGCCTAACCTTCACTGCAGCTTTCAGCTAATCACTTACAGAAACTTCATCCCTTCCTCATCTCCTGCTTCACGCATCAAACAGATCTGGAGAAAAATTGCAGTCAGACCCTCTTTAATCTTTTTATAAGTGGTACAATGACAGGTGTGGTGTCACATGAGCTACAGGAGGGAGGATGCCACTAAACGTAATAAATTCGTATATTGAATGGACACTTCAGTATGTTATTTTCTTACAACTTCTCCCATGTAGCTTCTCAACAGAATTTTTTTACACCCATACACTGCTACTTCCATGCTTTTTTTCCTGAATGTCATACCCTCTGTCATAATTTCAGTGGTTCTGACAAATTGCTTTGATTTAGCCACCAATCTGAAATACGAAAGCAGAGTCAGAAAACAATTTTGTGTGCTTTGATGGCTCATTAAAAGTTAACATAATTTACAACTTAAAAAAGTAAATAACATTCAGGCAAAAAAAATTTTTAGGGAACTTTACCAGGAAAGAACAGAGCTGGAGTTGCTGAAGGAGAGCTTTTTTTGTCCCACTGTGGTATAATTCAAGATTTGTACAAAATTCAGTGAAAAGTATGATTAAAAATCACTGTGATAAGTTATATTTATGTACTCAAGACAAAACAAAAATCAAATATATTTGTAAAAACAATGAGCTGCATCGTTGTAATTCCTTCCAAAAGGAATAGGTGCCCTGTCTCTTTCTTAAAAAAAAAAAAAAAGATAGAAAAGGGAGAAACCCTAGAGTGACTACTTCCTAAGAAAACACCTGATAAATAAACTTGCTAAAATAATGGGACACTACATAGGACATAAATAATAGCTGGCCCAGAAAACTGTGATAAGCGAGATGATGAGTAAACCTCTGCACTGAGCTTTCCCATCGACTATTTGTGGCAACTATTCTGGGACCCCATCCCTGTATTGACTTTGTATTTTTGACATTATTAGTGGAAGAAATATATTTTACTGAGTGCTCAGGTGGTCTTAATTTCTTATTTTCCTCTCTCCGTGGGCAAGCACGCCAGCACCTCCATCCACCTTTAATTGGACTCTATCTAGTCTTTGTGAATATCCTGCAAACCATAAGAACAACAGAGGTGAGCAGTTGTACTAGCTGGAGTACAGCAATTGTATTGGCAACATAGCACATCCAAGTAATTCAGAAAGCTAGGACACTTAGCTCAGAATGTGGTAACAAATATTGAAGATTTCCCAGAGTTGTTCCCAGAACTGAGAAGCATGGTTAAAATAATAATTTACTACGAAATTAAAATAGTGATTAAAGCCTTTGTCAATACTGTCTGGGAGGTTTGTTTTATGCCTTTTAAAGGAACAGCCACGCATTGAAAGAAAGGTCCAACAGTGCAGAATGGCTTTAATAACTCTGCAAGACTTTAATAACCCAACAGACAGGTACAGAATCAGTACCCCTGCCCTGTGAGGTACTCATTCCACAGTGCTCCCAATTAAAATTACCAAACCAGCCCTTTGGAAGAGCCTTTGTTCTTTGTTGTAGTCTCAACATCAGTGCTCTTCTCTCTTTCCTCCTAGAAAAGCACCCTGAAAAATGAACATTTCAAGGGCATCCAAACCAAATCCCAAAGCACCACTCTGGGAGTTCTCAGCATACTCCTCCTCTCCAAAGAGTACTCAAAGAAATTCTGGTCCCAGGTATGTCCAGATGCTGCACAAAGCCAGCAATTCTAGGCTGACGTGGAAAGTTTCTGCCTAATCTTGCCTGGCATTAACATTGTCTACATCTCCTGACTTGCTAGAAAAACAAGATAGCGCTGAACATTTGTTACCTGGAGTCAATGAGGATATTACTTGGTCACACAAGGGCAAATCCTCCCATTTCAATTCTGACAAGGAAATGGATTAAGGTCTTTATCTTCACAGAGTGAAACACAAATATTTAATTCTGGTTTTTATGCTATCATCTCACACGTGTGGCTGTTCGAGATCAGTCACTGGGATAAAAATAAAAAGGATGTACCCACAAATGAGAATAAATCTTCAGGTTGCCTCATGAATATAGACAACAATGACAAGAAGGAGACATAAAAAGCTTCACAGGATTTTCTGTCTTTAATAATTTAATTTTACAGCAAAGTCAGTCAGTGGCTAGAAAATAGCAGGTTCAAATGCTGTAGCCTGAGCAAAGGAAAAATGTCTGCTATTTTGTTTGTCAGCAGACACACAATTTACAGTGCAAATCATGTTTACAGATGGTTTTACAAGTCTACAGGTTTTCAATGAGAAAAGGAGCCCCAACTTTCCACACTGATAGATTTTTCTAAATATTCTTCTGCATGTCAATGAATCTTTATGTGCTACAAAACTTCCCTGTAAATGATCTTAGTTTATTGACTTTTCCTTTAAGTCAGAAAGTTGATTTTGCAAAAAATATAAAAGCCTAAAGTAGCTGGTGATGCCTCAGACAGAGGGAAAATGTCGTATCAGTTATAAATGGCCAACTGGGGCTGTGCACAGCAGTGACAATGTCCACAAATGGAGCTGTTGGACATTCTCACTTTGAGAACACTGGAATTTCCGATCTGGAAATGTTAATTCCTGTGTTTGTATATTAAGAACTACTATCTCAGACATTCTAAGAGGAAGTCCAGTGCTACAACATCCATAAGAAAGGTATAAAATAATCTTGAGACCTGTTCAGTTAATACTGAGGACTTCAGACTATGTTCTGAAAAATAGTACTTCCATTTGGGACATAAAAATGGAACAGGAGAAAACAGATCATGAATGCATGACTAGTACTCTCCTATGAATTACAGTAAAATTATAATTACAGTAAAAATTTAATTGATACAAGTAAGAATTGGCCAAAATACCCCTAAATTTAGAATTCTGTCTGTCTTCCTAACCTGAGAGACATCATGACATTTCAAGAAACCGGCAAGATCTTTGCCAAGAGAAGTTGTGGCTGCCCCATCCCTGGAAGTGTTCAATTTAAATTCTATTTAAGTCGATAAATTATATTGATTGCAATAATAGACAATATGAAATACAGCATGGGATTTCCCAGGTAAGCATTTTCCCTCAACTATATCAGATGAAAGTTACTGTAAACTCAGTGCTGAATGAATACAGGAACTTCACTGTAATATTAATTGCAGGTGCAGGTAAAGCACAAGTGAAGTGCTGCCATACTAATTAGACAGATAATAATGAGCTGTTTCTTTAACAAGGCTTCCAGGTATGGACATATAAACCTGGATTCAGAAATAACTGAAAAAACAATTTCCCTCTTTTATGATTATTTTCAATTCTGTACCTACTGCAGCCACATTTTGCAATTTGGCTATCATTTGCAGTGATTTTTGTAATTTGTTACAGCAATTCCACAGATTTGTCCGTCATCTGATACAATATTTCTAGTGCGCACAGAACCACGGTAGCTAAGCAACAAAAAGATTGAGATTGAGGATTTGATGTTGTCTCAAAATGACCATGTTCTATATTTAATAGCTGTTGAAATGGATTCTGCTCATTAAATTGAGCCAGATTGCCGCTGGGTGACCAAGCTGTCTTCATTCAGCTGATGGGCTTGTGTTACAAGTTTCATGTTTTGGAAGTGGAGCTAAATGTTTATTCCACACCACAGCTGTCCCTCTGTACAGTCCCTGGTCCACTTGCAGCCTCCCTTGGAGATGAAGTTTCCACTGAGGGGTGATGTGCTGCACCCCAACCTCAAGCCTTGCATTCCACCTTGGGGGAGCTGCCAGCAGGAAAGATTGAATTCAATAGTAGGGAACTGTTTCTCACAATGATGATCATCAGTCTCTGGGGATAGAGAAAGTGAGTTTGCATTGTCTCAGCCAGTGGAATTTAGATTAATGTCTTGGGCTACATGAAAGGTGTAACCAAAAGCATGCATTCTATTCTATTATTCTATTCCATTCCATTCCATTCCATTCCATTCCATTCTAATAGATACTCCATAAGCTGTTAAGATAGGTGGGGCTCTTTATCCTCTCCATGACTCCTTATCCTTTCCTCTGGGACTCCTTCATCCTATCCTCTGGGGAAGCAGCAGCCACTCTATGGAGTGCCATCTCCACTGATGGGCCACCAAGTAGATGTGGATTACTAGAAATGACACTATATAACATGAGCTTTTTGATGATATTTGTTGTCAGATGCTTTTCTACTTTGGCCATTCATAAAAAGTATATTTTGGAGAAGTGAGAAATTCTTGAGCAGTGTATTACCTATTCCAGTTTTTTTCAAACACAATCAAAATGTCTCAAAAGTTGTTGAAGGCTTTGCTTTCTACAAAAATTCTCTATTGCATGCCAAGCTAATATGCTTTTAATTTTTACTGTATCATTGAGCTTCAGAGTCTCTTATACAAAATAATAAGACTGCACCATAAATAAGATAGACTTAAAAAAAACCCCACCAAAACCAACCCAAAAAAAGACAGACAAAGCTAAAGCAAAAGAAAGAAACCAAAACTTAAGTTCATTTCCATCTTCTCATCCAAAGTTCCCTGATGTAATGTGAACTCTGAAATCTGTCACTGTCAGTGCCACAATAACTTGGCACTAGAAGCTCACTGAAATACACCTGCAGCTCTTAATTTGTACCAGGCTGAATCAAAGGTTATTTAGGACATTCAATAGGAAATTCCTCTCTTTATCATGGAGCAGTGTGATATTTTAGTGATACCAGTCTGAGTTAAAAGATGGCTCTTCTCTTCAAGCAAGAACACACAAGAGCATCTTGCTTAAAGCAGCTGAGTAGCCTTGGAATCCTCAACAAAACTAATTCATACTAATCCTATTCTCAGAGATAATCTACAGAATTGCACAGGTGGAGACAGAATATTAGTTAATGATAATTTAGATTTAATATTTTTAAAATCGATTTAAAAGAAAGCAGACCACAAGAAATTACAGAGTTTATGCAATCTTAAAACCCAAACAAAGAGAGAATCACCAACAAAATAATTTTGGCAAAAAAGAGAAATACCTGTATTTCCCTAAAATAACTTGGGAAAATACAGGAGTACTAAAACATTGCAACAATCCACATACTTTTTTTCTGCAAATAGAATGTGAGCAAATACTTTCAAATCCCTTTTTGAACCAGCACTGCTGATGGCACATCTATCTTTTAGATACTGATTCCTGGCTTCAGGGTGGTGTACAGCAGGCGGTTCAGCCAGTTTAAACATCCCCAAGTACTACATCTCTATTATAAATGTGAAAAAGTATGTTTGGTCACTAATATTAATTGTAGCAAGCACTCACCACGTGCATTTCTGCAAGTTAAGAACTACTGCCATCAAAATAAATTATTTTTATACCTGCTGAATACAGTCAGTAAGAAGCAGTTGGCAAAAAGTATCCAGATGGATTTTTTGCCGTAAGTAAACAGAAAGGAGATTAATTCTTCTCCAAGAACATTGACCATTTTGCAGCCTTTATTCTTCCATCTCTTTATAGGATTAATTGTGGGAAGATCAGGTTTATTTACTGGCATCAATGAAAGCATTCAGCTGAAAATCTGCCATACTGAACCAGAAAATATGCTGTTTCTGTAATTGAAAACAAATCACAATTCAGACAATGTAGCAACGCCTAATAAACAGGAAAAAAATTCCTTGAACTGTGGGCTTTAATGGACAGTGATTTACATAAAAGAACAGATAAAAATATGAAGCCATCAGATGCATGGATGACCACTCAAGAGCAGCAAATCTGAGATCTGAATTTCATGCTAATTGATATGTTTTTTTGGACAGCCTGTCAGAAAAGTGACAGATGTGTAGGCATCCACAAATGAAAAACCTCATTTTTGAAGAACACTTTAGAAATAATTCCAATATATTTCAATTTAGAAATTATTTCAATGCATCAACAAACTCAATAGCTAGGTAGACCCAGGAACAGATGACTTTGGGACCTTAGAGCACATTGCATAGAGTCACCTTTGAGTAATTTAACTAAGCAGTTGCTATTCCTTGCAATAGGCTCTCTGAGGACAATGATGTAGCTTTTCTCTGCTTCACAGCTGACACTCTGGCTCCGTTCAGGGTGAACCAGGGAAAAGCAAGACATTTTCTCTCTCTCTCTCTTTTCCTGCTACCCATATGAAGGCCATGAAAGGAAGGTGTACAAGGACAGAAAGGCTGTGGAAATGCTTACTGACCCTGCAAGAGGCTGTGTGCATCATACACATATGATGGTTGTGTAAAATACAGGTGAATCAAGTCAGAGACATCAGTTTATTCCAAGACACAAGAAAACAGGACGAAAGGAGAGGACTTGAAAGGACTTCTAAGAAGGACATTGAAATCACCCCTTCCGAACTGGAAACACTCAATTTCCCGGCAAGAATAGATGTTTTCTGACAGGTGAGTACCCTTCCAAAAATATGAAAGGTCTGGACATGCAAATGTATGTAAATCCATAGAACAAAACCTTGTTTCCAGTATATCAGACAGGGCTCAACCATGTTCCATCTGCTGCCGTGTAACAAACCTTTTCTCCTGTTGACCTTAAATTACTCATTCATCCAGCCCTGGGACAGCAGAGGGAATTCAATCTGCACTTAATTTGTAAAGCTCAAACATCACAGCAACAGTATTTCTTTTCCCTCAACTTCCCACCTTCTGGCATCATTCCCGACAGGTATTGCACTGGAATGGCACTTTTTGGTGCTTGCACAGTACAGGTAGCTGCATTAGGAAAGGCATCAGTGAAAGAGAAAAGTCCATTTATCCTTTTTCCAACTGCTGATTTACTGGGCTGTTTTCAACCTGAACAAGTCTAAGGGAAGCTGTGAGTGGAAAGTAATTTCCATAGATTATTTTTCAAAGAAAGTGATTTTAGGCAGCAGGAGGAAATGATGAATCTTGCATGCAATTTACCCTCCTATGCCAGAAATAATGGAAACTGAGACAAGCTGTTCAACAAAAGGATTAGACACTTATCCAAGATTGGAAAACTGTCAGTGTCTGTAAACATTTTCAAAAGTTTACACTACACCTGGGGATCTGACTCTTTTTAGACATTTTGGCAGACATGCTCCTTTCCTTATGAATAATTTGAAGAGATCTAGGAGCTTCTATTTCCACAATTTGTGGGCTTTTTGCAAGAAAGTTTTGAAAACCTTAAAAAGCATATCGTCAAATAAAACGTGGAGAACAGATGAGAAGAGTTCACTTTACTGAGGTTGTTAATTATGTCTTCGCAATGTTTTCAACAGATCTAGAAAGCAAATGTGCTGGGTGTAGGTGGGAAGATTTTGGCAGCAGGGGAGGTGTGTGGGGGGAGAGCTCTGTGCAGAAATGCCAAGGACTGCCTTGGGAAAGACACAGACACTCCCAGCTGTGTCCTGTGGCTCCACAGCAGCCTCACCCTGGGTCACAGCTGAGCCCAGCAGTGAAGCTGGTGGCACCCCTGAGAAAATGTATTTAAGAAAGGGCAAAGCTATGCCTGACAATGGAGAGACAAGGGTGCAAGAATGCAAGACAAAAGCGTGCAAAAAGGAGGTTTACAACGCCAAGGTGAGAAAAGAAGGGAGGAGGTTCTCCAGGGGCCAGAGCTAGGATTTTAATTAAGTCAGTTAGCTTTTCCCAAACCAAGTTTTTTCTGACCATGACCATAATTGCTAAGTGATGTCCCTTTCTTTATTTTGACCCACAAGCTTTTTTTGTCTTGTTTTGCCTGCCAGTCCTGCAGAGAAGAAGTCATGGCAGAGCAGCTGGGTGGGAACTGGCAGTGTGTCAAGGTCAATTCCCCACAGTAAGAAATGTTCTTTTCCTAGGCAGTCTTTTACTTTTATGTTTCTTCCATATGTGCCACTATTGGCTTTGATTCCTTGGGTATCTTTACTCGTTTTCCAAGTGCAGCGTGCACCAGAGTGAGCCTTAATCTTTCTAGCTCGTGTAACAAAGGCAGTGAAAAAACATCAGATTCAGTTCTGTGTGTATTGCCAGCCAAAATATCAGCATCCTAGTCCTTAAAAACTAAAAACCTCTTTGTGATATGACAAAATTTCCATCCTGTTGTCACTAATGCTAGTTAGTATTTGCAATTTGCTGTGCAGCAGTACTCAGCCAGAACACAGCTCTCACACACAGAGCCCTCAGGTGAGTGTCACAGGTGACCATGTGTTATGGCTTTTGAAAAGAATGGTAGTTCTGCCTGAAAACAAAGCAGGAATGAGTCTGGCCAGCATTTAAAACATCCAAATCTCAGAGCAATTTTTGGTAGACAGGTTGTGGCAAAAGCAAACCCTCAAGACAACTTTGCACTTTCTAAGGTAGCTGCTCCAAATTTTTCAAACTAGTAGATATAGTGACTCAAAACCAACACAAAGATCTCCATATGAAATGCCAGCAAGCCTGCAATTGCCACAAAGCTCTGCTAGGCTTGATTCCCCTTCTACATTTCTCCTGATACAGATTTTAGGAACTACGTCTTTATACACAGCTTTTATTTATACCTTACAATAAGAAGGCACTACTCACTGGAAAAATAATTATTTTGCTATGCATGGCTTCAAAATGCAGCCATTTTTGAACTGCTAGGATTTCCAGACCCATTGTTCTGCAGATAGACACTTGGGTTTGATGCACGTGGTCTTTACAAAGCAACTGGTAAAACACATTCTTTATTTGAATTTAAAATACGTCCGTCTGTGATTTTTAAAAGTGCTAATGTAGCAATTTAGCAGAGGTGCTCAAGATAATTTTTTCTCTTGTTATGAAGATGTTTAGTGGTTGTAGCCACAGTAATGAGGAGAGTCAATTTCCTCATAAGCCGCAGTTGGTTGTTTTGTAAAGGCAGACTTGAACCACAAAAGGTGTGGTAACATTGTGGGTCATGAAAAGAAGCTGAGTTTGTAGCGACACTACCTTAATAATCCAAATCTCTATTGGAAATGCATTTTGCACCTCCTACTTGTGGACAGTGGCCAGGCTTTCAAAAATCCAACGCTAAAAGTATAGCAACCAATAAAAAAGTACTTTTTTTAAAGGAGGTTTAAAAACCAGGACTGGCTTTCAGGTTCAAGTATCATGAAAATATATAGGAGGCAAAGGTATAATTCTTATTTTTTTTGTGGGCAAAAGCTTGAGGGGCACATGTTCAAATAGGACTCAACAAGAGGTGGTCATTTGGCATGTTAAGCCCAGCATGTGGAGAAATTACTCTGTGATTTCTTCTTAGTAAACTGTCCTCTGAAGTCCTGATTGTTTTTAACCAGAATCCTGTTGTTTCAGCTTTGAAGAAACAGCCAAATGAGTAGCATGAGCTAAATGTCAGTTCTGACAACTATATTCACACTGTCAGGTTTCTAGTGCAGCCTGAAATCAATTTATTTGGTTCCTGTCTCGAAGCGCTAATCAACTTGCATCTCTGAAGCAACTGCTGCTCAAAGTGAGGAGAGACAATCTTATATAGCTGATATGTTGGGTTTGTTTGTTATGTGTTTTCTGATAAACTGTTTTACGTACAAATACATCATAGCTTGTGAAATTACTCAAATCTTCACCCAGGACTGGATTGAGTCCAACTATGCTTCAAGTTGGAATCATTGTTGGGTTCTAGGAGAATTCACTTATCCCTGAGAAGGGCAGGTAATTACAAATATCAGAGGTTAGACTTGGTGATCTTGGAGGTCTTTTCCAACCTTGATTCTAACCAATGATTCCCTGATTTTGTGACCTGTGTTAACAACGAGACCACTTGTCTTCTTTTCTCCCAGTATTTCAGAAACATTAGTCATGCTCTGATCTTAAGAGTTGGTCCAAGTCAGACTTGAAGGACTTGGACCAGTAGATTGGAAAATTACTCAGTATTACATAAATCTGCAAGGTATTAAGTCAAAAATCTGTCTGCTTTCTTTTGATGTGATGGGTTTGTCTGAGGTGTAAATACTTTTCAAGTGACCTTTTTGCTTTTGTGTGCTGATAACAGACCAGTGGTTTGAGCCTTGCCGAGCAGCACTTGTAAAACATCAAGGCTTTCTCTTTTATTTCCACTCTGCCCCTCCATCTAGTAGGCTGGGAACGGGCAAGAAAGTGTGAGGGGAGAAATTGTGGAGCACTGGGACAGACTGACCAAAGGGGTATTGCATACCATAGAATGTCATAGCCAGCTGGGTTTTTTGGTGAGGGGAGGGGGATTTAGGGGCATTTAGGCTAATGAACCATTGCTCAGTGACTGGCTGGGCAGCAGTGTACTTCTAGAACATGGGAATTGATTGCATCATTGTCATCACTTGTGTGTGGGTTCCCCCCTGCTCTCTTTTCCTTTCTCATTTGCTTATTAAAGCATCTTTATCTCAGCTCATGAGTTTTCTCGCCTTTACTCTCCCAGTTCTCCCTTCCATCCCACTGGGAGTGGTGGGAGAGGTGCCTGCTGACCACGGAGAGCCCACTCCTTGTGACTATGTGCAACATGTGATGCATGTGATGAGTGCCTTCTGACTCATTTGTTGTTCCGATTCTCTCAGTGTTGCAAAAGTCACTCCAACGAACACTGAAAAACGTGACAGAATGTGAAAATCTCTCCAGGTTTAAAGATTTTCAGAATTCCTGATAGTTAAACCAGAACTGAGATGGTGCAGTTCACTGGGTCAGCTTCTGATGCAGATGCAAATTGCTGCAACTATTTGCCATCAGAAAATCAAACTTGAAAAACCTCACTGAAGCCAAACCCAAACAGTTCAGAGGATATAATCTATTTGGTCTTAGAGCTCAGGTGCCAATCTGAGGATAGCCGAATAAAACTATGATACATTAACAGAGTAAAATGAAGGTTCAGCACTAACACTACAGCTGTATTCAAGCAGCCTGAAAGTTTACTCATGACAATTTTCCTAAATATCAGTCAGTGGCCACTCCACAAAACCACCATGACACTCTTTTTGTGCTGCATGCAGCTTTTTTCAGAAAAAAGGAGAAAATGTCAAGAAAAAAAATCTATCAATACCCAAACTTAGTAGAGAATATCAGACATTTTTTGATGGATATCAATATTAATGATTATAATACCTTTGCAAAGCACAAAAATTCCAGCCTTAGAAGAGCTGTGCTGAACCAAATTTTCATTTAGAAAGGGCCAAACTCTTTCTCTTGTCTATATGCAAGTCTGTCCATGCTTTCCTCATGTCAGGAACTCTTCTTCCATTTCAACTTTGTTGTAATGTTCTGGAAGCTGAAACTGTCCTTTTCCACTGGAGTTAGCTTTTGTATGAGCAAAACATGTTGAGAATCTAATAGTAAGAAAAGCTTTGAAAGAATTTTTACTAAAGCAAAAGGATAGTATGTTGAAGAAATGAAAGATTTGAGCCAATTATGCAGTATGACTGCTGTAAAATCTTTCAAATACAGCATCAAATACATTCTATTCCACTCATCCTGTAAATTTAAAATATGACTCACATCCATTAGATACAAGAATTATGCTTTTTCCTTGATTGGCCCCCTAAAATTTCTGGCATTTCCTACATTAACCTAAGGATAATTGTTAAGCAAAAGAGACAGAGAAAGGCAGACTCACAGCAACCTGATGAAGCCCTTAGAGTGACAAAGGCATGCAAGATTCAAAGATGTTACCCACTTCCTTTGCAGGCATCAAGACCTCTCTAATTCTACTTACACGAATTCTAATCAAAGGACAAGAATTAATTTGGAGTTACCTGCTTTGTAGGCCAGCACTTTCTGTTACTTGGAAAGAGAAAATAGGTCATTAAAAGGGATATATCAGCAGGAGAATGGGTTGAAAGTGCTTTAGGAAAATGAAAAAGAAATAAAAGTTGCACAGAGGAAGAGCCTTTCCACCTCAAGATCTGCCCTGCATACACTGGGGCATGTCCTGCTGGCAAGTGTGTAAAAATCTATTGGTTCCCAGAAAATTAGGTACAGTTTGTGCCAGTACCAATAAAGGCTGAGTAATATCACTCCCATGTTACCATCAATCTTTTATCTTCCTGTTTGTATTTGGGGTGGGGAGAACATACCTTATTTGTAAAAATAAATATGTCTTTGTAGAAGAGGTGGAGATGTTTTTTTACACTCCATATTACAGCTTCAGCTGAAGACCTGAGTTGAAAACATTTTTCTGATCACTTAACCGTAATCTTTGTCGCTTGATTCTACAAGTTGACATTAAAAGAGAACCTGAGCAGAGCTGCCCTTCCAGCCTGACAGCGCACAGTGAGAGACAACAGTTCTTGATTTCCTCCAGCATGGACTCAGCATATATAGTCTCCTGGCATTATCTTTGTCAATATTGCATGCAGAATTCCCAGCAGCCTTCATGAAAGTAGAAACAAGGAATTAAGAGACTTTCCAGGATAGGACATTATTTGTGGATGACAAATTTGCAATGGTTTCTCCAGATCTAGAAAGTTTTCATGATAATTGTGAACTAATATAAAAAAACCAATGGAGATGTACAAGATAATTTTATTTTTGTCTCTGGGTAGGAAGAAAAGGAGGAGGCAATAGCAGTAGGGACAAAAACCTGAGAGAAACACTGATTTAAACTTTCTGCCAAATCTTAAGCCCCCATTGTTTTAACTTACAACAGGGCTATCATGCACCGTTTACACGCTGTGAATTGTTACTCTTGTTCAAATATAGTCTTCCACATGCAGTTTTCAGTCACGAGTGATTCTGTCATCTGGTAGTCAATTGAAATGTGGCATTAACCATACTGTCAGCTGCTAATATTATAGATTACTTTGCAAATTACTAACAACTGCTTTGTAAAAAAAAATTGAAGGCATAACACGTTTATGTATCCTTTTCTGATTTTATCATTTCATTTCATGTATATATATCATTGCCTATATATGCATGGGTAGCAAATGGTAAAATTTTCTTCTTTCCTTCTTTCTTGCGGCTGGTGCCACTCTGATGCAGTGCCTCTCATCATGATGTAAAGCTCATCAAAATGGTCACATCAGGTTCAACAATTATTATCGAAATGCCTCAATTCAAAGAAGCATTTTCATTCAAATAACTTGCTAAAGTGAATTATGTTGCTCATATACAGTCTTTTGATTCATATACATTTCTTCAAATACACTTAAATCAGAATTCATTGCATTAAGGTCGTGACACTGCCACAATTTTGTTTTACAGAAGTAGCTTTCATTAACAACAGGGTGATGACCTTAGCTTTGCGTTTTCTGATTCTGTCAGTTTGTGCTGCAATTTTAATGAGATTTCAAACTAGACTTTTCAGCACTGCATTCTTTAAACAGTGTTCTTAATTTCCTCTGTGCAATGAATTTAAGGTTCCTAACCCTGTCCTACTGAACCAGTGAAAGACACTCCTTTAACTCTCTGATGGCTTTTATGAGATGTAGTCATGAATGTTTCTGTCCCAGTGATGCCATTTAGTTTGATTAATGTGCAGAGAGGTTTCTCAGCATTGTATAAAACGCTGTGTGTGAAGCAAGCATGCAAGCCATAACCGGAAAATATATCCCCAGAAGGGAGTTTACCACCCCTGTTTGCAATCGTTTCACTCCTTGTTTACCCTATGTTGTTCTAAACTCCCGGGGTTGTGTAAAGACAAGCTTATGTTTAGGTGGGAGAGCAGATGGAAGCTAAAGTTTTAGTAAGTGCGTGTTTTTAGCATGCAGAAGACAAAACTTTGTCTGGTGTCAGAAACAGATGGAAACCATTACTGCCTATCACAATACAGATATTACTGATTTCCTGTGCTAGAGATCTGGCAGGACCATACAAAACAACTTGTTAGAAATATCCAGCTCTATAAAGCCCATGGAACTGGGAGACATTTGTAACATTTAAAACATCAACCAAAATAATTCCAAAAACCCTTTCACAAACGGGAAAAATATTTTGTCAAGTCTAAAGATATACTTTCCAATCCATTTGAATCACTCAAGTTTGTAGTTAGGAAAAAACAATAGATCAGAAAGACCCACTGCATGTCTTTTACTAATAGGAAGAAAGGCTTGCAGGGTGTAGACAATTTGTAGACAAATGAAAGGCTCAGTATCTCTTTTATAGCAAATGCTGAGAGCTGTACTTTCAAAAAAAATCACTATATTTTGAAGGAATTTATTTTGGATAAAGGCTTTTAACCATCAAACCAGAAATCCAGCCTCTGAATGCACAGGAAAGGGTGGTCCCAAATTACTAGCAGTAAATTATTAAAAAATTTTGTTAAAATGCAAATGTCTTTTCTGTTCACTACTAGAAAAGTAATTGACAATGTGAATGAAAGAGATGAGTGCCTGTGTCATTTTTCAACTACACTCAACTTATGTCTGTAATATCTCTGAATCTATCTCTTTGCTGGTTTCATTTCTTCCTAAAGTACTCAATTAACCTCCAATATGGAAATCAGGTAATTTAGTTTGAATTAATCTTCAACAAAACACAGTCCAGCCTATCTCTGTGATTGCAAGAGCCCCTGCATTTTCTTTGTTCTCCTTTATCCTCATTGCTTTTCTACAGATCTTCTTGAGTTATACATAGTGTAAGCCTAAAACAACCTTTGCATAAAGTAAAACCAACAGCTTACATCTCCTGCCTTTTGTTATGAGACCTGACAGACATATGCTTGCAAGCAGAATCCACAGAAATTACCCTGCAGCCCCCCAGCTGCTGAAATAATGCCACCTAAACCCGGTATTAGAGTTATTTGTAATTCCTGGGAGAACACAGCAAACCAAACAGGTGGTAAGCAAAACACAGTAAAAAGAATACAAATGTTAAAAGAGCGGGATTGAGATTTGTAACATTTGCAAGTTAGGAAATTCTAAGCACCTTCAAGCACACTATCTATCCATATTCAAATTGCCATCAAATTGCCACATTTGGCATATGTCTGATATAGGAATTGTACGAATCTCCTTGGTCACACCACACTATTACTTGTGATTCAGCCATGAGTGTAAATGTCTGTGCTCCTGGTTGGAGTTAAAGTGTGGTCACAGTGAAATAGTGATCAAATAGTGATCACATAGTGATCACATAGTGGGAAGCCACAATATTCTACTGCAGTGTTATAACATTTAGACAACAATCCTGAAAGTTCATGTTCAGTAAATTTTCACAAGCTCACTGTCCACCCAGGGATTTCTCTGCCATGCTGCTTTTCAAGCTGCTCAAAGCCAGGTGTGTGCTGGGGCAGGGTATTATTCCTTAGCTGGGCAGGACTGTGCCTTTCCCTCTGTTGAAACGGAAGGAAATCTCTTGCACACGTGACTCCCCCAGCATCATTAATACAAAAGTCTATTGTTTGTCACGAAGGGATTCAGCAGGTTTGTCAGACTCTTACTACCCTCTGGTGTTGAGACAGCTAAAGTGAATCAGACAATATTTAATTGACCACTAGGCAGAAGTGAAAGCAAGCTAAATGATGCTGGCAAAGCCTGACTCCCTGCACTGTCAGATCAGCACATGACAGTGTACAGCTCAGTGTCTACAAGTTATGTCAATAAAAACCCCCAAACGTGGAAATAATGGATTATGGAAATAAAGGGTTTTTTTTTTCTCATTAAATTGGATAGAATTATGCTCTCTCCATGCTTTTCCCTCATTTAGAGACAGGCTGTGCTCAAGCCTTAACCTACTGGGTGTGGTGTAATGAAGGGACTATGAAATATTTTCAGAGTGGAAAAATCACAGGTCCATAATCACAATAAGTTCCTGCAAGCACCTATTTTTCAGACATGGTTGCTTACTAACTGCTAATCTGAAAGTCTACCCTTACAATGAAAAGTGAGAGAAATTGCGATGATCAAGAGTTGAAGTTGGTCAAATATGCAGCAGAGAATCGATTGCTGGGTGACCTTGTCCTGGTGAGAAAGGCTTTTGTTTTACTGCTTTTTTTCCCCTTTTGATTAATCTGTAAAAATTGGAACTGATTTCAGACTTGGTGTCATGAGTGAAAAAACCTTTGTGCACTTTAACTCCATCAACTTACTTGAATTTCCTTCCATGAAATAGATATAACATACAGTGAAGACATGATGAATAGGAAAAAAATACATAATGGAGTTCAGGGTGGGTGATTTTGCCCTTAATAAAGTAATGAAGGACAAATTAGAGAAAGACTTGTGCAATATAACGATATTTTCAACAGAATCATAGAACCATTTAGGCTGGCTATATATAATGTATATTCTATATTCTATTCTGTTTTATTCTATCATATTCTGGACTTCACCTTTACCCATTTTTGTCCCTGAGATATTTGTTGAAATTGATATTACAGAACATAACAGCCAACACCCACTGAATCAAGGATAAAACCCCTGGTTTCTCTCCCTACATCAAATCCCTGCATACTTTTCTGTTTGCACCATAAAAACCTAAACAAAGATTTAAAAACAGTACTGGAAGTAATTCCTTTCCCCCTTGCTCTGCTCCTCCCACTCTAAAGTCACACAATGAAATTGAATTCCAGGTAATTGTTACTCTATATTTAAAGTTTCTCGCTTCTGCTGCAGTTGGAGCAAAATGGCACAATGCTGCTGAAGGTACATATTTGAATTTACATCATCTCAAGTCAGCACTCCACATCCACAGAAATCTAATACAATAGCTACTCACATAGTGTATGTGACAAGGTGCAGCCACGTTAATGAGTACTTACAATTCAACTGGTGGCAGCTCTATAAACATGAACAGTGCTGAGACCTAAAAGTTACAGCTGGAAATTTATTAACCATCGATGACCCAAAGCAAGGGTGATATTCAGTCGTTTCATAAATCTCGAGAATCTGGGTACTAAGCAAAGGATGCATTGGTCAAACTCTCCATATCAGTAGGAATGATGGGGAAATCAGGAAAGCTTGTTAGTGTTATGGAATTCATTTGAACAAGTGAAAGATTATATAAGAATATATCAGGGAACCAATTATAATCTAAATGCACCAAGATATTTGGAAGTTACTGTGGTGCAGTCACCATCCCTGGAAGTGTTAAAAAAATGCAGGGAGGTGGCAGTTGAGGACATGGTTAGTGGTGAACATCATTGTGCTGGGCTGGCAGTTGGACTTGGTGATCTTAAAGGTCTTTTCCAACCTTAACAATTCCATGATTCTATATCTGCAGTGATGGCCAAAGCTGGGTGAAAACAGAGTGGTGAAATGGCACCTTGCAAGGATGTACAGGAAAAAGCAAAAAGGTTGATGTGAAAAACAAAATGATTGAATGTTAAAAGCAGTTATCCGCTCAAAGTATCAGAATGTGCTAATAAAGGGAAGGAGCCTAAAATTTACCTGCTTTAGCCTAGTAAAGAAAATTTGAAAATCCCAATTTATAGAAGGTGATTTAGAACTACAAATAATAGAGGAAGGAAAGAAGACAATGAGAAAAATTTGAGCTTGGTGGTGAACCACCGAGGTGTACAAGTGGCTGATCAGGTCTGAGGCTTCCCAGTCCTTGTGGAATGGCTAATCCCACGTGCCTGTCCAGGAATCCAGTCTTCAATGAGGCTTTAGGCTCTTTTTCCTGTTTATGATTAGATCCACACGTTACCTGTCTACATACTGAGCTATCTCCAGGACCTTTTACTGCCTTGAATTTTGCCTCTAACATCATATCCTAATTTTACTTATTTCTAAAAATACAACCAGAGACAACCGACATTGTCTCCAATCATGTCATGACTTGAACATCGCCCTACATTTGGCATGTGGTACCAAAGTCCTGTACCAGTTTCTACCATGTCATGTTTTCTCAGAAGCCACAATCACCAGCGTATAGGCTGCCCTGGGGTCACACAATTTCTGTGTTCCAGTTGGGAACACATGCAGATTTACAAAAGTAAATCAGGGATCTTTGATCCAGAGGAGGAGAGAGCAGGTGTACAACACTGGTAAGGTCACTGCTTGCAAGGAGGAGACCTGAGGAGAGAAGAGTTCCTTCCTCTGAGGAATTTTTATGCAGAAGGACAAAAGTACAGCCTACCAGCAGGAGGAGAGAAGGAATTTCACTATTATCTCAAATTACTCAATCAACAAAGGAGAGTTTTGCCTGTACATGTTTCTATTCTGAAACGGGCAAATACCCCTGTCTAAAACATACATCTGTCATATTTCTCACCCTGGACAGGCAAAGAGCAAAGTGCAAACATAACATTTCAGGTGGCAGCAGAGTCTCCTTTCCACTACCCCCCAAAATGTTGCACTTGCCATGTCCTCTATTTGCATAACTACAATTTAAATTTATTTCGCCCTTTAGCTTATAATTTGAGAATCTAAGATTTAGTGATGAACATGTTATTAAACCACAAAAAAGAAAAAAATGCATTGAGACAGAGATTGTCATTACCATGAGCATGCAGATGTTTTCTGTTTATATGAGATTGGGAGCTGCCATCAGACACTGCTAATTAGAGAATGTGCCCATGTTCTCCTGCAGTGCTCACCATTAACCTCCAACTGAACCACCACTTTCTATTGTCATGCAGTGCTCTGGCTTTATTTCAAAGGATCAATACAAAAAACCTGTATTTTCGAATGTGGCGTGCAACACTTCATCTTCAAAAAGAAAGCAATAAATACAAAGAAAAAAAAAGTCCTAAGCTGAGCATAAGGTATTTAGCCATTTAGAAGTGGAAACAAAAACCAAAGAAAGAAAGATTTTAGTTGTAACATCAGCAATGAAGAGTTTTTCAAGAATCATTTTCTCAAAATGGAGACAAATGCAAAGGACTTTGCAGGAGTGATTTAGCTGCTTCAAAGGATGGGAAATTATAAAGTACAGTTCAGTGCAAGGCTAAGCTTGACAAAAGGAAAAGCAAAACTGTACTCCTGGTGCAGTTCAGGACTTCATTATTTAACAAGCAAGTACCACTAACTTGACTAATTATCAATTAAGATTCACATTTTCTCCTTCTTGACTGAAAAGCAAAGTGGTAATAAGGGAAAAAATGCACTCACTCATGAGAGAGAGCATTTTTGAACAACCTTTGTCCCTTTTTGCTCACATCTTCATATTCCAATAAATGTGTTTAAGAAATGGGTGTAGGACTGAATGCTCAGCAGTTTTGCAGGTGACACTAAGCTGATCAAGCAGCTGATTTAGCTGGGCCCCTTCCAACCCAAACCATCCTATCATTCTATGAAATACAATAAAATTAACAGAAACATTATTTTTTATTTTAAAACCCAGCAATAAACTACAAGTCAGATAAATTCTTCAATTTTTAAAATTGTTCTGTTCCTTAAAAGCAAAAAGTGCTGCAACAATTAGAAAATAGCATATGCCGTTTAAAGGACAACTTTAAAAATACATAAAAGCACTTTAAATATTGGTATGAAAAGATCAAATTATCATCCATAATAGAATTTTTTTAAAGTCATGTTCTCAGAGCATTCTCTTTTATATTTCTTCTTTATCGTCTCTCTAAGGTATTGAATTAGTTTTAGTTTTTCAACAGCATGAAATAGATATCTTCAGATCTTTGAAAGAGGGCTATGAGATTTTCAAAGAAATTTGTGCAGCAGATGCGTATTTAGCAGCCAAAATGAATGGAAAATATCTAAATTCCCTGGGCTATGTTCAATGCATCAACAAACATATCTTACCAGGCTTGAAATTGTCTGTATAATTTAATTCTATAAGGTCTGAGGGGTATAAACTTTTACATCTGCTCTTGTGGGAGAAGTCATCTTCCTATTGATGTTTTCAATGCATTATCCAGGTGTCATGGAATTAAGACCATCCTAACATCCCATTCTGACAAAATTCTTATTCTTCAGTGCCACAGATACACCTGTGTTCTATTTATATATGCTTCAGCAGCGAGGTTCCTTATAGATAAAAATAAACTGCTATTTCTGCTGACATTAGATTTTGACTTACTTCTTGTATTTCCTATCTCACTACTTTAAAGCAGGGAAAATACAAATGTTTTCTGAAGCTGTTTCATGAATTCAGCAGAGTAGCACAAAAATTACTGATGGCTCTTAGATGAGGAATGCACAGGTAATTTTACCCTCAATTCATAGAATCAGAATCCCTGGAACTCTTCAAGGCCAGGTTGGACACTGGGGCTTGGAGCAGCTTTTTCTAGTGGAAGGTGTCCCTGCCCATGGCACGGGGTGGCACTGGGTGGGCTTTAAGGTCCTTTCCAACCCCAAAAGTTCTCTGATTTCATGGCATTTATTATGCATGCTATAATGAGGGAGGACAATGGTCTAGAAATAAACTGCCTGCTTGTGTTAGTGAAACACTCTGCAGTGCCTGTCTTTATTCAGGTATTGACTTAGTGAACCCCAAAATACAGATTTGGGAATTTTTTTATGCTGCATTGATAGTGTGCAAGACATGAATGACTCATAAAGCAGTAAGGAAGTAATATTTCAAATAACTTTCCTATATGCTCACGATGTCTAAGAATTGCTTTGCCTTTTGAAATCTCATCTATTCAGTCATCAAATTTACATTTATGTGTCAATTCATATCTCCAACTGAATTTCCCACTAAGAATTTAAGCCAAACAGAAAATCTGAGCAATTACTCACACTTCTAATCTTAGCCAAAATGATAAAGAATCTTTATTCCATTAGGAAGTAAAAAAATCATAACACAGAAATCCATACGCTGCAAAACCTGAATTCAGACCAGTGAAAAATCAGCCTTTCCTCAAGCTATCACCTATTTTTTCATTCCTGGTCTAGTTGAAATTGTCTCTGCCCATGTCAGGGGAATGGAACTAGATGATCTCTAATATCTGGTCCTATCCAGGCCTTTCTATGATTCCATGATGATTTTATGATTGTATTTATTCTAAAGAACTAAAAACCATGAAAAAGGCAAAAAGAGGTTCCTTCCAGCTTGAGGTGCAAGTTTTCAAAATAAGCTTTTCCCAGAGAAGATTGAAATAAAAAGCTTTGTTCAAGAAGAGTTTAACATTTACACACTACAAATACTGTCATTTTTAAAAAGGAAAGCTCTCACCCCCATTCCAACAGCAGTTTTTTGTTGTTTGCTTCAGCTTCGGCACTGTGTTTAGAAACTATGGCATTCTAATGGATATGGAAGGTTTTTAATTTTTTTTTGTCATTTATGGCATCTTCAGTGTTTTGCTCACAGAGGAACAATTGAAGAATTCCACAGGCACTGTAATTCCAACTTAGAATGGTGTTTGCTTTATTTCTTTGTTAACTCAGCTGGTTTTGACAGCTTTTGTTAGTTATATGCCAACTTAAAACATTGCAGCTCCTGATTATTTACATCTGCTTGATGAAATGTGCAGTTATTTCATAGATCTTCCTTTAAGTAATACTGAATATACTTAAGTGCTCCATCTTACCACATTTTGTGCATGTTTCTTTCCTTGGCAATAAGATTGAAAGAATAGAAATAAAGTATTTTTTAAATGGTGGAGAGTCCTCCCAAATCGGTATTATCAATTCCAGTTAATGAGCACTTCTACTGGCAGGAGAAGGTGATTGTAATGGGATGAATTACCTGTCCAGCTCCTGCAAATCCCAACAGGAGAGAACACAAAGCACAGCAGGGACTTTGGTTCAAGGACTGAAGGGGGACAAATCCTTTAATTTGCTTCTTGGCATTTCTAATTCCGTAAGAAACTCCTTTCAGGAGCCCTAAGTCCTTTCTTGTTCATTTGAGGTGGCAGAACACAAAAGGTTTCTTGCTTGCACTCCATTAGCATGGATGTAAAATAAATGGGATAAATACTAAATGAAACACTCTATTTCATCTCTGTAGCTTTAGGAAGGGATCATTCTCAAAACAACAACAAAAAAACCAAACCAAAAAAAAAAAAAACCAAAAAAAAAACAAACAAAAAAAAATTGTGGCATCTTCCAGAAAAGGAACAAGATGATTCCCTGTAGAAATTATAGATGATGCATCCACGATAACACCAAAATTTACTATTACAAAACATTTAGTATTTTCAATAACCTTCACATCAAATGAACTTTGTTATAATTTTCTAGTACTTTCTCTGCATTGAATTTTCTACAGTTTTGCTTTCAATGTTTCTGTACTGGCTTATTGTGTTATTGAAGGAATCGATGAAGCAGCCAGGAGTTCAGCAGAACTTGAACTCACATAACAGAGGAACCAATTGCACATTTTCTGAATTTTGGCAGCTTGTGTTCATAAACACACTACATCTATTTTCAAACTGAATGAATGGGGTTTATATCCTCAAAGATTTTCAACTTTCTCAGCGGCTGAATTTGATTTTGTTAATTGAGGTACCTTTTTTTTCCCTTTTTTTTTTGATGAATAAGTAGATGTCCTACATATAACCAGACGTTGCACAATGTTGCATAAGATGAGTAAAATGTCATGTCAAAATACCAGGAAAGGCTCCTCTGCACATTTGAGTCCTATTTTCAGAATACAAGTGGTGCACTTCTTTTGCATCAGCTCCATAAATGGGTTTAACTCCAGTGGAAGAAAATTCTGCTGAGAAAACTCAATATATAGGGTTTTACAACTGGTTCAGTCATCTGCTCTTCAGCTGGGTTAATTTCTTGACATGCATTGTTAATTAATCAGACTATTAAAAATATCCCTAATTAGCCATTTATGAAGCATTGCTGATAAAAATCTATTTCATTTTATATTCAAAAATTTCCTTCTCTATTTATCTGTAAAACAAATCTAGAAAGTGGGTGTTTGGTGTGGCAAGGTGACACACATCTGCTCCAACATCACAGAAAGAAGTACCCCAGACTTCTGGATGAGTAAGTTCTGAGCTATGGAACTTATCAAGAAGGACTCTTGTTACACACATTGTGTGTGAACACATTGCAACAGGACTCCAAGGCAGAGTTTCATGGCAAAATAAGAAATAACCAGGTAGGAGATAACTACAAGGTAACCTGGTTTGTGTGATGGAACTTTCCCTTAGTTTCTCCCCAGTCTTTCATCCCCTGGATTGAACCTTTTTCTCTATTTTGCTGAAATGTCCCTTCTCCCCCTCGCTCTCTGCTTTAAGAAAAAGGCCTGTGCTCCTCTCTGCCATCACTCAGTTTTTGCTCCCCCACCCCCCAGTGAGGCTCTTCTGCAGCAATTCCACGAAAACCAACTTCTAAGGCTGCAGGGGTTTTAGAAGAGCAGAAAAAAGGAACAGTGCACTGTAGGTCCGTGTAAGACACAGCACTAATGAGAAGGAGACCTCACAGTTTATGTTCTTGCTGTCAAAACCTCTGGGAAACAGGGCAAACTAATGCACAAATGAAAAAAGGAAAGGCATTCTGGACTCCCTTTTTTGGTGAGGAGGGTGAAAAACTGGCGAAGATGGATGAAATTCTAGTCTCTTGATACCTCAGGGATGTACTGAGACCTCAAATCCATATCCAATTCCATGCCTGCTGCTGGAGCTCTACAAGAAGGCTCCATTTGTTTAAAATTGTCGATTGGGGTTGGAAAGAGGTGATCTTTAAGGTCCTTTCCAGCCCAAACCATTCTGTGATTCTATGATTCTTTTGTGATGCATAATTATTTTGACAGCTTAAGCACTCCCCTGAGGTGACCGAAGTTATTTTGCTGTTACCTGGGTTGGGCACAAATCCAGATGCTGTGTTGAGCAGCATTTTTGTTCCTACATCAGTGCTGCCTAGAGGCAGCCCCAGCTCAGATGTTTGTGGAGTTCTGTGATGTCTTGGTGACACCAGTGCTGCTGGCCTGGCTCCCAAAGGACTGAGCTGAGTCAAAATATGATAATTCACTTTTTTCAGACATCTTGCTATTACGATAGAAAACATACATCTGTCACTAGCATATTCATAGAGTCAGAGCACCACAGGATGGTTTGGGTTGGAAAAGACCCAAAAAAAGCTCATCTCGTTCCATCTCTGCTGTTCATCCCAGAGGGAACTCTGCTGAGGCAAAGTCTCAGGGTCAAAGGGACTTTCTCCTGTTCTTGGAGTTTCTCATGCATTGTAAATAAACCAAGATCTCAGAGCTGCATTTGTTTCTGAACTGTCATCAAAGAATTGCCTCACCTTTAAAAGCAACTGCTCATCATTAACACCTGGAATTTTAGTTAAAATTTGGGTTTTGGCATAAAAGAGCATTGTGAGGGAGACAGAAGAGCAGCTGTCTAAAGAGTGATGGAGAGACAGGACAGAGAGATCCAGCATGGGGAGTTCCTTCCTATGGCTATGAGCCATGCAGGCAAAACTGGAAATCCTCTTGAGTCTTGCTGTTGTTAATTTAACATTCTCCAAAGTCATTAAAAATGAGATCAACAGAAACTTAAATAGTGGAGAACAGTTTACTTTTGAGTAGCACTGGTTTTGGTAATATTGGGAAAGGAATTTGGGAGTGGAAACTCATAAAAAAATCACACCAAGACAGCTTTAATAAGAAAAATTCAAACAGGATCAAGACACAAGCAATTGGAAAAAGAGTAGGAGAAGTTTCTGAAACACATGAAAATAAAGCTGCTCCAGTAACATCAGTAAAAGGCTCCCATCAGCAATTTTCATTTCCAGTTCTTGAAATGTTGTTAGAAACCAAGAAAGAGAAATCACTTTCTTTCTAGCACTGGCTGGGAATTAAGGGAGCCAAGCAAGGCTTGTTTCCCTAGGTGTGAAATATATCTTGACTCTACATGGATTTTTACTGACCTGACAGATTAACTACTGACAGCTGGAAAGGAGAAATACTGTAAATCAAAGGAGTTTTTTTGTAAATCAAAGGAGGTTTTTTGTTTGTTTTACATTTATTTAAAAGAATGTAGGGAATTCTGGGGCCAAATTAAAGACATAGTATGTCTCATCTTCATCTAGGAAAAGGGAATTTTTTTGAAATTTAAGCACAGAGCAGCAAAAAAGCAAAATGATCCACTCACTTACTTAACTTTTGCTGGAAAAATTCAGTAAGAATACAGAAAACGTCTGGGAGCCAAGTGGGTAATTATCCTTCCACAGAGTTAAATTTGTTGCCTTTTGAGCTAGGAAGGCATTTTAAAATTTGATATATGGTTTTTGTGCTCTGACATTGGACACTCGAGCAGAATACTTGTAAAAAAAAATGCCCTGAACAACTTGACACTGCAGGTTACCTCAGAGCCACGTACTGATTGAACAAGGGCTCACTGACTGGAATGTCAAGTGTTTCATCAGAGAAAGACAGCAAGTGAGCTCAATTGACCCACCTGTGCATTAATGATGATAAAGTGTAATTACGCAAAGCCACCGTGATCAGATTGCTAGTGCATCCCCTAAAAATCACACTCATTTGCAAGAATCAGACTTTCAGTAGAGACAACAAAGGTTTTCGAGATATTTTATACCTTAACCTACACAGCAACCCTGTCAAAAAACCCATAAATGTATTTAAAAAGAAGATGCTGAGATGGACTTTAATGTGCTACAAATGAGTGGAGAAGAGTCACACATGATGCTACTAAAACCAGACTTAAAATGTAGCCTCTCACTAAGGCCTCACACTTTCATCTCTTTTTTAATCAGAATACATACTTTTTAGAGATAATATACCACCCTCATATAGGACTAATTGGAAGGTGAATTGGAATGACAGAAACCAAGATGGTCTTAGAAAGCAGAAAGGCTGAGAGCCTCCCACCTTGGCTGGCAGGGGAGCCCATGGGGATATCACATCCTTGGGGCTCTGACCCCAGAGAAGCTGAGCCAGCTAAAGAACTATAAATCCACCAGCTTCAGGTGGATTTATAGTTCTTTAGCTTTGCAGGTTCAATACCTAATAGTTCCTTTTGCCTTTTCCCCTGTGCCTTGCATGGCACTTTGTTTGTTTTGTTAAATAAATAATTATTTTTTTCCACTTTCATCCAAGGAATTCTTTTTGTGGTGAGGGGAGGCAGTGCCAAAACCCTTTCCTTCAAGGGAGGAGTTCACTCAGAGAGCTTTCTCCTAAACTTGTCTCTAACCCGAGATAACAAGTCTTCCCAAAGTCTTCCCAAAATGCTCCTTACCCAATCTCATAGTGTGCCCCATACTCCTTCCGCAGGAACATTCCATCACTTTTCCACTTCCCTGTTTAATTTGCTGTTGTGAAATATCAGCAGTAAGGATTTCAGGATTTTAGCTGTAAGGATGTGCTGTGAGACACTTTTTTTAAAGAGGAGCTCTTATTAAGGCAGGCTATTTTGCAAAAATTGTTTCAAGGTTTATACAGAATATTTGTATTTGACACAAAATGCACACAGGATCTCCAAACTGCTAAACAGCATTTAAAAATCACATTTAGTGTAATTCTATATATGAATTTTTGTACTACATGGACTATGTTTTCCTGCTTTGATCAGGAGCAAGACACTTTTCCTACATATGTTAATTTTTCAAATAACTTCATAAAGAAGAAAAAAATCTCTGACAGGAAAATTGTGGCATGTTCACGATGAAATTCACTGTCACAGAGCTGAAGTAAGAGAAATTGAAAATAGGTGTATCATTTACATGTTATCTACTATGACATGTTTGAGCTTTTCTTTAGAAATTAGGTGAGCAATGGCAGTACACACTGAACTACTCCATATGTCCAACAGGCTTTATGATAAAGCAAGAATAATTAATGCAATGTCAGATGTACAACCTGTCATCATGAAGAGAATTTTACATAAAGTTGTGTATATTACTGACCAGCAGAGTTATTTTACCTAGAGACCTTCTTTCCCTTCCAATTCAGACTGCTGCTGCTCTTTTCTTTCCTGTCTCTTATGATGCGTGGCTCATGCTTGACCTACTGGCTGAGGATTTAATTATGTGTTACCTTACTGTGCATATGTAATAAATGTAAGAAATGTAAATAAATAATTAATCTTCTGTTCCAAACCTTATTCATCTATATTTTCCTGAGAAAAATGAGATAATTACCCACCTCCGACGGTGAGATGGAAAATGGACTCAAACATTATAAAGGGTGTTCCAGACAGAGCATTCTTTCTTTTCCACCATTCACCGGCAGACCTGGCTCACTGAGGAGATCCCAGGTGAGTGGATATCACCCTCTGACCATGAAGGTGCTGAAAGCACTGGAAAAGATTGCTGAAACAGCTTAGGGAACATCCATCCTTGGAGATACTCAGCTGGACAACGCTGAGGGTGATCGAAAAGTGTAGCAAGAAAAACAATGTTGTGAAGTGTCTTTGTGGAACTGTAAGACATTGTGACATGAGGCATCATCAAATGATGTTCTTGGAGATATTCAAACCCTGAGTAGACAAAGCTCTGGACAGTGGAATCCAGCTGAAGCTGCTCTGAGCAGGGTGTAGGCAATCTCCAGACATTCCTTCCAACCTCAGCTATTCTGTGATTCTATTATTGGTTGATGATAAATATGAAAATAGTGGTTTTGCTCTTGTTCTATCACTTTTTTCTATTCCTGTTGTGGGACCACAGGAGCAACCTGTGGAAAAGCCTATTCCAAGTTGACTTGAAGGTGGTTTTAGAAGATATCTCAGGCAGAAAAACACCTCCAGAGATTAATTGCAGGATTGTCCAAATTACTGTATTAAAATTTTCATTGAGGTTTGCCTTTCAGTGATTTTCATCACATATCTTATATTATAAATAATTGGAAAGAATTTAGGAAAGCTATATGCTTCCAGTATATAATAATATAGTTGGCAGTGCTGGGTCAAGCAATTAGTAATATATAACCCTGGCTAGGTATAAAAAGATGCATTAAAGTAATAGCAAAAGTAAAATGTTTCCTTTAAAATGGCTCATTTAGCGAACAATTTACTCAAGTACTAAAGTGGTTGCAATCTGTGTGAGGACATTGAAGCTTCAGTTGATAGCAAGGGGCAAGTTTAACTGAGATTGTCTTCAGCTGACAGAGTCAGATTTCATCTTAAATGACTTGCATATCATCACATCCAGTGGTGGAAATCTAAAGCTAGTGCTGCGAGTGAGAGGTGAAAGGAGATCTGGAGAGCAGAATAGAGTTAAACCTTGGAAATGCAATTTATCAATATGAGGTATCTCCAGAAATTTTAAACATCTCAAGACCACTACTTATATTGGTATTTGGAGACACAACTGAAAATTTCCCAGGAGAGTCAAAGAAATAGAGCCCAACAGTTTCTTAAATCTCTCCACAGCATCACTCAATGTTAGATTATCCAGGACTGTGCACTTTTGGAAGCATACCTGTTTTAATGCTAAATTTATTTCTTCTGAATTTTCTCTGCCTATAAATATCAATTCTACTTTTGCACTCTGAACATTCTGAATACTTCTGTCAAGAAAAATGGTCCTATTCAGGAAGGGCCATTAACCAAACCCCTTGATTTTGGGATATATTGTTTTTATTATATTGCACTGACTTCTGGTAGGTCTTTCATTAGAGTCAATACAAATCAGTTTTAAGATGTAACACCCCGCACAAGGGTGGAAAGCCACTTAAAACTGCTTAGGCAGACTGTAATAATGCATAAGCTTCCTTTTATACAAGTCTGCAAAGTTTACTATTAGAAACAAAATTTTAATTTAGAACAGAGCATCTTCCTGATGTTAAATAAAAGTGAATATCTAACCAACTTTCTTGCCTTGCAGTCTTAGTTTAGCTTAATTTGAACTTCTATCCTAGTCAGAAGGTGCAAATTGAAGCAACTCTGAGAAGTGTTGTGCCTCCTGTGACACAGCTTCCAATTGCATTTTTAATATTGTGCGTAATAATTTAGTTCTAAGGGACTGAACAGACAAAAAAAGACAAGGTTTTGTATGTTTTGTGGCTCATGATTGAACAAGAGGGCCAAGGAATATAAAGGGCAACCCACAACTAGTGCATAAGAAGAAAAATACGAATATCTTTCTGTGACTGGAAGTATCAAATCAACATTTAGTGCTATGTGTTTCTCCAAGAAATCACAGCTATGATGAATTCTCATCAAGGTGCAAGGGATAGGAATGGCAGGCTTATTTTTATTTAATATTGACTTACACATGCAAACCTATATGAATCCAAACACCAACCATTTGGGAATGACAAAATGTACTTTGATGTTCTATTCATTAGATCCATTGGAAAGCAGAAGGTAGATTTACAAGGGAAATATATTCAAATAATGACTAAGGGTTCAAAGACACAGCAGGAAAGGTAATTGTTCAAGTATCTTATCTGGTCTCTGATTTTTTTAAAAAAGAGTAGGATTCAAAGAAAAATAATAATGTTAAAGTGTATTTTCTGAGGGCACAAGTAAAACAGCTTTTGTACAGACAATTTTACATAACAATGGCCATGATACAGATAGGAGCAAAAGGCTCTGTTTGATGTTGTCAAATATTGGCTAAAACATGAAGCGAGAACAGAAATAGAATGTCAGCAAAAAAGACAAACAGAACTTTAAATGAAAATGTATTTTTGAAATGCAGGCTTCCCTTTGTACAGTGATCTAAATGAATGCTGAATTTTCTTTAGTTGATAGAACCCTTAGGCCACATGAAATGTCCTAAATGTCCAGCGAGGGACTACAGAGCAGCTCTTCTGCTTGTATCATTAATGCCACATATAATCTATGTTTATGCCTTGAAATTAAACTTTTTTTTTTATTTTTGAAATTTTCCACATTTGAAAGTACAATGTATGTGTTCATGTACTTCCAGTTGTATCCTCACAGTCAGCTAAATGAAGAATGTTTTTAAGGAGCCAGGTGGTTTGGATCTACAACCTCCAACACTCTCTTAGGTTGTTTACAAGTTAATTCTTTCAGCTTGGGATCTTATCACCTTGCTCCTTACTCTTCTGGCCAGAACTGAGCACACTCTGCAAGGATTATTACATTATCTGCTCATCACAAACTCGTTCAGCTCTATTGCTGTAACATTTCACTGTGACACAGAAAAAGGCTGTACTTTTTACCCCTTGGAAATCCATCCAATGCAGGCTCACTCTTCATATATCGTATTAGTCAAATCTGACAATCCATTTCCCCACCATTGCTCTCAAAGGACTATTTACTTGAAAATACTGCTAAGGTGTTAAATCCTCCTTATGAGTTTCGAGACAAATATGTATATTTATGGAGGAAAAATCCAATCGTGCAGTAGTTCTCTACGAAGGGCTGTGGGAAGTGAATTGTGCTTTCTGTAAGGCTGATCTTACAGAGAAGGAGAGGTAAAACCAAGTTAAGGGCCAATAAAAACTGAATTTCTTTAGCGCTCCATGTAAGTTTTATCAGAGTAGTAATTAAAAAATTATAATAATAAAAAAGAACGCCTCTGTCTTTTAAAAAGACAATAAGCATCCACAATGCTGCTCTGTAACTCTAATTCCTTCTTGTTTTGTATCCCTTCTTCTTTCAAACTAAATCTTTCATGTCTTATTTCCAGCATGATTTTTGTCAGAGCTGGGCTTCTGCCTCACTGAGTTTCAGGGTACAGTAGCCAAAGTGATTCTGAATATGTATCTGAATATGGTGAAGCCTGGGATACCTTAAAAAGTAAACCAAATTGCCTTTCAGTATAAGTTTGGGATGAAAGATTCATATTTATTTGTTTCCCTGTCTTCAGTGTCCCAAGAAAACCTGTAGCCTGGTGGTGAAATTGTGCTGATCCACTCATTTGTAAGAGCTTAAGCAGTTTTCCTACAGGTCAGCACTGACAAGTTTGGGCTAATTGCTGTTGGAGGAAGTTTTCTTTCATCTCTTTATCGTTCTCTGTCATGCATAGAGCAAAGTCACTGAAGAGTTCAGGCCATTTATAATTACACTATTAATTAACCTCACTAATGCAGGAGTAAAACTTTCAGGACAGTTGAACCCACTTTCAGGAACAATGCCTTGGCTTTGAGCCTCTGCTTTTTAGGTAGCTTTTCAGAACCAATATCTTCACATAAAAATAAGTAAGAGTAACATTCCATCATAAAAAATGCCATTTATTTGGGGTTTTAGCTGCATTTGATGCAACTACAGAATAGCTGGGGAAGAAAAACCAAATATTGCAGAATCTGGCTACAATCTGAGTAAGAAACCAACCTAACTCGTACATTTCTTGCCACTGTAGCTTTTCCAAAGTAGCCGAAAGGAAAATGCAGAGTGTTCTTCCCAAAGCAAAGTCGACGTGACAGAGCAATTTGACCGACAGGGCACCAAGGAGGCAGAGCTTCTGCACATTAGCTTTTTAACAAACATGAGGTGTTTTAGGCAAACTACATTAAAACAAGTAATCCCTGGGTGCTTTCTGGCTGTTGAATTTGTCCTTCTACAATTTAAAATACGGCAAGAGTGTCCTCTTATGAGAAGAAATCTTCAAGTAGTTGCTTCAGATATAGATTGATCAAAGGCAAACAATCTTGACATAGCTAAGATACACCAGTGCTTAAAAATGATGGAATAAATAAGATTCGAGGCATCTGGGATGCTGAATAGCACAAAGTGTGCAGAAGGTGCAAGGTTTAGGTTAGATATGACATGCATAAAGTCTTATAATGATTAGTGAGGGGTGGGTCTTTCTCTTACAAGCTTTGATGAGCACTGTCTTGAATATAATATGTAAAAAAATACCCAGAATAATTTACTTCTGCAGCCTGTGAATTTTTGACAGAGAAGGGAGAAAGATGTACAAGTACTGGTAAAAGATAAGTTTCTGGCTTTTCAGATAGATTTTGAATTCCACTACCAGGAAGAAAGAGTATAATTTAACGTTTTCTTGTATAAGTGTAAATTAGATAACTAGGTAATCTGTCCTCTAATATATGATGTTTCAAAAGCTAAACTATCAAGTACATAAGAAATAGATGGATTTAGTAGCACCAACTTTGAGAAGTCAGACAAAATTTTGAGGGAAAAGTTTTGCATTTAGAATTAAATTGAATAGACACATTGGTCTTTGGCATTTTTATTTCAGAGCTGTGCATGCAGCCGTTTTCCACCAAATTGTTATATGAACATTCATGTCTACAGATATATGTCATAGATATATATTGCCACTAATGAATCATTTCGTTTCAAATTTTGAAATGAAGAATATGTTCAGTAGTAAGTGGCTATGCCCATGTTTTCACAGATGTTCTCAGGCTGTACTCAGGAGCAGCAAGAGGAGCCAATGAACACCAGCAATGCTTTGTTCTCAGGGCATTCATAAAACTTTTTAAAATGTTATTCAACCAGCACCACACAGAATTCTGTCAGTCCCATGCTCATGCATTTCCCAGTGATTTGCACCTCAAATTCCATGTTCAGTTTTGGGATCTCATGACAAGGAAGACACTGAGGGGCTGGAGAGTGTCCAGGGAAGGGAACAGAGCTGGGGAAGGGGTTGGAGCACAAGGAGCAGCTGAGGGAGCTGGGAAAGGAGCTGAGCCTGGAGCAAAGGAGGCTCAGGGGGACCTTGTGGCTCTGCACAGCTGCTGACAGGAGGGGACAGCCGGGGGGTCAGGCTGTGCTCCAGGGAACAGGGACAGCAGGAGAGGGAACAGCCTCAGGCTGGGCAGGGGAGGGGCAGGGTGGATATTAGGGAAAGTATTTCACAGAGATGTTGTGAAGAGCTGAATAAAAATAAGAAGAGCAAGAATAAGAAGAGCAAGAGCCTGTCTACTCAAAAACCTTTCCACCATTTTCATTCAGACATCTGGAACCAAAGACTAACATATCCCTGACTTAGAGGTAGATGCTGCTGCCTTTTGCCAGTAGGAAAATAATCCAAATATAACTATTTCTGCCCACTTAGTAATTTCAGTGCACAGATTCTAGGTGTCACCATAAATACCTGCCAAAATATACACTGTGGAATACAAGGTAGAGAAAAAAAGCCCACAGGGAGGGTGTTTAAACATATATATTTCTCAGTAGCCTTGGAGGATGGATTCATACCAGACTCCTTCATGATCTCCCTCATGGATTGCCTACGGTATGATTGATTGGCAGTCAATCAATCTGTCTTCTTAGGGAACACCAAAACCATACAATGTCAACTGCTCAGCTTTTTCAAAAACTCTTGGATTGGGTTTTCTCACAGAAACTTATTTTCAGTAGTGGCCTAACAGATGCCATATTACTCTTGCTGCTGCTCAACAGACCTAAGGAATGATGAAAGGGCAGCAATTCTCACAATTTGAGTATGCAAAATAAAACAATTCTTGCTCCTGTTGCTCAGTGTAGACATTGTTCGTAAATGCCATTTTGAGGATTTTGGTAGAGATGGGATTAAGGGAAGGAATTCACCTGAATTAAGATGTTTGTGAATAAGAAATAAGCTAAAAACCAGAGATTTAATCTAATTATCTAAGTGCAGATACCTCAAGGGCAGTATTTACCCATGTACATGTCATAGAACTGGTGCTGCTTGACAAACCAAACACAATTATAGTTTAAAACAGATTTCTGAGGGAGAACACAATTAAGCTAAGAACCACAGTAATACCTAGCTGGAGTGTTTCTTACTCAGAGGCTGAAATCTATAGATAGGATAACATTTCCTTTCTATGTCTCTTTTGTTGCAAATTATAGGTAGCAAAACATTCTGAGGATTTTCATAAACAGCACATCTATATCCAAGACTGTAGCTGCAGTTTTTTCCCTTTCTCCTTTTCACTGACAGGCTGAAAACTGAGTGTTTTAATAATATGAATTTCTTTACTGTGTATTTTTCAAATATAAGAGCTACAGAACTATGTCATTGTTGATGATTTAGACCACCATATTAACAATATAAAGGAACATAAAAATGGCAGTTTATGTGAGAAAACAGGGCTTTTAACAGAGGAATTTGTGCTGTCTCACACACCACCAGTTCTGTGCAGCACCTTCTCACCACACTGAGTGCTAACTGCAAGAGCAGGAGAGAGACTTTCCAAACCACCCAGGGAGGCTTTTCCTCCATTCACTTTTCACTGAATCTCTGCGACTGAAAGCTGAGCTGAAAGTGCTGTCCCTTCTCTAGAAACAGTGAGAAACACTGACTTAAAATTTCAGATGGATCTACTAATTTCCAGAGCACAAACCAAATAGGAACAGAGTAACATAAGAGAGCAGCACGGAAAAAATGTCCCAGTTTTCCCAGAAGATTGAGCTGAGCCGTGGGACCTGGCTGACTCTCAGCCTTCCTGGAGGTAAATACGCCAAATCTAGATAGAATAGAATGCTTTCAGCTGGCAGTGACCTCTACAGATCAGTGAGTCCAACTTGCCCACCTCTCCCTGCATGGACAGGGACATCTGTCACCCAGAGCCACAGGATGGTGTCAGGGACCATGTGAGGACAATGTTACAGCTATTAAAACTGTTATAACTGTTCTAACCACCAAAAGTGTGGTCAAACACTGCAACAGACTGCCAAAAGAGGTGGTTGTTACTCCAAGCCTGTCAGTTTTTAAGAGACATTTGGGCAGTGCCCTTAATAATTTGCTTTAACTCTTGGTCATTCCTGAAGGTATTGTGATTATTACATAGCTAAAAGAAGGCTGAATATCCTTCTTTGAACGCAGAATGTGACACTACCAAAGAGAATAGGACTGCTAAGCAAGACAATCTGGCTTGATAAGTGTGAGATTCAGGGTTTTCAGAATAAAATATCAAGTTCCTGCATCATGCAGATATTTAAATTTTGAAGGTGAATCCTTGGCGCCATTTATTTAGCTCTTCCTAAAACTGAAGATTTCAACAACTGTAGATAATTGCTTTCAAACAGGCTTAGAAGGTTTCAGCTTCATTTCACAACAGAAGACAAACTGCCGTCTCATTGTATACATTTTACAGAGGAAAAACACGTAGATTAAATAATTACTCTGTTTATTACTTTTTTCTGAATATTATTCCAGTGTCCATTTGAAAAAAATAAACCTATGTTCTCCAATAACTGAACAGGACCCATTGCTACCATTTGTTTTTAACTACATAATAAGTTCACATTACTACAAACTGGCAACACAAATGCAGCTTTTTTATTAATGACTAATCCAAGCATGTCATTCCATGGACTTGTCATTAGAAGACTTTTAATCTACCTAAAACCTCCTTGATTTTTTTTCATTAATTGCTAATGCAAGCTCCCTTGAATTTGAAGCTGCACACAGCCTTTTTAATGAATGAATAAACAGCAGGAAGCACTGGAGCCAAAAATCCTGACGTGGAGGAGTTCCAGAGCGATGGAGCAGTTCCACAGTGGATGCTGCTGTGGATGTCAATCACAGGAGGTGTCCTGAATCAAAAGAAGGCACTGAATTCACTTCAAAGGCTGTGCTTTGAAAGAGAGAGCAAGAAGAGATGCCAGCAGCCGAAACTCTCGAAGTTTGCACAAAGAGGTTACAGCACAGATATATTTCTGTACTGGTAATTGTCCTAATGTTTTACTTGTTTATTTGCACTGAAACCAAATTACAGTCTACATCTCCCTCTTTCTGCCTTGCTTGTGTCGTTAACTTATTTACATGAACAATTTTCTCTGTGACCTCTTTTCCATTCTTTCTAATATTTTAGAGGTACAGAGCAGCATATTAAAAAGAATATGTAATTGTTGCACTAAAGCAATATCTTGGAAGAATATTGTTCCGTCCTTCACTTCAATAAAACAAAAATTATTAAATCATAAATTATAATTCTTCATACATTATACCATAATAAATATTTTAATTATGAAAAATTTTATTAAAATCTGAATTTTTTAACCCCTAGTCATTATTTCAAGTTATATTCCCTGTGCTTAGAGCTGCAGGACAGAAAAAGCTTGACTTCAGATGGAAAAAGATAATTGCAAAAATATAACCTGAGAATTGGCTATGACAAGAGAAAGAAATTTTTGTTTTACCAAATAAAGAAGTCAGTTGGCTCTTTTTTTATTGCTCTACCATATGTCCTTCACACAGAGTACCCATCTAGCCACCATGCATGATGAACATGCTCCTTACATCTCCTGGTGTTTTCCATTTTTTTTAGTATTTTGTATGTTTGGATTTTTTCATTATAGATTTTACATATAAAAATAAAATATATGTGCATATAGCCATTTTCTCTATGTAGTATGTTTATATTTTATTAATATATTATGTTGGTATTTAGTTTCATTATGTATTTATCAAACTTATGTATTTATAAGTTTTATATTTTTAAATATGCATATTTATATGCTTTGTGTATTTAGTATATTGCGTTTTCTGCAGAATGGAAAAATCTGGCTTTGGGGATGAGAAAAATCCCCTTTCTACTCTGCCCTGTGGATTTCTGCAATTTCAAATGTAGAAAATGAGAGAGAACGTAACTCAGCCAAGTTCACATTTCACTTGGGTGTTGCATGAAGTTGTGGACAAGTTCACTGTTTTCTGGATTGATTTAATCTCTATAATTTCAATGTTAACATCACGAATCTATCAGCATTGACTTAACCTGCAGGAGAAGCACATATTGAATTTACACTCTAGTTTGGGAAAAAACTGGTTCTAAGAATGAGAAATAATAATTACATTCTACAGATATTGAATTAAAGAAACTAAACCCCCCATTTTACAAATACTCAATATATTGCTTTCCATGGATCTAATGTTATTCCATGCACAAATTATTCTAACATTTTTTATCCTATGACATTATTATTCATACAAATCAAAATTATTTTTCATCAGTAATCATTCAGCCAATTTATTTTTTGCAGGAAAAAGACTTATTAAGCTGGAAATTCAATGCTCAAGTACAGTCTGCAACTAAAACTGAGCCTAATCCTCTCTCCTTGTTGGAGAGTTAGAGGACACACTGATATCACAGAACTGTAGCTCAGGCTAAATCCTCCAGTTTATTGTCCTCCCGATTCCCCAAAATCCTTAATTAAAACCTACTGAAGTTATTGACTAAAAGAGGCAAGAGAAACATCTGGTTGCAACAGGCTTTTGAACAAATGGTGAGTTCGCCATGAAAATCATAATTAAAAAAAGATTTAATTAAGTCTGCAGTAATAGCAGAAGTGCATTCCAATAAAAGCTTAGCCAAAAGGTGGAGCTCATTCAAAGGGATCTGGTGGAAAACAAGACCAAAACTCAATGCAAACTAAGAACAGAGGTAAGAGAGATGATTATTTTGTCTGTCCTTCTATGATTTTCCCCAGACATTGCTGAGAGGAGGCGGAAATTACCAGAGTTGTATAACTTTAGTGATTTGTTCCCAAGGCTTAGTTCTCCTCTCTCAGAAACCCTATAAAATTCTGAATCTCAGGTCCTTATTAAAGGATAACACAAAGCCTGAAAAGAAATAAAAGCCAAGATGATATTTTTTTTCCTTTCGTTGGGATTTGATTTTCTTCAATTCTTGATTTGTTAATTGGTTTACTGTGAAGCTTTATGAGATGTGCAATTTCTTCCTGAAGTCTTGAGCCAACAGGAGCTAGGATTGCATTTTCCATCCTTCTAGCATTTTCTGCCTGATTATTCTCACTTCAGCTGTCCTGTTTTTCCCACTGACTGAAATGTGAGGTATGGCTGTTTGACTGCAGAACCAATGATACCAAAATTACAGGTTACTCTCTCTTTTATATTCTATTTTCTGCCCCAGGGCAAGCTGTATCATTTATCTCTTATTAAACAGTGTGCACTGACTCTATGGATAGTTGTAAATAGCAAGAAGAGACACAACAGGCAGGATATGTCTATGAAACTCTGATTTTCTAGTCTAAAGTTTTCCCACTTAGCACCTGGGAATTACCACTTGGAGAACATGCAGCCTGCCTCCTCCTTGTGCCTGAGTGCTGATTAAGAAATGATTTCAGAGATGAGCCACCTCTGAGAGCTTAGAAATTACTTAAAACACTTGCACTGGTTATTAGTGATGAAAGAAGGTACATCCTGCATGTATAAACTAAACTGATGAATCATAAACTGATTCTCTACTTGCATGAACTTAAATATCTTTGAATTCAGGAGAACAAACTCAGTTTGCACACGCTGGGATTCAATCCATAAATTTGTTGCTTGGAAGTGATTTAAGTCAGAAGGGTGCTATTAAGTGTAGGGGAAGAAATCAGTGAGGCAATGAATTCTTTCTGTCAAATAATGACTGATTTCAGCTCCCACTGAAGGAAATATTTTTTTATCTGTAATTCTCCTCATCATGCAACAACAGCTGTGCTTTAATTTTCTCAGGATGCTCACAGAAAATCAAGTAATCATTTAAGAGATGTACACATTGGAATGTAAATACTCTACTGTTTTGTTCCTCTTCTTATTTATACAATTACAGTATCAGGCTGACTAACAAGTTTTGACAGAGAACTACATACATTCCTTTTCTATATAAACCTACTGTCCTGAACAAATATTTTGGCAATCATTTCATCAGACTCTTCAATCATAAGAACTATGGAAATTAATTCTTAATATGCACTTTTTTCCCTCGTGTGTCCATCCTTGAAAACTGGTATGGAGTATTCGGATCAAAATAAGAATATATCGCAGCTGTTTAATAAACAACATTTTATTTAATCCTTAGTGGTGGAAGACCCAACACAAACTGCAGTTACAGAGGTAATTAAAAATAGAACTTTTAGACGAAACACGTGGCTGAACCATAAGAAAATTGACCTAGTGAACAGATGTAAAGTACTTCCTCAGAAGACAGTGACCTTTGCCTATTAATGTAGAAAATTAGTATTTTAGGGGAGTAATTTGGGATTTTGGTCGGATTTTATTTTTGTCTGGACATGGCCTCTGTCACATGATGTCTTGCAAGCCCTGTTACCAGAATTTAAATCATAATTTCAGCAATCAGAGCAGTAAAACAATGGTTCAATACGTGAATACTTTGAACAAATTGTTTCAGAAATATTGTAATCTAATTAATATTAGAGTCACATAATCCCAGAACAGTCTGGGCTGGAAGGGACCTTAAATCCCACCCAGTGCCACCCCCTGCCATGGGTAGGGACACCTTCCACTACCCCAGGCTGCTCCAAGCCCCAGTGTCCAGCCTGGCCTTGGACACTTGCAGGGATCCAGGGGCAGCCACAGCTTCTCTGGGCACCCTGTGCCAGTGTTTCACCATATAAATCAGCAAAAGTTACTTTCAACTCTTTGCTGAGTTAGGCTTTCTTCAGAACTCAGGAATGTCAGGCACATCACGAATTACAACTGTTAATTTTACTGGGGAGTGTTTCATACAGCAAGAGCTCCCAAGAACATCTGTGCCTTAAGAAGTTTGAAGACATTAATAATATTAGATCAGCACCTCTAAATCATTTGCAATCTAAGGAGTGAACTGTAGTCTAACAGCCTACGGCAAAGTCATGGACCATTAATATGTTCTCAGAGATGTTTAATTATTCATTAGTCATTAACTCACCAATTGTTCTATCAAAACACTAAGTTTTTCATGTAAATGCTGAAATTTCTTTTCATTTCCCCATTGTAAGGTGTATTTGGAAATGTAATGAGTTTTTAATATTTAAGTCTGAAAATATTCTGAAGAAAAAAAGAAGATATTCTACACTGTTAAAACCTGCTAAAGCAGTAATGTTTTCATTTTTCTGATAGTTCCAAGAGTAATGAAACAATTTTTCTGCAGAATAGGCTTTACAGTCCACTACAGTAGAAGCAGGAATACCCCTATCATTATGTTTTATTCTAGTTACCACAGAAAATCATGTTTCTTTTCTTTGCTCCCATCTGCTGTCATATTCAGTATGTTCATTTAGAATGTGACCATTTATTTAGTACCCAAAAATGTCCACTAACTGATAATATATCCTACTTTTCTGGAGTAATTGTTGTTGTTTTTTCCTACAGAGTATCATTGATCTGGCTGACATTTTTCTATGGTCTCCTACAGTTTAATGGATTCCATCTTTATTCTCATGTTCTACTCTTCGTGAATTCAGATTTATTTTTCTTTTCTGTGTACTATAACTTGTTTCATAAACTTTCCCCAGAGTTACACAGTCTTTCATGACATTTTTATTGTGTTCCTCCACTGTTCACCTGCTTTGTCATAATTTTAATCCTAGAATTTTTACTAACTGCTATACAGGAGAAACTCCATGGTTATTCTTTTGGGCACAGGCATGAAACAAGCAAGACACGAACACATGTTATTTAAAAAAACAAATAAACCCACCAACCAAAGAAACCTATGGAAGAATGGGCTTGATTATTTTTTTAAATTTTATTATTAATTTAATTTTTAAAATCGCATGTCTTTTTAAAGACAAACTAAACCAGATTCTGTGATAGATGTGTAGTTGTGAATTATATTTTAGGATCATGTGCCAATGTAATTGCAAGTGAATAAGCTGAAATACAGGAAAATTACACTCTTAGATTTTCTACTATTTTGCTTATGCTTCCTCTCAGTCTTCTTATACTTCAAAACTTCAAATTGCCAACTCCAAAGGGAACATTGAATGCAAGCCACCAAGGATAAGCACATTCATTGGCTGCTGTTGGCTGTTCTGGAAGAACCTTTAGGCTCTCAGATTCATTACACATGCAGAGAAGTCCAGTAAGAATTGGATTCCCTACAGCATATTCCTCTTACCTACCAATTTCCCTGAAATTTGTTGTATGGAAAATGCTAGCAGTTGAGGAATTCAGGCAGAATTCCCCCAAGAAATCAGAAACTCCACTCTGACAAGTAAATAGAAATGAAAATAGCATGATTGAAAACTGTGGCTTTTGTGATTTTCATCATTTTTAGTTTCTTAGTTTTAGTGAATTCAACTTACCTAATAAAAAAGGCATGAGAAAAATTTTAGGAATCTCCATACTCCAGCTAACAATCTCAGACAGGAATTATTAATGGAAACTTTTAATATTAGAGTATCTTACTGCAATAAGACAGAAGCAGGAGCCTGGTGACATCCTCTGCTTATGACTTAACAAACACAAAGTTAAAAAACCCCAAAATCTAGAAACAACCAAAACCCAACCAAAACAGAAGTTTGGGGGAATGACTGGAAAACCTAGGAATAAATGTCTGATGCTATAACATACATGCAAAAGAGCTTTACTGGACAAAGACAGAAAAATAAAGATTTCTAAGAGTAGGCTTTAGGTCTGATAATTGCTGTCTAGGTCTTTATTGCCAAGTGTCCATCTGACACCAAGCACCAATTATCTCTCTACATCAAAGTGGAAGTTACATTTTAAAAAATCAGAGTAGGTATTCTTTTTCAGTTCCAGCAGATTTGGGGTTTTTTTACACTGTAAATGTGAGCTAAATATGAGTCTGAGCTAAGGACTGCCACTCCCATTGATCTTCAAAGCACAGTTCAATACAAATACAGCTCGCTGATAAATGGATATTAATGTCTTTTGCTTTCCAAGGCAGTGTTAAAACCTCCTGGAAAACATCAAGTTCTATGTTAAAAGTTCATTAACAGACTTTGACTTCTCTCAATCACTGTGTTCCAGATGCTCTTTGAGCTCCTTTCCCATGCTGCTTTTACATATTATGCCCCATCTTAAATTTTTCCTACAGAAAATTAGCTATTTTTTAAAATATATGTAATTCATTAGAGTGTCCCAAAGGACTTGGAGCTTTTCCAGGTCTTTGTTTTGCTTCTACACTTTTGGCAAAAGAAATAAAAAGGGGAAAATTCATGCTGGAAGAATGCCAAGAGTAGCCCATTCAATCAAAATCATGTCTTGGTGCAGAGACTATTAGTCAGTCATATCCACATTCTATCTAAATAATTAACTTGTAGCACAGAAATTCTAAATTGTTGGGATGTCCTTGGGGTTTGTTTTGTTCATGGGGTTTTCTGTTCACATTGACTGGAATGTGCTTGCTTTTCCCATTGATTGGAATAAAACCTATTTTTAAAAAAATTTTGCTTATACTGCATCAAAATCTAAAGTAGCCTATACAGTGCATTATTGGGTATTTAAAAAAACACCCCACAATTGCACTAATTTTACTTGCAAGTACCACTCTTAATTCTGTGTGCAGTGCAGTAATGCAAACTGATATGAACTCCCTCTTTCCTATACCCAAATTGAAAACGGCCATAACACCAACCAGTGAAAACCACTCAGCAAATAAAACTTAAAAAAGGAAATTTAAAAAAATCACATATCTTCACAAACGTTTTGATGTCTCGACATCTTCTGAAACCACCTCCCCAAAATGGAGATAAAGAGTTGTATTTCTTGTTGTGTGAGTGAGCAGAGGACTTGTTTGCCCAGAAAGGCTGTGGAATCTCCACCCTTGGAGATGAGAACCTACTGCTCGTGGTGCTGTGGGAGCTCCTTGACACTCTGCAGAACTCATTTCCAGCCTGAACCATCCTGTGGTTCTGCTTTTCAGGGACACAGTGGAACTTTTCAGAATGTCTTCTCAAACTCTGTGGGGGCAAAAGATACCATGTTTTAAAACTGCTGTCTAACAGGGGAACAGAATAGTTTTCTAGCATAAAAATCCCTCCACAACCCATAAACTACCCTTGAGGACCTACAAACCTTCACTGTGAGAAGTAAAAATAATGGACTATATCAAACATCAATGCTTATATTGCACACCAAAATGCTACACAGATCAGTGTGGACAGGATTAGAGCAGCTGTGCTCTTTGACTATCCTTGCAACGGCTTCATTTTTGCTTTATATGAATTTCTGGAAGTGTGGTTAGTAAGAGACATATTTGGAAAAGGAAACTTTAGCTTGAAAAACTGCAGTGACCTGTGAGAGCAAGTTTCACACTGTTCACAGTACTCCAGGCTCCGGGTTTGTTACATATTTTTTCTGGAGTATTAACTGAATGAATTATTTTCACTACCAATATACTCTATTTGTTGCTTTGTTTTTTTACCTGTGCCCTTCCAGTCACACATTAGCATGATGACAAAGTTGCTGTTTCCAGGCTACAGCATCTTCTGTGTCCTTGCTTTTGTTAACTGTAAAAGCAAACACACCACACTAACTTGCACAAAGGTACCACATGGAGAGTAATCTCAGCTATTTGAAAAAGAAATGAAACTTAATTAGTTTTGCTCTTTCTGACATTAGTCCTTCAAGCAGCTGTGGAGGAGTCTGAGTGACCTTCTCTTGGTGTGATGACCTTGCATGGAAAAATATGCACATAAAAATCTCTACAGTTGTAATCCTCAGAGCTGCAAGAAAAGAGAATAAAAGAATATAGATGGAAGGAAGCATACAGTGCATTGCTTGGAGATTAGTGATGCAAAATCCAGATGCAAATGAGAAAATGAGTGTGTATTAGCACTCGAAATAATTTTAACAACAACAGTAAATAAAATATAATGGTTATAAAAAGGTAATGGTCAAATGAAATAGTCAACAGTAATATTTGTTAACATAACAGGCAGACCAGAAGACTTAATGGTGTAAATGTAGCATGGTAAAACAAATCTGGGGACAACATCCTGAAAACTTCCCAAAAAGAGCTGCCATCGACCTGAGTGGTACATGAAAGCCATGGAGCCTTGTCTTCCCTGCACACAGCATGGGAGAGGGGAGGTCACAGAACAAATCCAGTGCTGCACCCGCTTTGGGCAGTAGTCAGAAAAACCCTTCTGATCAGGTGCTGTCTGAGCAGAGCCACACCTTCCATGGTGTGTCCCTGGAGTGGGCTGGAAATAACACCTAAAAAAGATGAGCCAGCTGTGAGTCTGGCGTGTTTGCTGTGCTATTGTCATTGTGGAGTGTTTCGTATTGCTGTTGTACTGCTTTTTGCTGTTGTACCCTTAAATTCAGTCAGTGAGTGTTTAAATGAAGCACAGGCTCCCCTGTTTGCATGGCATAACTCCAGATCCTCAGTAGTCACTCAGACAGAGCTGTGATGATGGTGAGCAGCAGGTGTTAGAGGATTTCCTTGACTCCATCCTCGTGTTCCAGATCTGTGAAAACCTGGGGGAAAGCAAAATCAGCTGAGGCTGTCCCTGTGAAAAAACCAAACTGCCTTTAGGAAAATACAGAAAAGCTTTCTGCGTTCCTCGGATGTTTATTTCAAAATTGGGTGAAGCAAAGAGAGAAAGTTAAAGATTTGAAGACCTGAAGAAAAGATCATTTTCACCAATGCTCATGAATGAAGGGAAAACAGGAAAATAGGGTTCCTAATATTTGCAGCTTTTGTTTGCTTTACTGTTAACTTAAAATTACAGATTTCAGTAAGGTTTATGACTGCTCTGGTGGACCCAGCTCTAGAACTATCAAAGAATTCTAGAATTGCACCTATATCTGGCAAAATTATAAACAGGATCTGATTCACAGTGTTCCTCAGCAGTTCAGAGTTTAACATAAAGTAGTGCTTTAAACATAACAAGCTGTTATTGATTCTGTGGAAAAAAGCAAATAATAAGCCCCTCTCGTTAGTACACAGCCCCCTGATTAGCACTAAAGGTCACACACAACCTGATGTGCTCCTGGCATTGGACATTGAATTTCCTAAAAGTTAATTCAAGGATTGCAAACCTCCCTAGACTACATGGAAAGCTGATAATTATTCAAGGGAGGTCCCCTTGCCCTGTCTACAGTCACGTTAATCAGCAGCAAGGCTGTGCTAGCTCAGGAGCTGTTGGATAATTAAAAATACATGGCTGGGAAGAAGTCAGTCAGCAGGGAATGCCACAGATACCAGCCAGCAATGTAAGTAGAGAGGAAATGTATATGTTTGTTTTGTCCTTCATCCATTCTCAAAGATTATTTTCCTCTCTGTGTAACAAGACATGACTGAATTTGTCAATAATATGAATATTTCTAAAATACACCAGTTCAGGTAGGAAGACTAGCCATTCCTTTGTTGAGCACTAGAAATTAGTGACACATGAATTTGTGATCCACAGCCAGTGTTTCCTTGCAATAAACTTTCATATGTTTATTGCATGTTGCAAATCCAGTTTGCAAACACCTCTTACACATTTTCAACACTCAGAAACACTACCAAATCACAGAATACTAGAATAATAAAATTGCTTTCTTTGCAAGGGACTTTAAAGCTCATCTCATACTTGCCTTGAAATCAGATATGAACACACAAAAATAGCACAGTGACAGTACGTATTTTGTCACCCTGTAACTAGCAGTTTGGATTCCTACATAACAGTTTTTTTACACAGATGAGCATAAACTTAGGAAGAATATATAATGTCTAAGGGGCAGAGTCTAATGTCAGAGTCAGCCAAACGAGGTATGTAAAAGACATGTGCAAGTGGCAAAATCTCCCAGGTGAGCACAGGGGTGGCATACAAGCAGGCAAGGCAGCTGATGGATTAGCAGCCTTGAATTAGAAATAAAAAGGCCTAGCAAAACCAGATAATGTGATAATAACTAATAAAGGGTAAGAAATCACAGTTTATAATATGTATACCTAATGTGAAATTAGCACAGTGCTGTTTTGAAGTTTGAAGCTGGCCTGGGTTTTTAGTCATAATACTGTGCAGAATAGAGTATCAGTCCCTATAAATAAATACCATTCTGATAGATGTGTATTTCCTCATTCCTATTTTCATCACTGCAGAAGAATAAGAAGAGAAAAGGGAGAGCATTCTGAGGTCTTTTAAATACCATTGCATCTTAAAATCATTTGACATCTGGGATTACCACTATTAATGACAGAGAAGGGGAAATCACTCAAATTAGCATCATGATATTCTATCCCTTATCAGTGTCCTACTTGCTCTGCAAGCAATTAAGAAAATTATTTTAATAAGAAATTCACTGGATATAGCATCAGTGTTCACAGAGCTCAATACAGCTCCTTCACCTGTTGCTTGTATCAGTTTGGAAACTTCTCTAACAAAAGGCAGTGGGAATATGAGCACAAATGTGCTGCTCAGCATGTAAGTTATGAAATGGCTCTGGCAGTTTCCCATTTTCCACCTGGCGACTTCAGCACTCTTTGTGAAGCTAGTTTGTGCCATTAATCATGCTATGAGATGCACTGAAACTTTACTACATCAAGTAGTAAAGACAACTGCTCAGTGTTCCAAGCAGAGCACTTGAGCTGGGCGGTGTGCAGCAGCCCAGGCTGTCACCACAAGGTGGGAAATGTCCTCAAAAAATTCTAATAATGCCTGATGAGACACTCCCAAGAATTTTTAAATAATGGCAGTTGCAAAAGCCTTGTTTCATTATAATAATTTCTGATTTGTTTTGGAGAACAAACTCTGGTTTAACATGATTAAATATTTGTTAATGTGGAAGGATAACCTGAACTGTGAAAACAGAGACATCGTGGTGGAAATAGCTCTATAAATTAGAAAGGAAAAAAGATTTTCTTCCATGCAATTAGAGAGTTTAATTTATGTTGTTTTGTAAGACAATATCATTCCAAAGCATCTATCAAAAAGCAAGTTGTTCAGATGTCTAATTTATTCAGACCCTTATCTAGTGGAATTTCCCAAGCTGTCATTGCATTTTGGATACTGATATGTGACACTTCCAATGGGTATTTCATAGACACCTTTAAGAGTCACATCCCTTCTGACATCCAAAGGATTTTAAAAGCCTTATCCAGAATACCACAGCTTTCATCATTTCAAAAAGAAAATTGTCTGTCATAATTTTAAATTAAGCAGATGACTGCTAGATAGATAATTACAGTAGGATTCAGGAGTAGCTTTTTGAGCTGTTCCTTTCTTCATGTCCCAACCCCTGGGTGTTGCTCTGTTTTCTCTTTCACATCTGCCTCCTGCATCTCCCCCAGACATTATAGACGTATAAATTTCTATATAAACTAAATGATTAATTCTCACTGTTCCATTTCTAAGGCACAAACCATGCCTGTGCATCCTCACTTCCTTGGCTAACGAACCAACACAAACTTTTTAAAACTAGAATTCACAAGTTTAAAATATCAGCTAACATGCCACGTTCAAGAATTTGTAGTAGTTTCTATAGACATGGCATAAGTTGTGATACCCTTGGTACTTAGAGAGTCCTAGATTTCAGTCACACTTATTTTTAAAGTCCTAGAGTCCACCAAGAACATAGCACAGCAAAAATATTTTGATTTTCTTTCAGTCTGTTTCATGTCCTTTCAGATGCTCACAGCATCCCCAAGATGGCACTATGCCACAGAAATATCACGAGAGCACACAGAAGTTGAAATTAAGTCATGCAATATAAAAACAACTGCAACATTTTGTGGAACTGATAAAAATAGAACTGAACATGCATATTTAAACCAGTGCACGGAATGCTAAAGCGTTGCTAATATTTAATTAACAGTAATCATCAAAATGTATTTTTGCTTAGAAAATTTTTCTGACTATACTGTAGAAAGAGTTTTATTATCATGAGATATCCATCTATATCTATCTATCTAGCTCTATCTATCTATCTATCTATCTATCTATGTATCTATCTATCTATCTCATATATATCATTAACTGTATACCAATTTAATGAGGGGCCCTGGCAATGCCCATCCCATTTCTTTGTGTCATCAGTCTAATAATCAATGTCAAATACCAATGTGGTCAAAAAGACACCCTTCTGGACGATTTTCTTCATGTCACACTACCCATGTGCTGTCATGTGAAAAGGGGAGATTTCCTCAGCCCTTTGTATTTAATTTGTCTGAAAGCCAAGTGGTTTGTGCCCTTCCAGTCTGTCAGTGTCCTGTTGGGTGGCTCTGCACTGAGCAGTCCTGCTGGATCAGAGGCTGTTTGACTGATTTGGCCAGGGAAAACACCAACAGCACAAGGGAGAGTTCTCAGCAGCTCTTCCCCTTATTTGAGTGTGTTCCACACTGCCAGCCCCTGGGAAGTATTCACAGTGACAGTTTATGGAGTAACACTCTTTATTAATGTAGAACTGTGACAGGTTAAGGTTTGCGGATTGCCGGTGATAATGTCTGACTGCGCAAATGTATTCAAAGCAATACACAGACAAGCTCTAATCCCCAATAAAAATATTCAGGGCAGACAGGATGATTCTCACTGAACAGGCATCCCTATGGAGGAGAAGACAGGTTCAGCCTGTCAGCTGGTCCCAGCAGTTATGATGGAGTTTTCCCTAACTTTTCCCCATCCTCTACTTATTTTTACTCAGTTTTTTTATGTTTAGGTGGAGCTTGAGTGACTCTAATCATATCTACCTTTGTTACTGATTGGTGTAAAATTCTCTCACTTCACTTTTAAAGATACTGTCAAAAAAATCTAGTGCCCAGTGAGGGGTGGCTGGACCTTGGAGATGGCTATACATTGAGATGGAGGTGACTATTAATATTGTAATTAGGTTATAAAAAGCCAAGTTCATCTGAGGAGAGTGATTTTGCCCCAGTCAGTAGCAGGACACGTTCTCCTGTCCCAGCTGCGAAGTGTCACCGAGTTGCTGCAAGGATTCCAGCAGATCCTGGCTGTGGTGCCTCCACTCTGCCTCACCCTCCATTCCATCCCCCTTGGCAGGTGCTGTGGTTTCAGGTGTGGAGGATCTTGGTGGGATACATGAGGAGCTGGACTGTTAATAACTCCAATAATCGACCCCTTGACTGCCCAGGTGTAAAGGGCTGTGCACCCATCACTGAGGGCTGCAGCTGGGTGTTGAACGAGGTAAGGGCAAACCCTGTGAGGTGGGATAGTGGTTCTTCTCATGCCAACATCCTTGCAGAAGTGGCTCAGCTGTGAACACTCCCCTCTGGAGAAGTACCAGGACATTCACACACAGAGTAAAGGATTCATCCCTGCTGTCAGGAAAATTAATCCTCAAACACCTGAGGTTTGTGTCCAAAAAGGAGACAGAGGAGTCCTGTAACTTCATGCATGAATAAAAGGAGAGGTCACGGGCATTTCCCATGAGGTTCCTCAAATTTTTAGAGGACGCAGCCTCTTTTTTTATCCTAATTTTCCGACTGCATTTCCCTCTCTCTTTCCCCACTGGCTGAGGTATTCAGAGGTACAGACTTCCCTAATTCCCTAGTACAGATCTCCTTCTAATGTACATTCCCCACATTCTTCTTTTCCTTGTGTCTTTGTTCTTTTAGTTATATCCAGGCATTTCACACAGCCTTGGGTAAGTCAGTTAGTGGAATTCCTATGGAATTCCTTCCCATTGTTTCTTCTGTCTCTCAGTGTCAGGCTCTATCTACCAGCAGGCTCACTGTTTGTTTGTAAAGACACTTCCTTCTCATTCCTTTCACTGCTCATGGGCCATAATTAACTTCACTGATGCAGTGGCAACTGTAAGGTCTTCGAAGATGTCCTAAGCGTCCTGTGATTACATTATCCAGTGTAAAATCCAACCCCAGGGGAGGTCCCTGAGTGTTCCCACCTGAACCTGGTGGGATATTTTTTACAGAATCTTTCTCTATCCCACTGTCTCCCCCTGACTCCCCTTTTTTCTAGTCTTTTCTCTCTGTCCCTCTCTACCTCACATTTGCCAGTTCATTCAGAGGGGCTAAATGACATCCTGACATTATTCATGAATCATTTAAAATTTGTTTGTTGTGATAGGAAGACATTCTTTTGGTAAAATTATTGCTACGTGAACTATGCCACGAGAAATGTGTTTATAGGATTCTGGGCTTTATTTTTAGACTGTTCACGAAATGACAAGCACATGGATTAAAATGTGTCTTTCAAACCAGAAAAGTGATATGTAAAGGCTTTAACAAGTGTGACAAAAGGATCATTTTCTGCCCAGAATTGTTTATTTCAAGAATTACTGATGAAGATTTGAGAACAGGAGATGCATTCATAAATGCAGATCATAAAAATGGGTATAAAAATGGAGATAAGCAGAGTAATGACAGCCGCCTTCTCTGTGAAACAAAAGCAGCACAACGTCACTCTGCTTATTCATTACAACCTGGTTCAATGAGCTACTTAAGCAAGCGTGTAATTTCATTGCTTCCATTCACAGACATACCTGCCTGTTTAAAATAAGATGCTGGCAGGGAAAAAAGTGGTTAGGTATCTCATTAAACTAGGTTTCTCAATCCTTGAGTGCTCTCCATTGCCTAGAAACATTTGGAAGTTCCCTAGAAAATCATGTAATCAACATTCCTGGAAGTGTCCAAAGCCAGGTTGGACAGAGCTTGGAGCAGCCTGGGATAGTGGAAGGTGTCCCTGCTCATGGCAGGGGGTTGGAACAAGGGGAATTTCCCTCCCAACAAGTCTACGACTCTGCCCCACTTCAAAGAGATCAAACACGTAATTTTACATAAGTTCAGGAAATTTCCTAAGTATGTAGCTACCATAAAACCAAAGGAGCAGCAAATTGACAATGCTATTGAGACCATTTCTTCCCCTTCTTTGGATTTACTTCAGGAGAACCCAATGAAAGTACATAATTGCCCACAACGGACAATGACAAGACATCATCTGGAATTTGAATTATCCACTCAGTGAATGACTTCGTGATAAAAACAGACAAGCAGAAAAAAAGATCAGCATTTCACAGCAGACAGCTCACTTGTAACCTTTGCTCAGTGATACTCCAGTGTTTGGTCCCGAACACGTTTCATCTGCTTGTTTGGGGGATGAAAGAGATATTCAAATACAGAAACATGGTCCCTCATGTCATTTATTTGTGTTATTTTAGGTAAAAGAAAAGGGGTTTATGTTAATAGTGTATTCACTTGACAGGATCAGCTCAGTTTCAGTTTGATACCAAAACCCACAGAATGAAGGAAAGACAAAACGGTCTATAAACAAGACAGAATAAGAGTAAGAAACAAGAGTGTGTGGGCCAAAAAGAATGAGTGAATTTTATCTTAATATGGGAAAAACCCACCACAGATTATTCCCTCCCTAAATGTATCCTCTTTACAGAATGCAAAATTCTACATTCAGCATGACACTTCAGTCAACATTTTGTTGTGTACACTTGGGTCAAAAATCAACAGAGGTACTTTAAAAGCTTTTAGCAGCTTTTTCTAGTTATGAACATTAAACCAGGTTTTAACAATTATAGATGTTCAGTAACTTTTGCTGTATCTGTGAATCATGAATGTGCTCATTGTCAGAATCGTAATAAATATTTTCAACTAGTCTAAAATTTCAGAACATTTCACTTTGGGACTGCCAAGCTGGTAACAATACTTTTTTATTATCACACTGTGCAGCCAGAACACAGCAAAACCAAACATAAAAATAAACTAACAAATAAAGCAAACCTTTCTAAGTTATTTAAGGCAGCAATTACAAGTCATTTCATTATGATCACCCAGGGAATCTGCACTGCCTTGTCCCACATCCCTGCCACACTCTCCTCCCCTCCCCTCCCCTCNCTCCTCTCCTCTCCTCTCCTCTCCTGTCCGCAACATGTGATAAAAAAGTCCCTTTACATCTTCCCATAAAATACAGCCCATCCTTATCCTTTCCCTTGTTTCTCCAGCACAGTGAACTCATCAGCCTCGAGGAGATCTTGCCCCCAGTTTCACTTTCTTTGCACACTCTGGAATTAGGCCTTTATTTATTATTTATTTATTATTTATCCTGCTCTGCCTGGACCATTCCCCATCCTCCACAGGTTCCCCCTGCACCTATGATGCTTACATACTTTCCAGCTGGGAGTTCAGAAAGACATATTTTTCACATATACCTGTGGGTTAGGGCAGTGAGGCAACTGATGTGAGAAACAGATTTGTATCTCTTGCACGTCTCTTCTTAAAAAAAAAAACCCAAACAAACCAAAACAAACACAAATTCATAAATAATAACAATAATTATCCCAGAAACCACTGACAGACACATAACCATTAGTCCCATCCTATTGATTGATATATAAGATACAACAGGTTGAAAATCACCTTCTGTTTTGTGGGAGATCAATATTTTTGCATTTCTTTTACTTCTGTACTGGATTTTTTAATTTTGCAAAGATGACAGTTAAAAGAACTTCATCTGAGAATATAAATCTTCATTCAAAATATGATTTGCCATTTTAGTATTTTTTCCATTATGGCATGTCATGTCAGCAGTCCAGGTACATGAACTGTTTGACACATTTTACCCATCAGTGTCAAAATTTCAAACCTATTCATTACAAGCTCCAATCTGCAGAGACACACTGAAAAGAAAACAAATAAGACTTTTAAATCAGGATGGAGAATCTATTGACTTTACTGATATTGTGGAAGTGCTTCAAAAATGAAATGAAAATAAAACATTTCAACACCCATATTAGGACATAACAGGAGTAGCTGCACATAATAGTGTCAATAAGGTAATACAGAGATCTTTAAACCTAGTAGCTTGATTTGTTTTAGAGACTTTACAATGTTTAGAAATAGAAAAATTCTTTTAAGTCTTTTCCCTTTTAGACTTGTGTGACAGTGAGTCCATTTCAAAAAAGCCAGAAAAAAGTTAAGTTAAACCAACTTCTTCCCAGTAAGAAAAAAATCTATTTTCTAAAAAAAAACCTATTTAAAAAAATATATTTCCTAATTTCTAAAATTTTATCAAGATTTTTCCAAGTATTTATATCTATTTGTAGCTAAATGTAATTAATTTTGTGGAAAACGTGGAAAATATTTCCCTTCAAGTTTTTTAAGACTGTTAAGAAAGAGATTTACCATCTCTGAACGTCTGTACAGCCACCAAAGACATCTTCATGGAGCTGGTATGTTCTTGTTCCACATATCCACATCTCCAAGAGCAGCTGCATCAATGGAAAAGACTCCCCAGCAAAATGACACCGATGAGAGTTTTAGCATTATCTTCAAATTACTGAAGTTACTCAGTGCTTCAATGTTACAGAGAGCATTGCCTCACAGTGCCTGGGGGAAAGTCATGGGGTTTTTTAATGTGATTAAATTATATTTCTTTTACCTTCTATAAACTCCTAAAGGAAATAATGATGGCAACCAAAATATTTAGATAATCATCAAGATTTGAGGAAAACTGATCAATATACACAATAAAAACATGTTTCTGTAGAAGAGAACTATTTATCTTTAAACTCTTCATGGAAAATCTGTGCCTTACGAAGAGATAGGAAGGAAGAATGACTAGTATGCTATCACTGGTTGGCTTTGGAGCAAGAGAAATAATAGTAGAGGTCACAAATATTGGAAATAATACTTAAAACAAATCATGAAAAATAATTCTCAGAAGAAAGGAGGTACAGGTGAAGGAAGATGCACACTGTAAGTTTCAAATATTTATAGAGAAAAAGAATATAATATAGAACATGAAAATGCTTCTGGAAGCGAATGGTATGAAATAAGGAAATGGCATAGCCCAGAGCTCATATTCAGAGGTTATATTAAGGGTATTTTTTTTTTAAAAAAGAGTTTAATTTTTCCTCTTAGATGTACTGAAGATTTCTTCCCAGCTTTCCCTGTGATGAATTCCTGCACTTTTGGTTACACATAAATACACCTTTCATATTCCGTCCATGATCCAGCCTCACACAGGGATAAGACCAAAGCCCATGGAAAATCTGGCATGTAATTCAAGATACCTGGCTGCATGGATCCATGAGAATTCATGGCCACTTTGGAGACTCCCTGTGAAGTGAACCATTAGGAAAACAGACCTGGATGATGATGCACAGCAAATAGAGTCAATCTCCTCCTTGGGCCAGTTCTAATGGTAAGAAAAAGAGAATAATACTTCATTTTTCACTGCTGATATGGCATCACTTAAGGGAAATAAAAAGCTCTGGGAGCCTCAAATGAAGTCAAGTCTTGCCTTGAAAGAAAAATGATGGAAAAAACCCTGTCTAATTTATACATAAAATCTGGCTATCAGTAGGGAAATTTTATAACAGACTTTTGAAAATTAGTTACCCTTGTTTAGGGCCAAAAAGATGTCTGGAGGGCTGGACCATCTCTTCCACAAGGAGAAGCTAAGTGGCCTGGGACTGTTTGGACCATCAGGAGAATAGAAGGCTCAGAGCAAAAATATTTAAGTGTATGAAAACCTGATGGGGTTGAAACCCATGAAATTTTGTTTCAATGTAAGAAAGCACATTTTTACTGTTAAAGCAATCAAACACTGAAACAGTTTGCCCAGCAGGTTTTAGAGTCTCCATTCTGGGAGCTATTAAAACACCAACAGGACAAAGTTCTGGACACCCAGCCCTAGCTGACCCTGCTTGAGCAGGAAGATTTAACCTCACAATATCCAGGGTTGCCTCCCAACGCCAAAAATTTAGTCCAATTCTCTTCCTCAGCCACCGTTTTGATGGATAAGAATGTCTTCACTTCATAACCTTGCACAAGTAAATGCAAAATTACTTCACTAATTTGCCTTTAACCCTCAGAAGAACCAATTAGAAGGACATTTAAAAACACTGGTTTTTTTTAATTTTTTTTTTTTTCCCCCTCAGGAGAAAATGAGTTTTGAGTGCTGGGAAATCTCTTTGTTAGCATCAGGAGTGAAAAAATAATCAAGTGTTCCAGAGGAGATTTCATGCTTTGAAATACATCTGAGCTTTGAGCTGTAGAAACAAGACTGACCAAATTTTGAGCACAACATGCTGTTAATCACTGAACATGTGGGACTTTGTACAGCAACATGAGCTTTATTTTCATATTAGAGTTGTGTCCAATAACCTAACAGGCTGCGTGTGTGAGCCTAGTACTAATTATATATCAATGGAATTTGTCTTTAACACTCAATACTGCACTGAACTGCCTCTGCTGATCTGCCAATACATCTCCAGGAACACTCTATTTCTCCATTGCCCTGTGAGAAAACTCAGCACCTTAGAGACTTTTAATGTCTCTTTCTCTTCCTTTCAAACTTACATACCTCACATAATATGTGGGACGGACAGAGAAGCCTATACAGCAATAAAAAGTAATTTTTGTCCTTTGTTTTGAACATCATCTCATTAAAGGCCAACTCCTGGGCTGCCCTGCTGCTTTTGCTCTGAGAATTATCTGGGAAAATAGATTAGAAACACAAAAAGGGGCAGGCTGTCAGGAAAAGACACATAGAACTTGGAGAACATCAAGAAAAAACCTGTAAAAATAGCTAAAGCCTTGTTATTAAAGGCTAAGAGCCCACAGGAAAAAAAAAAGGATGGAGATGAATTAACCTATTTCAGGTTAATTACCTCATGGTGCATTATTGGTGAGGTGGCCAATCCCATGGCACAGTCTTGGCAAAAGGGCTGGATAACAACACATCAGATAAGAACGTTAGTGTCAGCAGCATCTGAATTGAAAATACAGAATTTTCTGGGGTGCATCTTGCTCCAAAACTGATCTCTTTTATGAGGAAGAGGAGTCTGTGTGAGTGTGAGGGGGAAGTGTATCTTTCAGGTACTACTTATAGAAGGGTGTTCTGAACTCTGTAGGTGTTCATTGATATAGTGTGTCTAGATTTTTGTTTTTCTGTTGTATTGCTAAGAGTGACCATGGTTGCAGAGCTCCTTGCTGCTAGATAATGATATGTCTCTCCTAAATCAATAAACCACTTTAATTCTGATTTAAAACAAACTACATGAACTAAGCAGCTTTCCCCTGCAACAGCATGAAAGTCTTAATATTGATGGAAATTATGACACAGTTTGTATGAGGAAGTGTTTGTTAATACTGTTGGTGTGAGAAAGTTGTTTTGTTTCAGAAGCACCTGCCAGAAAACAAGGGAGGAGGAGATGCCAACCCTTTATCCTCACTGTCAGAGGTCTTGTAGCTCTGGCTCCTTTTCTTGCTGAAGAGACAAGGCACTATGAAGTCTAGTCTCCCTGAGAAACCATCCTGAAGCCTCCAGTTGTGATCATTCCTGCATACCCAGTCATGTGGAAACAAAGGGGAGCTACTTCTGAAAGGTTTCTGTACATGGGAAATTTTATTGAGTTTCACTTTATGTACTCTTAGGAAATCAGAGCACTAGTATTACTTACTAATCTTCTCAACAGTCAACCCTCACCTTGCTCTCCTGGCTTCCAGGTTGAATTGCAAGTGTGTTCTTGCTTCCAGATTTAATTTCCATCCCTCAGCAATCTTCTGGGTGTTAATGAATGATTCCCTTCCTTGCTGAGCCTTAGGAACTCCTTTCCATTGCCCCTAAGGATGACACTTTCCCCAAGGACAATGGGGACACCTTCTCTTCTCATAGAATCCTAGAATCATTAAAATTGGAAAAGACCTCCAAGATCATTGAGTTCAACCTGTGACTGAACACCTTATCAACTGAACCACAGCACTGTGTTTTTCCATGCCCAGTCATTTCTTGAACTTCCAGGGATGGTGACTCCTCCACTACACCACATTTGCTGCAATTTTTCATGCCTGGTTGCTGTTTTGTCTGATCCAGTCATCCTACTTGAGAGAACATAACATAAATCACAAAAGAAAAAAAAAAGCTAAATATACAGTCTACTAAAATGTATATTTTTTATTACACATAAGAAAACAGAATTACGTAAATAAACCAGATTTTCTTGCTACTGTCATTCCAGCCCACCTGTCCTTAACAAATGTACAACTCTGCAACCAAAAGCTGTAGGGAAACTCCCACGGACCAGAGAACTCCAGGCTAGAGCAAATGTACTAGAGGTTCTTTCTTAAAGGTGTTTACAGCATAATGAATATGTAGTTCCCTGAAGAATTTCCTTTCCCCGGCAGTTGAAAATCATAATATAAGGTAATTTGAAAGGTTAAAGATCAATTAGACCTGGGGGCAAACCTTACCTAGAGGGTTTGAAGGAGTTTGTCCTTTGGGTTTTTGCTTATTTGAGATGCTCCATCAAGCCAAACCTTCAGACTTTATCTGAAGTGAATTACTCATTCAGTGTTTCTTCTAATGTTAATTTTTGCTTTGGGGAAAAAAAAAAAGTAAACCAGCAGAAACACATTTCCAATACTCAGGGAAAAATACATATATTTAAAACATCTCCATAAGTGATGAACGCATATTTTTTCCCTGCAAGAGTTTAATAAGGATAAAGATATAAACACCTACAGTAGTCAGCAGAGCGTTGTCTGGCAATGCTATTATTTCTATTTACCTCATGGATTAGAGCTCAGCTTCTGAATGAAAACTCCACTATGGTTTATACACAACATCCCTTCATCTTTCACCCAGCTTTTATTCAATTTTCTTTAGCTCAAAGAAAAGCTTTTGTCACTTCAATTTTCTAGGAAGGCCTTGCCATGCTGAAGGGAGCCATAGATAGAGAAACAGTCTGACATACTCCCCTGTGTGATCCCTGTGCATTTCCTGTCTGGGAAATATCTGTTTCCTTAAGTTCTGGAAAAAGATCATGGCTCTGCTGTGCTGAATGCATGGGCAAGGGTCCATCTTCTTAAGATATCCAGAAATACTGATTTATTAGAGGGATGCAGTCAATAAATAATAGAACTGTTTAGGTTGAAAAAGACCTTTAAGATCATCAAGGCCAACCACTCCCCCAGCTCTGCCAAGGCCACCATTAACCTATGTCCCCAAGTGCCACATCTGCATGGCTTTAAATCCCCCCAGGGAGGGTGACACCTCCACTGCCTTGGGCAGCTGTGCCAGGGCCTGACTGCCCTTTCCATGATGAAATGTGCCCTAATATCCACCCTGAGCCTCCCCTGCCCAGCCTGAGGCTGTTCCCTCTCCTGCTGTCCCTGTTCCCTGGAGCACAGCCTGACCCCCTGGCTGTCCCCTCCAGTCAGCAGTTGTGCAGAGCCACAAGGTCCCCCTGAGCCTCCTTTGCTCCAGGCTGAGCTCCTTTCCAGCTCCCTCAGCTGCTCCTTGTGCTCCAACCCCTTCCCCAGCTCTGTTCCCTTCCCTGGACACTCTCCAGCCCCTCAAGGTCTCTCTGGCCATAAGAGACCCAGAACTGGACTCAGCCCTCGAGGTCCCTCAGCAGTGCCAGCACAGGGAACAGTCACTGCCCTGGGGCTGTGCCCACACCATGGCTGGGACAGCCCAGGGGCCATTGGCCTCCTGCCCACCTGGGCACAACTGGGCTCATGTCCAGCCTCTGTCCCCAGCACCTCCAGGGCCTTTCCTAGCTTTCCAGCTCCTCTGCCCAGCCTGGAGCTGCAGGGGGTTGGGGTGACCCAGGGGCAGGACCTGGCACTTGGCCTTGTTGACCTCACACCATATATTGTCCACCTCTTCACCCTGGCTGGGTGGTGTACAGCAGACTCCAACCACTGTATCTGTCTTGCTGACCTTCCCCTTGATTATTACCCATTCTTGTTCCAGTAGGCAAGAGAGGAGAAATCCTGATTCTAGTGATGGTGAGAGATGTAACTGTTGGGCTCTCAGTGCATCATTAGGTAATTAATGACTTCTCTTCCCAAAGAAATAACATGCTCTATGATAGAGTTGCAATTTTTTTGCATCAGATTTTTTTAATAGAATGTCTCTCTATTCTATTACTTCTATAATCCTACAAAGAGTAGAAGATTAGCACTTACTGTAAACCTTGACATAGAGAAGAGCAATTTGAAATTAGATTTATATCCCTCAGAAATGCAGGTACCTCATTCCTTGTTTGTTGCATTTTTATGAGAATAATTATGGCTGTGCTAACATCCTGAGCTGATTTTGAGGAGACATTCTACCACAATGACAGAACAAGAAACCTGTTCTGTAAAGCTCAGACTACTTAGGATAAAACTACAATATCAAATGCTGCTTATTAGAGTTATTTTAGGTAGCAGTAGCAGCTTTTGTGTCAAGCATGAAGTTCACAAGACTAATATGCCTGTTTTTCTCATTAGGTCTGTTAAGCTTCCATTAGCACTGGTTATGTATTAAACCAGAAAAAACCAGCAAATTAGCTCATGCTGAAATCCATGCTCTGAGGTAATGCTTGCAAAACCCAGCAGGTAGGCTGCAGCATGGCTATGTCTTTGTATTCATAAAGCATCTTAAAAACTTCTTGGAAGGTAGTTTTCCTTCTTCAGAATCCTTCTGGTTAACTGTTAAACCTCATTGGCTTAATCTGTTTTTAATTCAGGATTATCTTGAGGACATTGAACATTGGAGATTATAAGGTATTTAGTTCCCCACATTGCAGTATTCTGTGACAGAACTAACCTGATTTATAGTGGGCTATGGAAAAAGTCTGGATGAATAACCATAAAAATCCCAGGGTTAGGATGCTCATCTGTTACCATACTGGAACTTATTGTAATGCAGTGAAGAATACAATTAATTCAAAAGCCTTTGACTGCTTTCCATGCACTAGAGGCCTGAGTCTATTAAACCTACATAAGTATTGGTCATTTATTAGGAATGAATTTCAAAATTGTACAAGTCCATTTTTTATATAAATAGCAGAAAGCAGCAGACCAGATTAATGAGTAAAGAATTGTCTGCCAAATTTCTTATTTAATTAAAACTTTGTCTTTTTCGCTCTAAAAATGAGAAGAAAACTACTAGAAGCGACTTAGAGTCTGTTTTTCATGTTATGCAAAAATAGTCGGGCTTTACTAATAATAGAGTTTTTGTGGTTTCTGTGAGAATTTGTTTGAAAAGGAGATTGTGCAATATAATTTAAGACTCAAATTCCGTCACAGAAAAAACCATCCATTCACTGAAAACTGCAAGGCCTATTAATTATTATTACATCACATTAAAATAAATCATTTTTTATGCTTATTTGTTTAGGCCAGACCAGGGTTTCAGTGTTCCAGCAGCTCTGCATAGATGTCTAACTCCAGGATCGAGAAGCATGCAAATTGTGAGTTTTTGACCGTGGGAGAATCTCCTCCACATGTGTTCTGCTGACACCTGATGGGACACACCTATCTCAGAGGGGACAAAGAGCTCCAGTACAGAGCCAGCAGGGCTCCTTGACAGAGGTTTAAAGTAGCTTGGAAGGGGGAAGGGGACAAAGCCAGGCTGAGCAGTGATGAATGATGGGATGGAGTGCCAAAACCTGAGGAAATGAGCACTGATGGGATCCCTCACTCTGCTCCACATGCTGCTGGCTACAGTGAACCTCACCCAAAATGCTTCTATAGCAGCACACTCAGCACGAGGAATGAACAAGAGGAGCTCGAGGCTTTGGCCCAGGCCAGAAGATTCCTAGAACACCTGATGACAACTTGGTGGCACTGGTCCTATGAGAGCTGACTTGGAAAGATGCTGTCCTGGATCTGCTGCTTGTCAACAGCTGGGATCTTGTGACAAAGCAGAGGCTGGGGCCACCTTGGCCACAGCAAGCACAGAGCCAGAGTTTAAAATCTCTGGTGGCAGGAAGAAAATTGCCAGCAAAACCTCGACTCTGGCCATGAGGAGAGCAACCTCAGGCTGGTCAGGGAATTAGTGAGTAAAGTCTCCTGGGAAAATGTTCTGCAGGTGCTGGGGTCCATCAGTGCTGGTCAGTGTTTGGACATCACCCTCTAAGGGTACAGCAGCATCCAAAAGAGTCCACAAGGATGGTGAAGGGCTTTGAGGTGAAGCTGTATGAGGAGAACTTGAGGGCCCTTGGTCTGTTCAGCTTGGGGAAGAGGAGACTGAATGTAGACATCACTGCAGTTACAGCTTTGTCCTGAGGGGAAGAGGAGGGGCTGGCACTGATCTCTTTTCTCTTGTGACGAGGACAGGACCCAGGGAAGGGCTGTAGCTGTGCCAGGTGAGGCTGGAAATCAGAGAAAGTTCTTCCCCCAGAGGTGCTGGAACTGCCCAGGCTCCCCAGGCAATGGACACAGCCTGAGGCTGCCAGAGCTCCAGGAGTGTTTGGACAGCACTGCCAGGGATGCACAGGGAGGGATTGTTGGGTGTCTGTGCAGGGACAGGAATTGGACTGGATGGTTCCTGTGGGTCCTTCCAACTCAGGATATTCTGTGTTTGTGTAATTCTGTGAAAGTTGTAGAAGTAGCATTATTAAATTTCTGCAGACACCTACTGCATGTGTGGGGTATCAGAGGAAACGCTTCAACCTGTCTCTGCCTTCCAGTCTGACAAACTGATCTGATAATCTGAGTGTTAAAGCACACTTAGCTACAAAGAGCAAAGTGTGAATTTTGGACAACTGATTTCAGAGGACTCGCCTCAACATTATGAAGCTCTTCTGGTTTCCCAACATTTTTCCCAGGTCAACACTAGGGAACTAAGGAACTTCAGAAAGGAAACAGAGCCCTGAAAGTCTGCATTAAAGAGAGTTCCCTTTTTGGGAGGGGAGAAATCATGCAGTTCCTTGCTTACATCTGGCTAAGTTTTATACTGTTTAAAAGAGCTAAAGGCTCAAACCTCCTTCAGTATGAAAAGGTCTTTTAAAAACAGCTCAGAAGAGCACTCCAGAGCATTGTGCAGTCCAGCACCTTCTCAAATGAGGTCCAGACAGAGCCTCCTTCAGGCAGGTGTCCTGGCCTGAACAGGGCTCCATCTGCTACCTCATGAAGCATAAGGATGTAGAATGGCACAAGAAGTGCCATCTCCCTCAGCAACACTCTTCTGGTCTCTTCTTCAGTTCCTCTCTCAGTGTATGGTCCAAATCCACCATGCTAAAACTTAGAATTCTCTTTTCCAGTCCTTCTAAGGAGCCCTTGGAATGGTCCTGGCAGTCCCAGGCAAGCCATCCCCATGAAGATGGGTAATAGAAAGTGTTATTCATTCTCCAAAGTTCAGCATACTTTGACAAGGAAAGTAATGTAACAATAAGATTTCCAAATGAAAGGATCTCCTCTGCAGTACAACTATAAAACTATTTCAAATTCAAGACAATTTCGAAAATGCGGAACAGAAAAAGCAATATTTCTCAGATTAAAGCTGATTCCTTCTCAGTTTTGCCCTCTTCCACCCTAAAACCATCCTGCAAATGTTCAGCTGGAGTGCAGAAGTGCTTCCACAAATGATAGGTTGTTTTTCATCCTGGTGGATCTGCACAAGGGTGTTTTCCAGGTCTAAGGAAAGCATCACCCAAGGGGAGTCAACACATTACAGCTTAGGCATTTGAAGATCATATCAATCTTGTGATGTTAAATCTCACTCCTCAGCTGCCTGGGAGGTTTATCTCACCTTGCCTGAGGATTTGTGAATATATTTTGTGGTTCAATAAGGCATAATACTAGAAGAGCCACAACTACATCTAAAAGGGTGTTGCAGTAAAATCAGTCTAGGTGGAATGCTAATAACTTACATTACTGCAAGAAAAAACTCTCCATTGTCTCAATGAGCTCCTTGGGTAGCAGGGCTCACCTTCCCCAAGAGCAGACACAGCCTTACAATCAGTCTGAGGCTTTCCTGAGCAAGAGCTACCTCTGTCTCCAGCTATCACAATGCAACAGGCTCTGTGAGCTTAATACTGCAAGAATTATTCTTTTGGACTTGGTAGACAGTGAGCTGCTTAAAGTGATTAACAGACATTTTCTACAAACTGGATTATTTTTCTTCTGTCATCCAGAAAGTCACAAAATGAGCTGAGGAAATGTATAGGGGGAAAAAAATTGTTTCTATACATTTCTCCTAAATGTTTAACTTTCCTGACAAGGTTTATTTACCTGTTGTTGCCCTGTTAACCTCAGTCTCTGAGGTGGGAGCACTAGCCTGCATTGTTGAGGCACTTTCCTTGTCTCAAAGTCCGTGGGGCTCAACTGCAAAATCAAGTACTCATCCTCTACCTCTACTCATTGCCAAGCTTTGACAAGTATCTCTTTGGGCATCAAAATCGCAGATCTCTAGATTGATTCCTTATAAATGTTTCCAAAATATCAGCTCTCAAGCCAGAATAATTTCTAGTGATATTCTGGTATTCATTCCATCGGGGAATTTTTCTCTGCCAGCTGTTTTTACCTTCCTACATCTCCCTTGATTTAATTTCAGTCATTCTGGTGTATCACTCTTACATACCAACTGAGAGATGTCATTAGACAAACCACCCAAACCTCCTCCTAATAGCCCCAATTGATGTGATTTTCCCATTTCATGGAGTACCCTCCCCTCCATCACCTCTCTCCCCTGTTTTCAGATAATCATACAATCACTGAGGTTGGAAGGGGCCACAGCAGGTGTCTGGTGCAGTTCAGATGAGGTTGCTCAAGGTTTTGTCCAGTCAGACTCAAAAACCTCCAAGGATGGAGACAGCACAGACTCTGTGCAATCTGTTCTGCTGCTTGCCTGTCCTATTTTCAAGCACTGTGCCTCTGAAAAAACCCAAGGCTGCTGCTTGCAGGATACACAGAAATGGTAACGAAGCAGCAGTGGAAGAATTTAAGGGCAAAAGTAGTCATGTGTAGAATTCCCAGCTATTTATCTATGGAAATGCACGGGGAATCTGTTGAAGATGACTAGAGATGGAAAGAGAATCACTTTCAATGCCTGTTTTCCCTGCCCTTCCCTATGATTTACATTTCTATAGCACATTCTGAGGACAGAACAACAAGAAACACCCTTCTGAGCTACAGAAAGTCAAGGCATGGCTTTAATGGAACCCACCCCAACTATTTTAAAACACGTCACATGGCAACTTCAAAAATTCTGTGGCCAAGACAACCTTTAATTTCTGCCTCCTGACATATTCCATGTTCACATTTTGCCAGCCATTACTTCTCTATGCAATATGTTTTACTGGGGAGGTTAAATGGTTTTGAAAAATTGATTAAAGTTGCCTAAGCTTCCTGTTCCTGCTTGCTCATTCACGCATTGGGAAATGAATCAGCGCTGATTTAACATGTATGAATTTCACACAAGATGCAACAAAACTTGCATGCTGGACCAGAGATATTTAATTATACAGCATCTCTGTGCTTGCAAAATATTTAGTCATATGCTGCTGCTATTTAACTCAGTGGCTTTCCTATCCAGGATAAGCTCCATGTATTACTAGGATTTGGAATAAATATTACAGTAGTTACTGTAACATCACAGATGCAGAAGCCCTAATTTTTTTTTTCTAACACCGAAATGCTTTTTAAAAAGTTAATAACTAAATAATGAGTTAATGTTTCTTTTTAATGAGTCTTAGAATAATTCCAGATTTATTTCACTTAGAAGTTCTGATGCTTCTTGATGCTTTAAAAGTACCCAACCTATAAGTTGTGTACTTTTGCAGGGGGAAAATGAACTGGAGGCAATTTGAAAAGGCAACTCAAAGCATCTTTTTATATACATGCATTTAAAGTTTAAATATATACACACCAAATATAGTAGTATAATATTTTATATATGTATTATATATATATCTCGAGCTGTTTATTTTCCGCAAGATTAACAGAGACAGCTTGGATTTTGAAAATGACTAAATAACTGCTTGCTGTAAACTTCACATTAACTGTCTATTTTCCTTTCTAAGAAATATTTCTAAAAACCATCGCAGCCTTGAAAAATGCAAAATTGAGTGCGACTGGAGAACTGTTTGGCTTGCTGGCTAAGAATGTCAATAGTCATGTGAAAGAATATCACATTTGGAAATACTGAGAAAATACACTAGACAGAGATTGGACTACATGACCTGAGACAGCAGAATTAATTAATTAGTACCAGTTGATGTATAGCTTGTGTAGAGCATCTCCAAGCCATCTCAGTGCATTGCATCCCTAATATTGCATATTACATATGACGTATAAACCTCCATTGAGAACATAAGCAAAACTGTGCGGATGTATTTTTATATACCAGACAAAGAAACTTTGTTCATCACACAAAGGTCTGTTTTTAAAAGAATGTACATTTCCTTTGCCTAGCCAAAAAAGAAATCTCTCTTTAGGCTCACACTTCCAAGGCCACCTACATTCAGAAGAGCCAAGTGCCAAGTTCACAGACTTTAGGAAAACTTTTAAAAAAGGCTGGAAAGGTATGCTGTACTCTAGCCTTCATATGCTGAACTGCAGACCTCATGGCTTAGACACTTCTCTTTCTCTCCCTTTGTTTAGTGTTTCAGACTGAATTTATCAAAGAAAGTTTCCTAATAGAGAGATTTTAAGTGCTGAACCGTTTCCCAAGGGAAGCAACAGAAGCCTGGTACTAAAGCTGTTGGAAACCAGCCATGACACAGTCCTGGCACACATAATTTAAGGAAGATTCCTACAGTGGCTCCCAAGGGATCACTATTTGTTCTGTTAAATAACTGCACTCTGTGGATAGACAGGACACGATTTACTGGCATTAGCTGAGGGAGAGGAACTTCTCTTTTGGACAGAGATGAGAATTTGAGATCTCTAAAGAATCACAGAATATTCTGAGTTGGGAGGGAACCACAAGGATCTCAGAGTCCAACTCTTAAGGGGATGACCACGAGGGGATTGACCCCATAGCCTTGGGGTGGTGAGCACCCTGCTCTGACCAACTGAACTGCAGTAACCTTGTGTCAAAGGGATGTAAAATTCCCTCAGTTATTATAACAATGTCTTCTGACATTCTGGAGCTTCAAAGCTATAGTTGCATCACAGTGAGGAAGAGAGATGACATGTTTTTTAAAGTTTTTATACGAATTCTTTGCAGACAAACACACATATACATATATACACACACGCATTGTGTAATCTACATAGTCATACACCATATATATACACACATAAAACTCAGTTTGCCAAGCAGCGTGAATCTACTGAAGCTCATGGGGACTTGTTGCTATAGAATTCTCCACCTTGAAAGAATCCTTTTAAACCTCTTTGTTGAACCAAATGATTTGTAAAGATATCTCTGGGTCGGGGTTTTCAGCTATACCAGCTAGTGCACATAGGTTTATGCCAGAAGAGAAAGAAAGTACTAATCCCTTTTATTCCATCTTAAAACCCCAAAACCCCTCGCTGGCTAGAGTTTATGCTAAAACTAGGAGGGAAAATTTATTTTTTCATTTGATTTCTGCATTGTCGTTAACCATAATCTCAGCTTTCTCTCCCTGAAAATGTGCATTGGATTGATTTTGGTAGTCCTTGTTTAAAATGTTAAGTCAGATTTCTTTATAAGACAGGAAAGAGAAGAGGTCAGGGTCTAATTAATTAAAGTGACACCCAGCTTGTATCTATCTTTTCAAAAGTATCAGTTTTCCCGAAACAGGAAGAGAAGAAAAAGAATATTTAATCCTAATGACATCCAAGGTTCAGCAATATTTTTCTGGACTGTGGTGCCTAACAGAGATAGATGATGTTATTTTACCTTCTAATGGAAAACTGCAGAAAGATAAAAGGCAATTGGGAAAATAAAATTCTTTTCAGGAAGCTATGAATTTAACTCTCTTTAAAGTATAGATAATTCTCTTAGTAAGCCCTTAAGAGGAATGATCATGTTTTCTGCTGCACTGACAATGAAAGGTAATCCAAGGAGATTATATTTTAGCAAATAATTAATTACATAGTTCAATATCTTAAACTGTATGGTAAACAGAGAAGATGAGCCAAACAACCCAAATCTGTCACTGCTCAGTTGCATTGGGAAGCTGATGCTTTTCTTTACCCCAGAAGAGATTAATGTTGGTTTTTTCAGCTGTTTGTTGTGAAACTGTGATATCCTAGATCAATAGCAAGCACGCAAATTTAGAGGTATTTCAATAGACTTTCCCTCAACTCAAGTGCAGGAAACTGAATCTGCATCGAATATGCTTTTACAAGACAAGTTTAACACTTCAGTAACATAGAAAAAGAACCATAGAATCACAGAATATCCTGAGCTGGAAGGAGCCACAAGAATTATTGAATCCAACCCCAGCCCTGCACAGACCCCCAACAGTCCCACCCTGTGCATCCCTGGCAGTGCTGTCCAAACACTCCTGGAGCTCTGGCAGCCTCAGGCTGTGTCCATTCCCTGGGCAGCCTGGGCAGTGCCAGCACCCTCTGGGGGAAGAACTTGCCCTGATCTCCAGCCTGACCTGTCCTGGCACAGCAAGGTGCCATTTCAGGAACTGGAATGTGTATACACTTTTTGTTATAATTAGGGTCTACATGGCTCACCCCTGTGGCCATTTCAGGGTTGATAAGTGGATGAAGATGCATAAAATGTCACAGTTATGAGCTATTGGGTGATGATGTTTTCTTGTTTGAAATGCTTTGCCCATCCTGCCAATTTCTTGGCAAGTGAATGCCATGCTGTTGGCTAACACAAACCCATCTTGCACATCCCCATGCAGTTGCAGCCCTCTTTGAAACAGAAAACTCTGCCTACAGTCAGTTGCCCACTTGTCCATTTTATCTGTGACCAGTGGCTGTAAACAGAAGCAGCAATATCTTCGATTGTCCACACAAAAGCAGTTCCACTCAGAGTAAAGAAGGAATTCCTGCCTTGCACAACCAGCATGTGGATTTGCACCATCTAGAGAGGGATATTCTCTTCCATTTTCTTGCCAGATCCAAGAGCAGAAAGAGAATGAGCCCAGGATCTGGATGGAAGGATGAGAAATAGTTTACCACAGTGGGTTGCAGACTACAAAAGTGATAAAGAAGATGTCAGCAAACATTTATTGAGAATAAAGGCAAGGTTTGTTTAATGGAGTGCCATCATTATTTTACATGCACAGTACAAGGAGTAGGGACAGTGAAAAGTAAGAAGCCATAAGCTTTAAAAGACACTTAAAAAACCTCTTCGTGTTAGGCAGCAAATAATTTTTCAGCATTTTGGCTAGAAATAGTTCCTTGTCTCCTCCCAACCCTCTGCACACTGTCTGTATCCATGTCTCCATGGTCCTACCCTCCTGTCGCTGAAATGCCACAGTCAGGGACCTCTCAAAACCTTTCATTAAATGTACAAATGTTATATTTTTAAAGTTAAAAGTGGTTTAAATATGTGAATTTTTGAGCTGTAGAGATGTTCTCTGCAGCAGAGAAAAGGTAGATAAAGGCAAAGTATAAGCAAAGCACAAAAATGGAGGAATACATCTTTAATGTTTTTAATCTTTCAAATTGATAATGATAATCCAGTACCAGAAACAAAAGAAAGTACCAGAAAAATCCCAAGACATTAGATATGCAGTGCAAACAGAATAGTCTGACCTCTTTATAAATCACAAGGAATAAGAGACTAGATGCCTAAATTAGCTACAGCATTGTCCACATCCAGTAACCCATGGGTGAATTTTAATTTACAGCATGTCTAAATATGATTGAGAATACTTGGAAAGCCCTAATGCCTCAGTTATTTTTCAATTTCCTTTTTGGAAAACCAAACTCTAAAGTTCAGGCATAAGATGAGAGTTTGCAAAAATCCAAAGTTTAAAAATAAGCATTTTTTAATTTCTAGTTCTTCACAATTAATTGATGATTTCAAGCTCTGAATAATTTATAATACTAGCAATCAAAAGCAGACAAAATGAAGTTTTGTGATTAGGGAAATAGTGGTATATTGATGGTGCTGCATGTTTCTTTATGGCTTTTTTTGTAATAGTCAGGCCCACCCAAAAATTCGGTCTAAGACCCAATTTTTCCCCAGAGGAGCTGTGGCTGCCACATCCCTGGAAGTGTTCAAGGCCAGGTGGGATGCAGCTTGGAGTAACCTGGTCTAGTAGAATGTGTATATAGGTTTAAATCTCAATTGACAGGATAATCTGTGAGTTCTGACCCCACCCAGCACAAATAATCTGTGCTCTGAGGTGTGATGTGTGGCTCCACCCCAATCTCCACATTTGGCTTTGGGAATAGCAACCCCAAATCTCCACCCTTTGCTATGGCCTTGGATGTAGCTCGGGTCACATCACCGAATTATCCGTAGTGTTTTCTTTTCTCTTCCTGTTGTTACTATTTCAGGCTTAACTTCAGGTAGCAAATGAAACACTGAGGTCAGCAAGCAGACCCTGGACACACATGAGAAGATCACTGAAAAGCATGTAGGTATGACTATTAGATAGAAACTCTCCATGTTTTATCGCCTGGGTGCTGTTCTAAAGGATTTCAGTGAGGACATGATGGGCAGAACTGGACTAGAAACCCACGAGACCCATTCTCCACCAGAAGTAGACCCTCTGGTTTAAATTTTAGGGGCAGTGTTGTCTGTTGCCAGGCTTATTTTGAGGATTCACTGAATTGCCTCAGGGCCTTTTCTCCTTTCGAGAATATATAGTTCTGTAATCAGTTTCTTCTGCATTTGAGCCACTGAGCAGATGCACAGACTGTCCTGGCTCCAGATCTTATCATTAATTGCCCCTCTCCCATCAAGAGAGGACAAGCACCTTATTTCAGCCTACATTAGTGACCATGCCACAGTCATTACTTGTCCCAGTTTGTCAGCAATCCAGATTATTCCCTTCTGCCTTGCTGCTCTGTCCGTTTAGTTCTGGATAAGTTTCCTTCACTTTTCTAATTCACAATGAATTATGCTGACAGTAGTGTATGTACGTTAACAAAATATTGTATACGGGAATTAGAGGTAAGCCTTATGCCAAATTCTGGCTATAATTCTTCAGTACTGCATAGTAGATGATATTTAGTCTCTTCTCCAGCCATTTAATATACTGCCTGATCTACTGTTGTTCACTGTTTTGGATAGAGAAAAAGACATCTTAAATGGAAGGTGGATGGAGAAAGCAATTCCAAATTTATAACTTTAAAAAATGTACTATTCAGCCTCTAATATGTCAGTTGCAATAGAAAAGAATTAACTTCTGTTCTTGCTACAGACACTTTTAGCTCTTGTATTTTTCTGTGGTTAAATACTGTATTCTATCAGGTGGCATTCATTTAGGCAACACGGGGCATGAAAGTTGGAGATGAGTGTGGAATAAGAAATTCCACAGGTCATAAAAAGAAGAATTGTTAAAATCCCATTTATGCACTACCAATAAAGGATGCCAATGATGAGCAGAATTGCCATATACTGGTCTAGAAAAAGATATTTCTACCTTAGTTCTGTGTGGAAGAAGGAACAATTGATAAATTCAGCCTTTGACAAGCTGAAAATAAGACGTCTACTCAACATTCAACACTCATATTCCTTTAACAGGGCCATGTGGCTTTTAGAAGATCACTTTTCTGCACAATATTTTAAAAAAATCATTAGCGTTGTAGTGCTAATACTTTATCTCTGAGTCATTTTGTGATCACATTCCAAAAGGGCAAAACCCTCTGGCAGAGAAAGGAGCATCAAGGGACATCCTAAAGGGCTATGGTTCCACTTTAGATGTTTCCAGCCACAAATATTTAAATTTGATACCTAATGGGTGAGTAAAGGGCTGATGAAGTTCTTGCACTGGGAGGGAGAGGACAAAATTGACAGCAATGGAGAAGAAGCCATATGACCATTCATTCCCTCTTGCATGACACATAGAATTGGAGGTTCTCCTTGTTCACAGGAAGGCAGAAATTCCCCCAACATTTTTAACAGGAATACTTCTGCCTATGATCCTGAAACAGAACACCAGATGAATTTTAAAAAGTCAAATCTGGATCTAAACCTTCTGTCTCAGATATATTATTAGATTAACAAGTTCAAATTTTAAAATTTCCTTACAAAACCCTTCAAGCTGATCTATCTAAAATAAAGTGACCCAAACAGGCCTAAAAGCACTGACATATTGCACCGTAGGTTGATATATTTTTATTAAAAAGCAACTACAGTTTTCTCAAAGGAAAATTTATATTTCAAGCAGTGGAATAGGAGACTTTATAAAGTTTTTAATAGAATTACTGGATGCCTTGTGCTTCGGAGTTCTTTAAAGCTACAATGAAAATGGCATTTAAAAATAAATCACTGTTCAAGTCTCTGTCATTTTCCATAATCTTTATTATAGCCAATGAAAAATATTAATTTATATAAAAATTTAGAAGTAGAATGGATAATAAAATACATCTTTCAAGTGCATGAGGGCCTCAGCTACCAAACCAACATCTACATTGGGACCTTCATGCAGGTGTCGAAAAGATTGTTGGTTTTAGTTTTATTTCTGAAGTGAAAGTTAGCTACAAAGGCCCCAGTTATATAAATTGTACAGGCACATCTAAACTGACAATTATGAACATTCATGTAACTTTAATGAGGCCACCAGTAAGCTGACTCATAATCAAAAATTAACTATTTATTAGTCTAACATCAGATTAAAAGCACAATCTCAACTTTGGAAAAAAATAGGAATTTTTGGTCTTCAGCCATTTCTTTCTTAACAGAGTTCAAAACTTAATCCAACAACATCCAGTTCCCATTTTTAGTGGCTTCCGCCCAAAGCACAAGAATAAATAAAGGTAAAACATTGTTCAAAAGTGCATGTCTGTAATACAAATTCCCACAAAACTGCCTATGACGCTGATCTCACGATTAGCAGACACAGTGATCATCTTGAGAAAATTAATCTTATTTGCCTCACAATTTCACAATCCTTCTAGTCTAATCTTATTACAGGTTTTGGGTTTTTTTTTTAATATTCATATCTATTATTTTATGATCATGTGTTGCTAAGCCACATTTGGGGATTCAGTAAATTATTTCTGTTTAGAACCAGATTAACATCTCTGATGCAATTTACTGATGTATTTTTGGGATTGCATCAGTCTCATGATCACTGAGTGTTTTTGTCAGTTTTGAACTGGCTTAGGAATATTTCTCTTCATCATTACATTGTGAGAATGGTATCTATTGAAATCTGTTTCTTGATTTCAATTTAGATAGAAAATGTAGACCTTTGTCTACATGTCTGAGTGTGATTTTAAAAACATAAATATACTTAAGTACATCTCAAACTGAGAAAGCTCTGGCCAATATATCTCAGAGAATTCTTCATGAACCCAAAAGCTGATGAAGTTTTCCAAATTGCCTGCAACTTTTGGGTGTCTCATGTAAAGAAAGTCATGCTATCCTGTGTCTGCAGGCACATAAATGAAGTCAGAGGTACCTACACCACATGCTTGTCTCATTCTCGTTTTACTTGTTCCTTCTTGAATCGATTTAACAGTGCAAATTCCTACACTCATATTCTGAGAGAATATCCTCGAGGACAGAGAGGCCATGCAGAGACCTCGACAAATCAGAGAGATGGATAATCATGGATTGCATGGAGCTTAACAAGGCAGAGCGCTGGATCTGCCCCTGGGATGGAGCTCCACTGGCTGGGTGCATGGAGTGGGCAAGGAGAGGCTGCAGAGCAGCTGCAGGAGGAGCCCTGGGGGTTTCTGCTCCATGGCCAGCTGGGTCTGAGCCAGCAGTGCCCTGGAGCAGGAGGGACATCCCTGGCCTGGGGACAGCAGGCCAACATCGCTGGCCAGGCCAGGGAGGGGATTGTCCTGTTTTGCTCTGCTCTGGGCTTGGGCAGACTCACCTCGAGTGCTGGGGCAGTTTTGGGTGCCACAATATAAAAAATACATTAGAGAGCATCCAAAGGAGTCCACAAGGGTGGGGAAGGGGCTGTCTGAGGAGCAGCTGAGGGCACTTGGTTTGTTCAGCTGGAGAAAAGGAGACTGAGACCTCATTGAGATCTTGAACATCCTCCCGAGGGGCAGCACTGGGGCAGCTCTGATCTCTGCTGCCTGTGACAGGGACAGGACTTGAAATGGCTGGAGCTGTGCCAGGGCAGGTCAGGTTGGAGATCAGGAAAGGTTCTTCCCAGGGAGTGCTGGGCACTGCCCAGGCTCCCCAGGGAATGGGCACAGCTTGAGGCTGCCAGAGCTCCCGGAGTGTTGGGACAACACTGCCAGGGATGCACAGGGTGGGGTTGTTGGGGTGTCTTTTGTAGGACCAGGAGATGGATGGGTGATTCCTGTGGGTCCCTTTCAACTCAGCATATTCTGTGATTCTACAAGATCTATTTATTGGCTGGTTGGTCATTTGGGCTGTTAGTCTACTTGTCCATGTCTCCTGCACAAAGATACGGCACTATTTTTATTTATCTCTTCTCTCTCAGCCAGAACCCTTTCTTATTTACATCAATAATCACCATAATCTAGAAACAGAACAAAATTGAAGCTATATTCTTGGCCACTACCAAGTATGAAAACAAAGTGTTGTGGAAGTTATTTTTCTCTATTTCTCTAAGTTACTCTACAACTGCTCATTTGCAATAAGAATCATAGAATCACAGAATATTTCAGGTTGGAAAGGACCTTTAAAGGTCATCTGTTTCTAATCTCCCTGTGCTGGGCAGCATTGTCCACTATGCCAGGCTGCTCCAAGCCCCAGTGTCCAGCCTGGCCTTGGACACTTGCAGGGATCCAGGGGCAGCCACAGCTTCTCTGGGCACCCTGTGCCAGGGCCTGCCCACCCTCATAACAAAATGTGCCTTCCTTATACCCAATCTAAATGTACCCTCTTTCAGTTTAAATCTTGTCCTGTCCCTAAGGAGCTTTAAAAAAGTCTCTCTGCATAATTCTTACATGGGTCCTTTATATATCAAACAGGCCTTGATAAAACTCTCTGGATCTTTCTGTTCTTTAGGGTAACAACCTCAGCCTCTTCATTCTTTCTTCACAAAAGGTCATGTTCATAGCCCTCCTCTGAGTCCCATTCCAACAGGTCCATATTTTTCCTGTACCTGATACCCCAGGGCTGGAGCAGCTCTGCAGGTCTCACCTGAGGGGCAGAAAGGCAGAATCTCCCCTTTCCTGCTGCTCACGCTGGGCTCAGCCCAGGACATGGTGGGTTCAGGGCTGTGAGATCACACATTGCCAGCTCGTGCAGTTTTCATCCACCAGTATCTGCAAGCACTTTGCCCTAGAGCAATGGCTTAATTAATTTATTTACTAAAGAACTAAGCCACAACAAGAATCAGAGTTTTTGTCATCTGATGCCTTAAAGCTGATAAAAATAAGAAGAATGCACAGCAGGATAGGGAAAAGGGTATTACCTTGGTTTAATAGGATCCTAGGTGCACAACTCATCAAAGGTGGAATCACACCGGGGAGCACTCACCTTGTACAATGTTTATACAATTTTATGGACCTCACAAATTAGCATACCTACCTAAAATCCCCCAATAAGAAAATAAATGAAGTAATTGTCTCCCTGTTCTAATTACACCCCCCCCACCAAGTGAGACTACAGCCTAGTTTACAATAACATATTCCAGAGAGGAGGTTCCAGCCAAGGTTGGAGCCTCTAGTTCTGACATAGTAGGGATGTCTCATCTTCCCTCCCGGAGAACCCCCAAACTAAGCTAAATACCAGAGTACAAGAGTTATAAACATGTAGGGCTAAGGTACAAGGAGTGTTTGTGAAGAGCACAAGGACGGGGAAAGGGTATAAAAATGTATGAAAATAAAGGACAAAAAACCATCAGGCAGCAAATGATGCATTTCCCAGGTGTTGAAGGGTTGGAGAAGTTGGTGGAAGCTCTAACCTTGCAGGTTGGTCAGGTTGTTAAGTAGTGCAAAGCAGCTGCAGTTACCTTTCCTTTGACTTTTGGTGTTTCAGTGCCACTGCCATTGATACTGTGATATTAGCCTGACCATCCGCAGAATATCCCTTGGACAAATCTGCCCTCAGTCTGTACTTTAAGAATTAATGTTAGCTCTAGCTAGAGACCAAATCAAACATGGACAGCTTCCAAGAAAGCTATTTCCTGTTTCCATATAGTGGACATTATTTACAACTCCCACATGTAATACACAATTGGAGTAGTAAATCTATTTAGTCACAGAAAGAATAATGAGAGCCAAGTAAATAGGAAAATTTACAGGCAAGTATTATAAAAACATTACTTCTGCTTGGAACACTGTTAGATATTAACAAACACGTTAGATATTAACAAACATGAAAAATGTCCAGAGGATTAAGTGCTAAATCTGCATAAAAACCAACTGATTTTTAGCCTGATTGAGTTCCCTTCTGTTTGAATTGCATGCTACTTTCAAAGCATGGAGCCATAGGAACAATGGTGTACAGCTGCCTTTTGTCAACAGCACATTTTGGTTCTAAGTGTGACTGTGTCCTTTCTTCCCCTCATCCAATTTGCAACCTTGTTCTTTCTTATCTTAGAAACAAATCGTGGAATGTTTGATCAGAAGGAACCTTTTCTGGAGATCATCCAGTTCGACACCTTCAATTAAGCAGGTTGATCAGGGCCTTGGCCCAAAATAGGACTTGTATATAAAATGCAGGTAATAATTTTTTTGTCCCTATTTAATACCAAAAAATGTCAAAGATTCTAACATCAAAAATTTTTCAAGTAGTAAAAAGGCCTAATCAATATAGTCTGCCACCCTAGTGTAGCATGTAATTTTTCATCTATTTAATAATTCAGTGCTAAAATATATCAAAAACAAAGTAGAAAAACCAACCTTAAAATGATGAGTATAATGACAAAACCACTAAAATATTAAAATTCCCGAGAGTTTTCTGGGTGTTTGAGTGCTATTTTAGCAAAAGTTGAACCGAATGCCACTTCCAAAAATCCTGCACAACCATGGACATTATTTCTCTAAAGATTTAATTTTATGGCTCTAAAGCCATGGGCTTACCTAAACTTTAATAGAATATGAGATTCAGATATATGTGATCTTTGAGGGTGCAAAGTTGAACTCTTGAGAAGTGTTGCTGTTTTTATTTTTATTCTGTCAGCTCTCCCTGTTACGTTCACCCAAAATGTTTAGCGGCAGAGACACCACACCATTCATTCTGTTAACATTGTAGCAAGGCTGTCAATGAACGTTAAAAGTTGCTTTCCAAATCTGAAACATATATAAAGCTAAGGGAAAATACCATGAACAATGTCCTCTGTGTGTTCCATCAGCCACCCCCACCAGAGCACTGGATTGACTCTCGTATTTGATCTCAGCCTATTGATTTGGATGACTAGCAGAGAACGTGAATAATTTCCACTCTTCCTCAAATCTTATTTAAATACAAGCGCTGACCCGCAGATTCACATGCAATCAGGAATTTCTATGGCCACGGATGTTCAATTATGTATAATTACTAAATTGCAAACCGTTAGGGATGCTTGTTCATTCTTTCTTTTCTTCCTCCCTCCCTCTCTGTCTTCCTCTCTCCTTCCTCCTTGCTCCTACTACTTTAACAAAGTAAAAAGCAAATAAGTTTCACAAAAAGGTAGTGTTAGAAACTGTCTTCTGTCAGGTATTTAGACAAGAAAGCTCATAAAAGTGGCTTTCTCTGAGGGAAAGGATGACTTTGCAAATTAACTCTACACATGCAGTATTTTTAATTTCCTCTGTTTGTCTGCCACAGAGCAAGCAGAATTGCAAGTTTATTTTGCAGTAAATTTCCTTTGACTTAAGAAAGAGTGAAGCTCAAGTTCATCTGTAGGATTCAAATCTATCACTTGGATCCTTAACAAAGAGAATAACAGAACTTTTAAGCTCATTATTCAATCAGCAGAAAGATACAGAGTCAATGTATTCAGAGCTCAGTTCTCCACTCATTTCAATCATCTGGAGTATCAGCTTCTTAGAAACCTCAGTGAATTCCTGCCTGCTGTAGAGCAGTGAAGTATGCTAGAAAAAACCAAGATGTTCCAAGCAAACAGATTGTGAAATTTCTATATAATTCCACAGGTTTTGCCTGTGTGTACGTTTGTTGCAAATGAACACAGCTGGAGCAGCAAGCTGTCCTAGGCAAGCTGCTCCAGGTGAGCTCCTTGAGATGAGGGTTGGACAACATGCCCTGGAGAGCTCCCTTCCCACCTCAGCCCTGCTGTGGTTCCATGAATGTGTCACTGAGGGACTTAGAGATCAGTGGGATAGAAGTGCTGAAAAGTTTGATAAATCGGATCAACTTCAAAAGCGAGGATTTTGGTTGACTGATGCTTATTATCAACACACACAGCCAATGGCTGGCTCTTGCTTAGCACTTGAATGCTTAAACAATTTGTGATAACAGGTTGTCTTCCTGCCTTGCTCTGCAAAAGCAAATGGTTTTTTTGGCCAGTCTACATTTTACTGGCCAGTCTACATACTTTGTTTCTATCTTGCTGATTTTATTCCTCACAGGTGACTTCCTGAATCCCATTTGTGCAATTGCATACCAGGCCTTGGATCTGTTGCAGGTACATATTATATATACATTTGTGGTTGGCTGTGTTACAAACCCTTGACGATGTTCATGTTGTTAGCAAGGTTACAGTGGCACAAAGGACTGTTGTTGGTTAAACAGTTTTGATGGTTTGTTTGTTCTGTTTTGTTGTGTTTGGTTTCTTCTCCTGTAGAAAAATGATTAGCTCCATTGTACTCTACATGATTTGAGTAAACACCCTGTAAATCTTCAGGGCTGCATATTCAAACAATGATAGCCCAGACTCTCCTTCCATTACTATTTTCAAAGGTGTATCATTAACTGGGTATTAAATGTGTTAAAATTTATAGCCTACAGTATTCAAGTACAAGTAGAAATCAATTATTGTTTCCTATTAAAGTAGGAGTTATGGACTATTAACCAATGTCTCAAATGGACCAAGTTTATTACTGGAAAAAAAATTAATGGAAAACATTCTAACTCAATATGCTCATGAGCTCTCATAGAAAGAACCTTAATTGTCAGTATTTCAAAATGATGTAGCATTACTAATCAATACAGAGGTAAGAATGACCATCAGGTTTTATCAGACCTCTGTGTAATGAAAACTAATGAAGTTTATGGAGAAGTGACACATGTTCACATGCTTGCAGACGAGCTAAAATAAATGAATTTGCTGCACAATAATATGTAATTAAGTAGAAAATCCCTGACTACTATGATACCCACATGGCACAGCTTAGTACAATGCACTTCATATGGTTTTCTAGTGCTCTCTACACACTGATAGAGCTTTCTGAGAAGAAGCAGAATTTAGAAATGAAGATGGTCACTTAGCACATTTTCAAATCTCAAGCCAGTTCAGATGACAGCTAAGATAAATTACCTTTTCGGTTAAGATTTTGAGACTTGGTAATAAAAATGTTGCTAATATTCAAATATAATAAATATACTACACTTACTTTATCCACTAAATAGTTTTTTTAAAATAAAGTTGGGTTTGTTCATAAAATGTACCAATGCTGTAATCATTCTTTCAGTTTTAATCCAAATCCCACTAAAGGCAATTGAGAATCTCCCAATGCCTTCAATGGAACAGGATAAGGCTCTTCTGTTTTTAATTTTAGTTTAGCCTGGGAAAGAGCACTGATATCTACAAAGTGGTGGAAAAGTGAGTAACTACTGCCTAATTTTAATGTATAAAGCCTTTAGCTATGTAAAAGATTGCAAAATACAGCTCATTAACAGGTAATTGCAAGGAAATAAGGAAAAGCTGAAATTTTCTTGCCAAATGACAAATTGAACTGTGTTCAAAGGTCTGTCTATATTAGATGTGTTGTTAAAAGTTTTCACTATTAACTGAGATTTCTAGTTAAACACTCCTCTTACATGCTTCCCATGAATCAGTGGAAGATGGAATTCAGAAAACCACTTCGCCTTTGAGTTCAAAAGGAAATAAAAGCATCACATTATTTTAGTGAGCAAAGGAGAAGAAATTAGGAAAAAAGCAATTAAATTCATAAGGATAAGATTTTCCTTTTTTAATCTGTAACCCCCAATATTCCAATACTGGCAAAAGGTAACCTTGGAAAGACTTGCCTTACATAATTTGAAAATTCTTTTTCCCAAAGTTTTTAATTCAAAGGAGGGACAAATGAGGATGCAGAAAGCCCATCCTCAACACCCGACCAAAACAGAGTGGCTACATGGAGTGCACCAACAGTCATCCCTTCTCACTCCTCCTGTCTCCTCTTTCCAGGATCTTCCATCCCAAATGATGTCCTGTGAAGGATTATCACATTGCAGATGGGCATTGCAAAGCCACTGACTTCCTCAATTTGGCCAGGTCTGTAACATATTAAAATTAGAATCTCATACAATTATATGCTTATGTAGTTATGCAATTTTATAAGTACATAATTATAGTGCAATTGTCCACTGTTTTTAGAGTTCTCCTTGCTCAAGAGAAAAAGAAGTTAGGAAGCTAGATTTCCAGAGCAATTTAAAGAAATTAGATGCTAACTCCTTCAAATCAAATAAATGGTGCCTGACGGGAGACCTGTGGGATTCTTCAGTCACACACTCCACATGCACACTTACATGGAACACTTCCAACAACACTAGTCAAGTGCTTAAAAATGATTTTCCCCTTTTAAATGCAAAGATTATGAGAGAAGAAGGAAACACAGGCATAGTAATGCTTCATGGTGTGGAAAAATTCGAAGTGCAGTGGCTGCTTGTTCTACAGGGATAACAAAGATTCTGTCTCATAGGTTCCCCAAAAAGGGAAAGCTAAATCCATCTTGTGATGAAATAATTTTGAACAAAATAATTCAGTCAATCCTATTAAATATTTCAGGCTGAACTAGTCCTTCCCTTATTATTCTGAGGTGTCCATAGGCTGAGCAGTTCAGTGCCAAACATGCAGTGCAGCCCAGCCTTCCTTCCTCCCCAGTTTCCACTTCTGAGGAAAGAAACGAGCTCTCATGCAGGTCTCTTTCTACTTGATTTTTCCCACTTAGGAAGCTTCACCCTGCTGGCATTTATTACTCCTGTCACTTGGTTCTCTAAGTCACTGACAGATTTTAGTACCAAGTGCAATCCTACTTGGAACAGACTGAGAAAGGAACTTCCTTTCTTTAGAGTGAGGGAGCTGTCCCTTTCCAAAAACATAACACTGATCAAACAAAACATTCAAAGAAAATATGAATGAAAATCACTTTGCCTCTACTCTTCATTTTTAAAAACCTCTCTATAATATACCATATCCAGACAAAACATCAATCCCTGCTCAGAAACCTAGGAAGATAAACTGCAAAACTTCCTTTCAAAGCTTCTTGTTTGGAAATATAAAATGCAAAGAAATTTTAGAAATCACTAATGGAATCCCCATGTTTTTGGATATTGATTATTCAACAGAACAAGGACCTGAGCGACCTGAGCTAATGCCACAATCAGACTTGCTTCGAGCTGGGGATTGGACTATTAGAGCTCCAGGCTAAACTGACCTGTGATTTTTTGATTCTGCATTTAAAGAGTGTAATTCAGCGACAGCATCAGTTTGCTTGATTTGCTTGTCATAGTCCTTAAGGCCTAGGGAAAGCTCTGTGAGTTTAAAAGCATTTTGATTTTATGGAGGAGCCTCTGTGTAGGAATGTGAGCCACCCTGAGCTGTGGCTGCTGAGGGTCATGTATGGGGGGACAACAGACAGCAGATTTGAGAGCTCCTGAGGAAGAGCAGGAGAGCCATAGTTGATTTCTGAGGCAAACTGAAGCTGACCTAGGCACTCAGGCAAAGGTTTAAAGAAAAAAAGTGAAATCTTGTTCCTTTCTCTACCTTCCCACTGCCTTGGTTTTTAATTTTAATTAAAATATCTTGGTATTTTACACTTTTTGTCATGCTAGGAAATTACATGGAGGTGCCTGAACAAAGGGAAATATGCTCAGAAGAGAGTGACTTGAATATTTCATACTATATTTGGTCTTTGTGACTAGAGTGGTTCTGGTCATGCAGGGTTTGTCTGTGTCAGTCACACACAGAACAGCTGTGAGTGCATTTGCTCTATGAAGAGAACAATTGTTTTATCAGAAATCACAGAATCACAGAATGGTTTGGGTTGGAAGGGACCTTAAAGCTCATCCAGTTCCTGCCATCCAGGTGGCAGGGATGCCTTCCTCTATCCCAGGCTGCTCCAAGCCCTGGCCAACCTGGCCTTGGACACTTGCAGGGATGGTGTTTCCACACCCTCTAGGGTACCAGTGGATGATCTTGCAGTCATTCTCCTGTTACTCAAAAAAGCAGCTAAGTGAAAATCAGTAAAATTCTATTGAGAGCAGCAATTGAAGCAGGGGAGTTGAATTTTTCCAATACAGAGAAACACCCATTTAGAAGCTCAACACACCCACCTGCACATCCACGGGCCCTGGATGCATGCCTAGCTGAGTCCCTGCTGAAACCACCTGGGATCAAATACCCCCAACCCTAATCCATTTTAATCCAATCCAATCCAGTCCTAATCCAATCTAATCCGTCCTCATCCAACCCTAATCCAACATAGACCAGACCATCAGATGTCACAGAGCTGGCATGGTGCAGGGAAATCATGCTGGTTTCTATCAGCTGAGTTTATTTTTTGGTAAATGTGCAAGATGCAAAGTGAAAAAACATTGTGGTGCATAAAGGGATCAGACATATATTATGCAAAAAAATTGGGAATTGCATACTGGTATAGAAGATTCAACTCATACGCTGTTCTCATCTGATCTCTTTTAATCTCAAATTAAGTAAATAATCCAATTCTGGGTTATATTTTGAGATTGCACTGCACAATACTTACAGTTTTAGTACCTAAAAATGCTGTTGTGCTGGCAGAAAATTTCCAAAGCAATACAGTTTCAGTCAAGTCCAATCTGTTTTTTAAGCTGTCTAAGGCCTTCACGAAGTGTCTTGAAAATCTCTAATAACGTGCTCTAATCTTGATAACCTGTTAATTAGGTGCCACCAGCATCTGCTGTCCATATATATCTTGTCCTTGCTAGAAGGAACTGGTGTTTTCACACACCTAAACTCTCCTTCAACCTGTCTTCACGCCAGTCTTAATATTTGTACTGCAAATCTTAACTGAGGAGAACTGTGCAGGCATGTGTAGAAGAGTTTTGTGTCAGTTTGGTATAGATCTGCTATACCAACAGGCTGATTTATGGTGCAAAGAAGCACACAGAGGGAAAGAAACGTGAACAACAGAGGCAGAACATTTCACAGGCTATTAATAAGGTGTATTAACACAGATGGGTGAAGACTGCTGCATGTTCCTCCAGATTTAAGATTCTTATCATGTGATAGAAGACTTCAATCTTTAGGAGGGAATAACTGGAATTTGATCAGAAATATTCTATTTTAGTGCTGAACTGTTACCTTGATTTTTAAACTCTTGAAATGAATCCTTCACTGAGGTCTTTTAACAATCACTAAAAGTCATAGAGGGGAATACACAACACTGGCTCCTTATAAGAAAAAGGCTACATTTCATGTTTTTATGGGACATGAAATCCAAGATGATCTGATCTGAAACCATTTTGGTTTGTGCCTGCTGATCTGAATTGTGATTCATGAGATGATTCATCGATTAGAAATATGCAGCTTTCTCAGTCCATATATCCTGAATATCTTCAGTGAAAAGGAAATTTTCACGCTATTTTCTCAGCACAAAATGTGGAGCTCAGATATCTTGTTTTTCAGAACCCATTGAGATAGGACATCCCTATATCCTTTCATTGCAAAATGCATTTCACTAATTCTTGGACCTAATCAAAATCGGGTGACATTGCCCACATCAGTCTGTACAAAACAAACACAGGACACCTGGAGAGAACTACATCAAACAAACAATGCACTCAGGTCCAGATGAATGGGTGAACATGCAGAGAGCTTTTCTAGGTTTTCAGTTTCTGTTCAGTCCGCTTAAGGAGCACAAAGATAGAAAACAAGCTTTTCTTGCATGTTTACAACTAGATTTTAGATTTAACTCAAGCCTTTTGGCATCTGGAATGGGGAAAGCAGCAAGGCAAATGGTGAAGTAGTGGGTAGTGACACAACATTTAAAAAGCAAATAATGGGAACTTAATTAAAAAAGAAAAGCTTCCCTGCAGACAATATTACTATCAATTTAATGGCTGGGAAAAAAGATGGTCCAGCTTTGTATGTTTTCAGAAAATTATTCCAGCTCTTCAAGACATCCATCCGAGTCAGTTTCTGTCTAGTTCTGTGTGGCTGTAAACTCATTTTTGCACTGTGGACCAAAGTAAAAAAAAATATTATCTCTTATCTTAAAGTAAGTGTAGTGTATTTATTATATTTGAATATTAGCAAATATAAACTTTATTTACATAAAACTTTTATTACAATTTGAAATTGTTGTAAATATTCACCCAACAATAAGTACTTTCTTCGCCATCTAGAAAAAGTTCACGTATCAATTTCTTATTCTTCTTTAAAATTAAGCAATTCACACACACCAAAGTACTTCTTCAGGCTTCCCTTATAGAAAGAATTAATCCGCATGACCCCCACAAAAATATAACATTGGACACCAAACAATTCCCAATGGATGGTGAATTCTGATCACTCAAGGGCAAATTTGTTGAGGGGCTTTTTACAAGGGCATGGAGTGGCAGGACAAAAGGGATCAAGGCCCTCAGTTTAAGGCAAAATTCAACCAAAAATATATTATTTACGGCATAAAATCTCTTGAAATTGACTTTCATGAAGTTGATTATCCTCATTGAATTTTAAATTATCCTTAAAAATTGCATGCCTAATTTATCCTTTTCATCTTTGGATTCCCAGGTTGGAGAGAAACTTTGCATCTCTCAATGAGTCTGAACAAAAAAGTTGAAAAAATTAGACTATTTTTTTAGATATCTTTGGAATTTTGTTTCTTCCTTATTAGTTATGAAAATCAGTGCATATAATTTCTTTTTCTGCAGGAAACAAGTTTTTGGAAAAAATCCTGTGGTGTGTCTCTGAGAAGGAGGGATTTCCTTTTTATATTTTTTCAGCTGTTAAATCAGAATAAATCACTGAAATGGACACCTGCAGCTAAATGTGAAATATTAATTCAACACAATAATAAATACAATAACATCATTCTCAGTGGCCCTAATTGGAAATAAACCTCAACAATCTTCTAACACTACTACTTCTGATGCCTCACTAATGTGATTCATTTGAAAAACAGTCTATTCTCATAAAAAACAACTGAAGCAATTAACTGGTCTCTATTTACCAACTTCTGAAGCACACAAAAATACACCCAGCACAGAATATATAACAGCTTTTATTTATAAATTTTAAATTAACATGGAAGACTTGCTCCTGGTAATCAAAGAATTCATGGGAAAATAAGTAAACAAAAGGCAAATCTGCTGACTGCTCACTGTGTTAAAGGGAACTCAGTTTATTTTTTGTTCTGGTTTTACCCAGGTTTTCCAAATGATGGCAAACTGAGACATGAATGATTGTGGAACACGTGAAGCTGCATCTAGGCAAGAGAAAGTCATCTTCTGACATGTTTTTAATGGGAGTTCTGCAAGTGTGTTTGGTGTTTTATTTTAACGGTAATATATTACTCAATGATGAACACAAAAGCGACAAATGATTTTGACAAAGTTGATTTGAATTAAACAGCCCATGTATTGAAATTTAATTGTTTCATTCTTCTCTAGATGTAGATAAATAGAACAAAATCCAGGGAGCATCCATGCTGCTGAAATTTCTGCAAGCTTCCAGAGGCAAAAGTATTTGGGGACACTGTAGTTTCTGCCTTCAGGAACATGACGGTTCAGTAGCATAACCTGGGTCACAGAATTAAGTTTTGCTGACGTATTTTCTCCTCCTGTTCCTGAACCACAGAACCTTAAACTGAGAGAGGGTAGGTTTGGGTTAGATATCAGGGAGAAATTCCTCCCTGGGAGGGTGGGGAGGCCCTGGCACAGGGTGCCCAGAGAAGCTGTGACTGCCCCTGGATCCCTGCAAGTGTCCAAGGCCAGGCTGGACACTGGGGCTTGGAGCAGCCTGGGATAGTGGGAGGGGTCCCTGCCCATGGCACGGGGTGGCACTGGGTGATTTTTAAGGTCTCTTCCAACCCAAACACTCTGGGATTTCATGATTCTGTGACCTGTCATGGCCACAAGCTCAGTCACTCCTGCGAAGGAACCAGAGAGAGCCATGGAGGTAACCAACATCTGGGGAGGAATCGAATGCCAAGACCAAAGGAATTCATTTTGTTAGTGCAACAGGCTGAGATTCAGCTTTCTGCCATAGTTGCCATCATAGTGGATCTTGATGTGTTGTGCCTGTGTCCACACCCAAGCTAGGAATAATAAAAACATCGCAAGCCATAGTTATTAAATAATCAAATTGAATTATATATGCTGACAGAAAGAATGGGGCAACTTGTGGCCTGTGGAAGAGGCCAATCAAGCTCTCTTTCTGCACCTGGAGAAAAAACAAAATGTGGATTTTTGGAAGATTTTTCTCCAGCAGGCAAAAATGGTGGTAAATTCTGCAAACTCATTTTAGGGAATTTGGGTATATTTTCATCCCTGCTTCACACTGAAGTGATGAAACCAGAGACAGGAGTTATGTACAAATAAAACCAGAAGTGCCAAGAAATAAAGTAAACCATCCTTCACTTTCTGGAATGCTACCAGGACAAAATTGGTGGCCACATAGGCGGACATGATGTGAGACTTAGAGAATGGCACAAGAGAAGACTGCTCTGGTTAGGTACTTTAACTCAAATCAGGGTCAAAATTGTTTATTGATTTTTATTTGAACAACACCTAATGAAATGGCAATCCCAGAGCTATACATTTATGATCAATAGCAGCAATATGACACCTAAATGGCATTACTACACACTCAACAGCTGTTAATAAAACCCTATAAATTTCTAAAACCCTTTTATATCTTTTTGCAAAACGTTCTAAGTATGCATTCCCACACAATCTCAATCCCTGCATCATATATTGCCCATCCTTAATTTTATGCGTTTTCCAGCTGACTCCTTCTTTCATCCAAAGTCTCTTGATCATGCTCTGGGTACAGCTTTATTTGTCCTCACCTCACCCACCAGCCTTTAATAGTAGTGTCTCTCTCCTGTCATTTGGAGGAAGGTAAATGATAAATGATAGATGATTAATGATAAAACAGCTTACTGGGCACCAGACATCCAGTCAAGGTCAGTCCAACTCAGGAGGCCGTGCAGATTATCAAAACCTGGAAAACAGAGACAAATGGAAAAGGTAGAGATTTTATTAAAGACTTTTTAAACTTTACACAATTGGATGGCAACATCTTTTCAAAATGTTATTTACCTGAATGAAGAGAGTTTAGAGTTCTTGGTCTGGCAGAGCTCTGTCAACTTCACCTCACCTGTGTGGTGCATCTTGTTATTTCTGACACCTTCTTACAGCCATAAAGTCAAATATTCTGCTCCAGGTGGGTTGTGCAACCATGGTGCAATCTGGCATTATTTCTGCCTTATATCATGATATGACTTTAACAAATGCAACACAGAAACCCTCCTGGCAATTTTTCTTTCATCTGGCATTCTGCCTCACTGCTGCAGGTTTCATTTGTTGCCTTTTATGAGTTCTACTTTTCTTTCATGTCTCCTACATCAAGAGTGAATCTCCAAAGTTTTGAAATAATTCTTCCTTAGGGGTATTAACTTGACGTTTTCCAAGATCAGCTCATTGTGTTACTCTTTCCTGGCTCCCAATATTACTGTGTCCCTCTGCATTCCACTTTCTTGCCCTTAGTTTTGCTTTGCACATTAGCGAGTGATCAAGGACCACAGTGTTGGCTTAACAGAGAGAGGGAATAGTTAACAGGTGCAGGTGGCGTCTTCATCATCTTCATCCTCTTCATCATCTTCATCTTCATCTTCACCTTCATCTAGCTGCATGTCCTCTCAGAATCCCTTCTGAGTTTAACTCTACATCAATACTGCTGTGTCTTCAAACCAGCTAACTCAGTCTTGTTCCTTATCACCAATTTGGTTTCTTCTTTTGGTATATAGTTGACACACATGGAGTTTTCATGTGTTCAGCAAAACGTATGTTCTGCTTTTCAGTTACAAAATCAATTAATTTGCTAGTGAAAAACAAGTTCTTACAGGTAAACCACTTGCCCCTATACCAAACTCTTAAATCAATTCTATCTTCTGACTGAGGTTAAGTAAATCTGGCATCATTTTTCACTGTCAATGGTACTGGAAAGCTTATTTTTCAGTAGGGAAATTTTAACTAAGGAAAGGGGAATACAACTTTTATTTGTGAGTTCAGCCAGAAGTTCTAAGCAGTCTGTCTTTTGAAAATGAAAAGGCACCAGAAGAAAGGAACTCTGCTAACTGGGTGATTTCTGCAGAGTGTGTAGGCAAACACTTGATCTGCCAGTAAGGCTGGGATTGTGAGGCTGTGCTCTGAGAAGAGACTCTAGCGAGATCAGAGATGAGATGGCAGCAGGTGTAGGAATTCCCATGAATAAAATAGAGCCAGCAGCACTAGAGCAGCTGAACAGCTGGGCTTAGGTACTCCATGTTGTCATTCTCTCATGGCAAGATTGATTCCATGGGGCATCTTGTTAAAATTATTTCTGCTGGCTGGTTGGATTTTCCCCTAGACTTGTCTGATTTTCCTTCCTAGAGATGTGTTTTGAGTTTATCATTGTAAATTTAGGGAAATGGCTGAGTAAAGCCTTCACAAAAACCAGCAAGTTGCTCAAGAGAAAAAAATAAAGTTATATTCCTCTTCCTTCAGAGCTGCTAGAAGTACTGTAGTAGAATCTAATCTTTCCAAATCTGCTGTGTACTGTTTTCAAACTGTCTGTACTGTGCATTTTCCCCCCTGTACTTACCATTCCCTCTTGTTCTTAGATTCCTTCACAGAAGACTATAAAAGGACCATTGTTGGGTTAATTCTATTTCTCACCTAAACATGTTATATAAAAATAACCTCTCTGCATGAGAGCCTGGTAGTAACATGGTAGAGTCTTTCAATTTCTGTTGTTATGTATGTTGTAAACTCTTGTCAGCAAATTGGATGCTAATAGAAACAAAGGACAATCCACACATGTGAGGCTAAATTCCTAACAAAGGCAAATCCATCCAGTGGGCTACACTTTAATTGGTTAGGAACAAGAAACTGAATTTACTGTTTTGCTAGAAACACAGATGCTGGTGGTTCATCACGAGTCCCTTTTACCCAGGGCTGAGAGAGAGGGAGATTCTGGTGGGGAGCAGCAGATGGCACTTCTGCCTGTTTTAAAGCAGTCACACTAACAGATGACGCTGAGAAGAGCTGTGTGGACTTCATTATTGTTTTGGTAATGTGTAAATTTGGAGAGCATTATCAGCTGATTTTGTCATACTGTGAGAAAAGATAATTAGGATTAGTGGTTATTTCCAAAATAAGGTGGTTCTTTTGCTCAATTCTCATACTATAAAAAGAGCTACAAAAGAAGGACAAGCAATTCTGGACCTCTTTGTGGAATGTGTTATGTTGCAGAGCAAGACCACACAGATCCACAATTCTTGTTTTGGTCCTCCACCATTCCTTAAGGTTTTCACTAGTAAGCATAATGTTAGGATGTATTAATCCAAATTTTTCAATACCTGAAAAGAGCCTACAAGAAAGATGAAGAGAGACTATTTACTTTGTGGAACCCTGGAAGTCTCCAAGGCCAGGTTGGACAGGGTTTGGAGCAGCCTGGGATAGTGGAAGGTGTCCCTGCCCAGAGGACTGGATGGGCTTTAAAGTCCCTTCCAAGCCAATCCATTCCCTGGTTCTGTGATGTCAGTCCACCTCACATTGAACTGTGACTACAAGTATTCCAGAAAATGTCTTTTTTAGAGAGGAATTCAGGAAGATGGTCCCCAGTTCATGAAAATGTTTGTGCAAAAAGTTTCAAGGATCTTAACTGCACTGAAGCCCATAAAAGTTTGAAAAGATAAAGTGTCATGAAATGTCATGGATTTTCTCCTCTGGGGAAGAAAAATTCAAGACAAAATTTCAATTTCAAATCAAATAAAGTATTTTCAATCCAAATTTCAGCTCCCAACAGTATTATTGTTGTTGTTGTTATTTTTTTCATCAGCCACCTGCCATGTACAAGTTCAAAGATACAAAAATTAGTACAAAAATCAGGGAATGTGCTGAGGCTCTAGAAGTTAGTTGTTCTTGCTTCCTGTCTTGCTTAATTAGCTAAGCAAAGAACTGACAGCTTATTAATCCATGACTAAAAGCTCCTTATTTTCTTATGGCTTACTTGCATGGTAGAGCCAATGCCTGCCCCAGATAGTGCAGGTCAGACACGTAATGTACATCTGCATGTGCTTCAGACAGGGAGAGCAACACAGATAGCTCTCTCAGGGATATAAACAAGCATTTTATGTTCCATTAGTCTCCTGGATTTTATTCTCGCCTTCTCCAAGAGAAACAGACTTTGATACCATACCTGCACTGAGTTATAGCCCATTATACAGAGAAACCTGAGAAATAAATTTGCAGGCATTCACACATCCCTCAAACCACTCAGCTCTGAGATGCTTCACTCAGCATTACCTTCCCTGCAGAATCCATTAATTGACAATTCTGCTGAAGGCAAAAGCACAGAGGAATCTAAGGTGCACACTCTGAAAGTAAGAGAGAAAGCTGAGGGTCTGTGGTGTCATTGTCAAGAGGATGGACCAGGCTCTGCTCCGTGGCGCCCAGAAATGACCCAGCAGGAAAGGGCAGGAGGTGAAGTTTCACTCGTGGTGGGTTGACTCTGGCCAACTACCAGATGTTCACCCTGCCACTTCCTCCCATAGAATCACAGAATATCCTGAGCTGGAAGGACCCACAGGGATCATCAGTCCAACCCCAGCCCTGCACAGACACCCAACAATCCCACCCTGTGCATCCCTGGCAGTGCTGTCCAAACACTCCTGGAGCTCTGGCAGCCTCAGGCTGTGTCCATTCCCTGGGCAGCCTGGGCAGTGCCAGCACCCTCTGGGGGAAGAACTTGCCCTGATCTCCAGCCTGAGCTGCCCTGCCCTGCTCCAGCCGTTCCTATCACTGGTCATGAGCTAGAAGAGATCAGTGTCTGCCCCTCCTCTTCCCCTCAGGAGGATGTTGAAGACCCCAAAGAGATCTCTCCTCAATCTCTTCTTCAGGCTGAACAGACCAAGTGCACTCAGCCACTCCTTATAAGTCTTTTCCTCCAGAGCCTTCCCCATCCTTGCAGTTACCTTAACTCTTCAAAGAAAGAAAATCAGGAAACTGAGCGCCACGGAAAAGCAGAAATTTTTCCTTTGAAATGTGCACATGAAGAAAAAAGGTCTTTACTCCACACAGAAATCTGAGAATTTTTATAAACCCTCAGCAGAGAAGCTGCAAAAAATGAGGACCTAGTAGATAATATAATAAATGAGAGAACCAAAATTCTCACAAATGGAAATGGTAAAAGCCTTAAAAAGAACTTAAAAAGTCATAATATCCATTCCTTCACAGTGATTTTTAAGAGAAACAATCCACAACCTAGATAATTTGGCAAAGAAATTTCAATGCTATTTTTTTCCATACAAGTTCTAGACAAGAAAACGATGAAGAATCTTTATGGCTCTCTTGTATTTGTTTACTAATGTCAGTGACTGTTTAAATCTTCTAGGAGGAGTGAAAAAAAAAGAAGATTATATTGTTCTTTTGCAATGTATCAACAAACAACAAAACTGCTACATCTGTCCTTTTATATCCCTTTTCAGTCAAAGAAAACTAATACAGTTTAACAGCCTGCAGAGCAAATATAAGACATTGGAATCCAGCCTTAAAGCTGATATTTATTTCCAGCATTCCCAGGCCTACCAGTATATAAGGATCAAAATGTAATTTGACATTGCTGCATTTGAATGGAGTTCATGGTTAATTAGGTTACCAGTACCACTGACGTGGCTCAATACTGCCCTTTGGGATTAGGGCTTTTACTACAGTGTGTACAAATGATAACCTCGAGTATCTATTTTATCCTCTCCTCCAGTACTCTGCCATGTTCTGTTGCTCTACAAAATATAATGATATATCTGAAAGAACAAAGAAAGCAGTAGCTGTAGCTTTGTCCTGATGTAATATATGCTGTCTGTCTGATATACTGAGAGCAACTGAAAATTTAAAGATTTTTAAATTAATCCCAGCTAAATCCTGGACTTCTAGAGGTGCTAGATCTTCTACTGAAATTTTGCACTGTCTTGTATAAAATGCTTGTTTTGTTCTGTCTCTGTTTAGCCCGCAATATCATTCTCCAGAGAAAGAATCAGTCCTGAAGGTGATATCTCACAGAAGATTTTGTCTGACCAAACTACAGCATGTACATTCACAGAGTCGTGTTTTCCTTCCTCCCTAACTTTGCTAAGACAGTAAATTTCAAACTACAACAGCAGCATTTTCTCATTTCTAAATCTACACATTTGCATTGTCTAAAACCTGCACCCTGAAGAGACCGCACTTGGAATTTCTTTCTGTAGGAATTCAGGAAGTGTAGGTAAGCATTTTACCACAGTCCTTCTCTTCTACAGAGAAACCCATCAGAAAACCTTCCTATCAAAATAAGATTAAAAGTCCCTCAATAAAAGGCAGCAAAAGAGACAAAAGTGAACTGGGAGACCTTTCACCCTCCTGCAAGCTTGTAGGAACAAGATGCAAACTGTGACTGTACATAACCAGGAGTAAATGCTGTTAGCACCTGAAAAGTGACTCAGGACTTGGCCTAACTACAGGTAAAATTATACAACACCTCTGAAATGATGAATTTTTCCTGTGGGCATGTTCTTTGGCTTTCAGCATTGTCTCACATCTGAGAAACAGTGCTTCAGCAATCTAAATCCTGCCTGTTTAATCCTGATTCCTCCCTGCCTACTGATGGTCAAGATTGTCAAAGAAGCCAAAATAACCACAATTTCTCAGATGAATTCTTTCCTTTTGCTGTCCAGCAGCTTCATGTTCCACACTCCAAGAGTATGAGTAGGAGAAACCTGCTTCATCCCTGGCAAGGTTTGGGAAGATTTTAGGGTCACAGAAGTCAATGCTGTCCAAGATTAACAGGCCTTGGGGTCTATTCTGAGTTGTTTAACCCAAAGCCCATGGAAGTTTTTGTAAAGACTGTCAATGATTTTTGGCTTTAAGAGCTCATCCAAGTCCAGTAATGATCACATTTTCTGCATCTTGTTTATGTAATACAGAAGGGAGCTTTAATCCCTCTGAAATTAGTGGGAGTTGAACAGTCACAGCATTGTGTGAGTGTCCATGAATGAATTTAAATGGGCATAGAAATAGATCTCTAGAGGCAACTAGATTTCTCTGCAAACCTTTCAGATAACAAGTAAAAAAAAAAAGTCATTATTGTCTACTACACAGAATTCTTATATACTCTTTTGCTAAATTTGAAAAAAAATGCAGAAATATTTAAAAATATTGTTTGGTCATCAAAAAATCTAATTATGAATCTTGCCACACTTTTGAGTAATTATATGTCGCTGATGGAAGGATTGTGTTTTCCTTTCTAAGTTTAAAAGTATAGGTCCTGCAAGGATGCAAAAGCAAGAGGGTTTCCATAAGCATTAGAATTGTACTCTTTTCCTTTTTTCCATTTTAGTTGTGTTTAACTGTGCTTTTCAACTCAAGAAAGTAAGCAGAACAAGACACATAAGGTCAAACTGTCACATTTTCTAAATAAAGTTGTTGTTTGATTGTTATTAAAATTCCATAAAAGCGTCACATTGCAGAGCACAGTGACCCACAGAACCTTTTGGGGGTCAGAGTGCCTTACCTCAGAATTATCTGTACTCAAGAAAGTTAACCTGAGACATACTGAGCAAATTCAATCCCAAGCTTTGTGGCTTCACTGAAGTTATGCCTGTGAGAACTTAATTATATTTTCTGATGAACTATCCCAAAAGCTTTCCTGAATTTTTTGTTTGTTTTTTTAAGGAGTTGATAAAGATTTTTCCCCCTCACCAGCCTCTCCCTCCCGCCCAGGAAGGTCCAAGCCTATTAAAATTTGATCGACTAATTTTTTGCAGTAGGTTTATTGGTGGTTCAAACCTGGATATTTTTTCCTCTTCTTCAGCTCCTCTTGTCCTCTGGTTCTCTTTGCTTGAGAAGTGAAATGCCTAAAAATGGAACTATATAAAACCAAGCCTACAGAATGGCAGGAGATTCCCTTTTATTCAATCCACAAATTCCAGCCCAATTCAAAGACAGGAGTGCCAACTGCAGAAGTCCAAATTCTGTCATTGAATCAGAGCAACCATCAGCATGTGAATAACTAACACACAATGTTTTACCCAGACACAACTTTTGCCAGCACAGAGAGAAGTATTTCCTTCCCCATTCCAGTTTTCCCACTGCCAAATGGAACATCTTGGTGGGATATGTTGGAGGAAGCCCTGCTGTGTCTCCAAGCCCTGTCTGTGTTGGGTCTCTGGGATGACAGAGGCAGGAGACAGTGAGCATTTCCTGACAGCTTTTCCAAACCTCTGCAGCCTTCCAGGCTGACACTCGACAGACACAGCCCTCCTTCTGACTGCTGAATGCAGATGGAAGATTTCCCCAGCCTGAACATTTATTTGGAGATGGTCACTACAGCTTTGGCAGGGAAACATTATTTTCTATTGATTTAGGTAGAAACATAATTTCACTTTTAAAGTGAAAATTTATATGCATCGTCTAACAACTGAGGTCCTCATTGTGACCAGTGAGTAGTGCAAATCTTGAGAATTCATAGTCTGTGTCTCTCCCTCCCCCTATTAGCATGCATTAACATCTATTGATACATAAATAGATCTCACTTATTAAAAGACTACTTTATGTTGTTATGGCATACATTTCGTTTTTGTAGCAGATGGTGCTTCTTGTTACTGACGCTGATCACATTTGTTTTCTGGTAGAAAGTGCAACACTATCGACACAAAAACAAATTTAATATGTGAAAATAAAATCAATTCCTGCATTCTGCATAGGGCTGTTAGAGTCCCAGGAGACCTGGCTTTTTCTGACAAGACACAACCTCAGTTGTCCCTTTTTTTACAGCTATGTTGCCTAAAATATTTAATCATGGCTTTCATCTTAAAATCCCAACTTTTTGTTTCCCCACAACGTCTTTGCAAAGGCGAGCTGTCAGACATAACCACACTGGGAATTCCACCTTTTCCATCAAATCTTCCCCCCACCCACCTAAAGAGTGTATTTATTCTATGAATTAAATAGGAGGTCAAGCTTTTCTTTTTCCACTTGCATGGGCAGCATTTCAAGTCCAGAGGCTTCCCAGTGCCATGACCATTAAGCTGTCTTTTGTGGGCATTTAGGTATTTCAAACTCACACACTAGAAGAAGGTATAAATCAAAACTTCATAAAAACCAGAAGCTAACAATTTACCTTCAAGACATCAGGACAAGTCCAGAGAGTACCAATTTACCTGTAAAAAGCAAAGACGGGTGACAATCCTCCCCAGTGCCAGGGATCAGCTGTTGTAGATTAAACATCTCCTGCTTCCTGTGCTGCTGAGGTTGTGTTTTGCAGAGGATCCTCCCCTGGGACTCCAGAGAGGATGAGCAGATGGAGCAGCTCCGGGGAGAGGGGAGAGAGTCCAGTGGGTGAAAGGCTGGACAGGAGTCAGCAATGCAAACTCACAACACAGAAAGCCAAAATCCTGCCCTGGGCTGAGCCCAGTTTGGGCAGCAGGAAAGGGCAGATTCTGCCTCTGCCCCCTCAGGTGAGACCTGCAGAGTTGCTCCAGCCCTGGGGAACAGAAGGGGAAGGAGCTGCAGCTGCTGGAGAGAGTCCAGAGGAGGCACCAGGATGAGCAGAGGATGGAGCAGCTCTGCTGGGAGGAAAGGCTGGGAGAGCTGGGATTGTTCATCTGAAGCAGAGAAGATTTGGGGAAATCTTATTAAAAAGGGTTTTTAGAAGGATGGGAACAGACCATTTAGAAGGGCTTATTGCAACAGGACAAGGGGGAATGGCTTTAAACCAAAGGAGGGTAGAGTCAGGAGAGATAACAGGAAGAAATGTTTTACAGTGGTTGGTGGTGAGGCCCTGGCACAGGGTGCCCAGAGAAGCTGTGGCTGCCCCTGGATCCCTGCAAGTGTCCAAGGCCAGGCTGGACACTGGGGCTTGGAGCAGCCTGGGGTAGTGGAAGGTGTCCCTGCCCATGGCACGGGGTGGCACTGGGTGGGCTTCAAGATCCTTTCCAACCCAAACCGTTGTGGTATTCTGTGAGTCAAAGGGGCAGTTTTTATGTAAAGAAAAGGGAAAATGCTCCTTTCTGTCCAGAACCCTCTTCTATCTCTGCAAAAGTCGCAAACAGCTCCTCAAAGCTGTGAGCCAACTCTGCCCAGATAAGCTCTGCCAGAGGAAAACACCACTGTACTGTTGCTTTTTCTGAAAGTGTTTATTATTTCTAAGTACAGGAAGCTTTTATTTCATCCTTTTTCCTTAACCTCTGTTGTGCTAATTGCTGATCTTGGATTAGAAATTGTAAGACTGGAGACGAGAGCTAAGAAAGTAGTCTGGGAAGTATTTCATCTTAAGAGGGAGGGCAGATATCCACCTGTTTCCCTCTCAGAATCACTAATGCCTCTCAGCTGTCCTTAAAAATAAAAAAAAAAGGATTTTTTTTTTCATCAAGACAGTCTGGTTGTGTACAACAGCAGCTAGAGAAAAGCAGTCTCTACATAATGAAGATGCTTTGCTTTGGGACTATCTCTGTGCCATAAATCTTTGCAGAGAGCTTTCAGATAAGGTTTCCTTTTGTATCCCATTGTATAAAGTCCAGCTATTCTCCCCCGTCGTCACCATCTCCTTCAGTAAATTTTGCTATAAGGGTATCTTTTAAAACTGCTCCTAAAATTGTTGTTAGGGATGGGGTTTGCTGTTGAACTGCAGATTTTATCCAGTGTATTCTCTGCATCACCAAAGCTAAATCAAATCCATTGCAGAGAACACTTTTGAACTTGTTAGCATGGATAGGTTATCCGTGAGATGGGATGATAAATTTACTTTCCCAAAGTTCTTTTATGGCCCAACCTGCCTATGTTCAGTAGCTAAGTGCTCCTTTGAGTTGATGCATAACCTTTTTTACTCTGCAGCATGGAACAGCTATTCATCTGTGTCCTAATTCCATCCAAGTTGCTTCAGGCAACTAATTTCTACCATCATTTAAGCTCTGATATCTTTGTTTTTCGATTAGCTGCTACTGTATTTAAATACCTTGGACTTGCATCTGTTTTTCCTTTTTAGGGTATTTTAGATCCTATATTTTTCTCCCAGGTCTCAGTTTCCTTTGTGCTGATGGCAGAGCTTGGTTTCTTAGTCCTTATGAGGCATTTCCTTGTTTCCAATGTTAGTCTAAATATCTTTTAAAAGTATTTTTTAGCTTCTCATATTCTTTATGTAATTTCCTAAAAAAGAAAAGCAAATGAGGCTTTGCTCTTGCTCTATGTGTATTTATCTTTTCATTGATATATCTCACTTCTAGAGACATAATAGATGCCAAGGCATTGTTTGCCTTCTTGCTGCTACCAGGCATTGTGCACATGGCTGATGCTTTATCCTTTATCACTCCCAGGTCTTCTCACTGCTCGCTTTTGTAGCTTAATATTTCTATTTGTGCTGTAAAATTTGCACCGTGTTGATCTGGTCGGCATCTCCATTTTTCCTTTCAGGGGGCAAAACCACATCCCATTGGATCAGACTGGGATTTAGGACCATGGCTTGGGGATGCTTTGCAGGAGAGTTGATTCTGTACAGCTCTTTCTGCTCTCCTGTCTCCTTCCCCTTCTCTCCCCACTCTTTCTTTTTGCACTCAGGGAAATACAATGAGTCACTCCAGCTGATGCCTTCGAATTCCAATGGCTAGAGACATTTGGGAATGTGTTCTCCATCCAGTAATATAGAATATAGATATTTTAGAACCCATTAAAGGCCTCATTAGACCAAGTAGTGCCAGAGGCCAGAGGTCCATGGTGTATTTACCAGCCCAAAACCAACTGGCAGGATTTGCTGGATAAAGCAACCCCACTGGAGTGTCTGTGTGGAACACTCTGTCCTGGGTGGTTTAATATTAGATATACCAGGAGCTGTCACAACATCTGTGTTCCCCTCCTCACAACATATTTCTTACCTAGAAGGAGATAAACCATGCATTTAAGTAAGTCAGTCCAAGCTGAACTCTGAACTTTAGCTCCCTGAATTTCAGAGCCCAAAGAACAGCAGCCGTAGCTATGGCAGAATTGCTATTTTTGTGCCTAAAGCAACTCCAAAATTCCAGATCCCAAACCCATTTGCTTGTCCCTCTGACTGAAGGGGTGGGCAGAAAGCAAGAGCAGCTCAAGCACAAAAGGGGAAATAAAGTGAATCTTCCTGTTTGAGTTGCAGCTCAGTAATTTGTGTCTCCCTCGCAGAAGCACCACCGTGAGCAGCAGAAATCTGCATTTCCACTTGAGTTCCGAGGGAACAAAACAAACCATTTAGGAGCAGCATGTGAATTGGTGAGCTGTCAGGTCACAAAGAGTGTTTTGTTTGCAAAACATCCATTCAGAACCTCATTACTCCAAATGAGCTCCACCTGCACTTCATTACAGCAGCTTTATTCTTGTGGTTTTTCAAGAGTAAGAAAATTTCACTGTATCTAGAATCAAGTCTGTGAAACTGTAGGCAGCAGCGTGTTAGATGGGGCAGTTTAAATTAAGGTTTAGCTTGGTGGATGAAACATGTAACAGGAGAAGCAAAGCTGTACACGAAATACTGCATCATTATCAGTAACAGGGTCAGAGGCACTTTTGCTGTCAAGTGCCTTCTGACCTTGTTCAGCTCTCAGGCTGAAGAGACTTTTGTAAGCCCAATGTATAATTCAAGGTTTTGCCAGGAAACAAAAATACTTTGTCTCTTTTGTTTCATGAGACACTGATTAATTTCCTTTGGTTCCTTTAAAAAGCCAGAGGACAGTGAACAGGGGCACTGAAGATAAAGACAGGAGCCCTGAGAGGTGAGCACAATTCCCTCTGTGAGCACCTCACTGTTATCCTAGAACTTTCGAAATATAGAAAGGTGATATTTTCGATTTTGACAAATAATTATTTAACAAGAACTGTTAACGTTCCTCTTAATCCACCTTATTTTCTAAACATTTGTAAAGATACTTAAGATGCTGAAGCATTTTGAGTTGTGCCTTGTCCTCCCATTAGATGTTTTCCAACAAGACTTTCTTCCCGTCAGCTGTCCAGACCTGAACGACTACTTGGAGGTTATCCTTGTCTTTCTATTTTCCACTTGTTTCTCACCCTTGGGATATTTATCCTTTCACTAGACCTACTGCAGTGTTTTAGTCCTAAAACATGACTGTTGAAAAGTTCAGAGCAGCACCCACATCCTGCTAGGCTGAAGGGTTGCTTCTTCTTCACAGTTTTCCAGTGCATTATCATGTTTTCTTCCAAATTTTCAAGAAATGCCCTGGGATATTTGGGATATAATTTCATACAGGCCTGGTGACTCTCCAGCTGGCAAATAAGTAATTATTCTCTAATCATAAAGTCATAGAGAAACTTCTCCCAGATGATTCTATGTGGTAGTTTCATCAGAGGCAGTGCATTCCCACTAAGGTGTTTTAGTCTTGGATAAATAAACATTTTACAGAAGCCAGCAGCACCATGATGACACAGAATTCCTGTGCAGCTCGACTAGAATGCAATCACATCTGGAGGGCTTTTTAAGCCAAGGGGAGACTGCTCTCATTATGGGCTCTGGCTAGTCAGCTTAATAACTACTTTTGATTATTAGCAAGAATATTTGAATTGTTTTCTTTAAACCTGAAGTCATACCCAATTTTTAGAATCTTTCAGTGCAGAAGAAGTGAAATTTTTGTTCATCCAAATGCAGCCTTCCCTATACTTTACTAATAAGATTTTTGCCCTAATCTGTCTGAATCACTTATATTGTATATGCAAAAATTCATTAATACAGGTTAGTTTTAAACCTGCCAATCAATGCAAATTATATCAAATGATGTATGGTGGTTTATAGATTTGGATTATTGCCACCACCAAATGAAAAAATATGATACTTCAAAGCAGAGAGAGGACCCATGGCATAGAAAAATAGAAAAAGAGCCAAAGGGTTTATTAAATTTGACACCTAATCTTTCCATCAGTCTTATAAAAATGAGATTGTTCTGCAGTAGTGACCTGGAGCATTACAGCAGCACTGCTGCAGGATGTTCGGTTCTCAGCCACTGCTGTAAAAATGCTATTTTAATATAAATGGTGAGCAGGTAGCTCTTATTTATTTTGTCATACAACCACATTGCTGTCACGGACCATCCTGAAGGGCTCCTTGTAATAATAGTAGTTTTTGGGTTTCTTTACGAGTAATTATAAAAAATATGTATCTTGGGTGACCAACTGGTAAATAAGTTTGTCTAGTTTCAGCATATAACATTTCTACAAAAAATGGATTTTCCCCCATCCTGCTCAGCGCAGTGATCACATGCTAATCTAAACTTTTTGGTGGATTTAAATTAGTGTGATTTCAAGATTTTATTTTCAGTACCTAAAGTGGGCCAGGTGCTTAGTTGCTTTAATCCATCTACTTCTGTCAAAATCAATTATTCTGATACAATACCAATGCAGGATTGTATCCACTACACTTTTATCAACCAGTGATCAGCAAAAAAACCCTCAACTATTTTTGCTGAGGATGGAGATAAGACATTAATTTCAAAGGCTTTCTATTTTTAACTGTGACTCTTGTGTTTTCTTCCCTCTTCATGGAAGAGTTTTACGAGCTGCTGGATCTGTCAGCTGAAATGACAAATTTCTGCCACAATCTCTGTTAATTTTTTTGAGATAGCTGAATGTATAAAATAGTGCATATAAATACACAGATTACAGATTTGGTGAGTTTGATCGCTGTTCTTTTCCCATTCCAGTATCTTTTTCTACAATTCCTATAGCATGTATGTTCTACATATTAATTTTCAAACCCTTTAACAATTGCTGCATGACCTTAAAGGTAACATCTAGTAGAGAATCTGTTTACCTAGGTTCCTCACCAAACTCTTCATTTTAATTGACAATTTGGACTCTTTATCAGTTTGTAAATAACTTGGGGGTTTAAAATAAATAAACAGCTTTTTTCCCCTGTGGAACTGTTGATGACATAGATAAGAGCTTAGGTGACTTTGTACATTGTACTGATTTAAAAGGTCTCCCTGCTATAAGCTGTGTTCTTTTTCTCCACTATAAGGTCATGACACAAACATGTTCCAACCTTTTACCATGAAGAGACCCCAAAGCAACGACCATGAAAGGAGAGACAGCTTAATACACAATGGTGTGAGTTGAAGATATAATTGTAGTGCTAAGGAGAATTTGTCTATCTCATGTTTATAATTTTTTCCTTTGGAAAACTATAAGATAAATGAATTTATTGTGTTCTTATTCTGTTGAAATGGATATTAACATACAGGTCCTTCTGGTTTGGAAAAGCAGCATAAATATTTCCAATCGGAAGGGAAATCTGAGCAGCTACACCTTTGCTGAAGATGAGACAAGACATCCATTGCAATGAAACTGTTCTTGTTTGTGGCACATTTACTTCTCGTATGAGTATTTCCTGTACAACTGGTTCACCACAACAAGGCTCAGCTTCTCCTCTGCTGCACCATTTCCTCCCAAAACATCTGATCTGGATGGATTATAATCGGCCTCGTGGCAGAAATGCTTGGACAAGAACCATGGGGAAAATTATCCTCAGATTATTCAAGGTGGGCAGATGGTTCCTACAGTGTAACACAGAGAGAACTACAGGATTGCTGAATGGTATTATTTCTCAAGTTATACCAACAAAGAGGAGAGGAAAACAACCCCTTTAAAGTTGAAATTGATCCAATCAACCAGTTTGAAAAAGATACTTACATTACAAACAAGACCTTTTTGAGATTCAGTGCAACGTAAGATACAGCCTCCATTAGGTGTTCTAAGACCTGGGCTAGAAAACTGTCTCCAACAAAACTGGGAGATTGAAGGAAAGGGGGGACAGCAGGCTTGTATGCTTCTCCCTAAGGATAAAACCTTTTCTGGATGGAGATGAGAAGTAAAGTGCTCAAAATATTTCCATAGCTTCCAGAACATATGTCTGCATTTAGAAAGATGACATCGCTGCTTAAAAAGAAGGAAAAAACTTTGGAAAACACATTTATTAAAAAAAACCCCACTGAGAGTGAAATTAAAATGATAAGCATCATGGTAACTCCTGTCATTTTGGTTTGTTCCTCTCTGGTTTCCCAGAGTCCCAGGCAATGCTCCCTGCCTGATGCCTTGCAGAGGGAACTTTTTTGCTAAATCCTACCAGAAGGAACATGGATATGATTGAGCCAGGGCTGAGTCAGGTGAGTGCTCTATCAGCCTTTTTTCCCCCACTCCAGGAAGCCACCACAAACACTGCTGGGGATGTCTCCACACATGTTTTCCTGGCATATCCCATCGGCTCACATACCATTATTTTAGGTCATTGTCATGAGCTGTGGCATTGGCCTCTGACGGTATCAGGTGTTCTGAATTGGAAAACCTCACAGTGAGGCCAAAGCTGGGACTCCAAGGAAATTCTAGGTAAAAGCTGTGAGTCGTGCCGTTATGAGAGTGTGAGTGTGCTTGGCAGTGTGAATGAGACACTTGGTGGATCCAAAAAGACAGATAAAGAAGACATGCTATTAACCTCCAGTCACATCATTATCTGGAATATCATTGAAACAGAGATTCTCAAAGACCAAAATATGTTCCAGACAGGCTGCTTTCTGGATCATGGTTGAGCCAGTCAGTGAAAACAAAAACAAACAAGCAGAAACAACAAAAACAAACAAACCCAACAAAAAGAAGAGTAAAGAGCAAAAATTATGACTATTTGTCTCAAGTTTCTGCCTCTAAAGATTTTAATGTATCTTGCATATTATAGAGACTCAGTCCAACACTGGATAGCACCAAGTGGGTGAACATGGAGGAACCCTTTCTGTGAAGTGTTTTCTCAGAACATCAGAGACCTTCCAGTCATTAGATGCCCATTAGGACCACTAAACCTCTTAATGACAGAGGCCTGGCTTTAAGTTTTTTTGTAGAAACCAGCTCAGCACAGCTCAGAACAGACCCTGCACCCTGCCGTTACAGTTTCTGTATGGTGTACTGCTGCTCCTCAGGAAATCTAAAAACCCCAAGAAGCTGGGAAGACTGAATGCCAACTGCTATGAAATATGGAAAGGTGATGAGGACATTGTGAATGATTGTGAAAAAGCCAGGGGTAAATCAAGCCCAGATGAGACTGACAGCAAACTCTGATATTTGTCTGTCAATATAAGATTCTTACATACAGAGTGCATTGAGAAAACATTTTGTAAAGAATAATATAAACATAAAGCTACTTTCCTGAACATTCCATTATTATCCCTAGAGGGAAATAAAAAAGGTAAATAAAATCAGGAGATGTAGTAAAACCATATATTTGGGAGGAAATAGTGAAAGGTATTTGTGGTTTCAAAGGTTAGGTTCCTTTGGCCAGGTCTGTGCACCCTGTGCCTCCCAGGAGTGGAATTTCTGATGGTCCAGTGCTCTCAGTTTGTGCCATTTTTACTGACACTTAGATGCAATGAATGGGTGCCCTAACTGCCTTTTATGCTCCGGCTAAATAAAATAAGGGAATAGAATTTGAATTCAAAACAGGAGTGAGCTTTTAAAGTGCATCTGGTCATCACCATCACTTATTGCACTTTGGTTTTCACCATCGAGCAATCCTGGAGCTCCCAAACTGGAATCCTTATTAATAAAATTAAACTAAGAGATTCATTGTGTTAGCAGGCAGGCAGTCCACAGTTTTACCCTATCTAAAGTAACCTCGTCTCTCTTCCTGAAACACTCATGGTGAGGTTTCCACCTCCTTTGGTGGTACAGATGCTCTTTGGCTGTGCTACACCTTTTGGGAATATAGGAATTTCCAGTTGTTAATGGGCATTGTAGAGGCATTAGGGTTGGAAAAGATTTCAAACACCACCTAGTCCAATAAACTAGTCTGGGATTCAGATGTCTCTAAGCCACAAGACCAGCAGACTACTCAAAGGAGGTTGAAAGAAAAGTTTAATGCCCTTGCTGGCTAAGATCTGTCAGGCACCAGCATGCCCACATAATGATATTATAACATGCTCTATATAGCTGAAGGCAGGATGTCCTGCATCTCTAAATCTTGAGCTTGAAGTATTTGACATTTTGACTTTGACATTTGACATTTTGACATTTGACTTCAGCTAGAAGTATTTGACATTTGGTTGTTCTGTTCTGATCCAGGTTTCCACAGACAGTTTCAGTCCCAGCCCCTCCAGGGAGAGAAGCTGCACCATGTGGTGCTTGAAAACCATTGTACCAAACCAAGCCTGGGCTCTTCTGGGTCTAAACTCCATGTCAAGACAGAGGCCAGCTGGTCTTTCCTTTGGACCAGCAGCTCCCAAACTAGAAATCATGTTTCTGGAAGTGTGAATGCAGGTGGTGTTATGAATCCAGCCACAAAGATGATCTGAAAAATGCCATCCTAAACATCCTGTTTACATGACATGTGGAGAGTGTGAATTATTATTATTAAGATGGTTCTAAAGCCCTCAAAGACAGGCTTTTTGTAGAGGAAACATGCTGAAATCAAGGTACAATTTCCCAGTTTGTGTGGCCAATATATACAAAAGAAGACTGCATAGGTACAAGGATCTCTATTTTTCTCCTCTCTTTTGAAGCCTTTATTTGTTGGCAGTGTTTGGGTTCTTTTTAAAAAAAGGGAGTGAAATTTATTCTTCAGCCTGAAATTAAAACAATATTAACTACCACCTCCCCAAACTCCCCAACTCCCCAAACTGCTATGCTTTGCATGCAAAGGGAAAATATTAGCTTTTCATGCCATGTGCTCTCTGGTGCACCTCCCTCTCCTAAAATGACACTGGGAAAGAAGATTAGCGTGCTTTGTAAGTTTTTCAGCCTATCACTGTGCAGGTGGTGTCATTAGGATTTCGGAATAGAGGCAAATTATCAAAGCTAATAAAGGCCTAGGGAATATTCTACTGTGGCTTTCAGTGAGAGCTGATGAATCTGGCATTCAAAGAAGAGAGAACCTCTTCTCTCTTGACTTTGTATTTAGTTCATTTCCCATATTGACAGCTTATGACATGTACTTGCCAGGGTTTTGTTTTTTTTTTTCTTCCCAGAACTATCTTTAAAATAAAGTAGAACAGACTCTCATTTACATATAGATTTTGGCTATGCCTCAGGAAAGCACTCAGGCATAGTTTTTGATCCATTTCTCTTCAAAAAAGCATAGAAGCACCTGAGCGAAGGCAAAAACACAGGTAAGTTTTATAAGAAGAATTAGGTAAACTCAAAATCTGAACTGAGCAAAGGTGTCTCTTCATGTAGTGTTAAGCTCATCTGAAAAGTCAATTCCCCTTCTGTTTTACTCTTCCCTCTTCCTTCAAAGTAAAGGTGTAGACAGAACTGCCCATCAGCAATGCTGCTGGTGCCTCTCTGAAAATGTGTTTAATAAAGGGAAAAAATTCTGGACAGGCAGAGGGGGGAGGGAAAAATTTGTGAGAGAGAGCCCAGCAGAAAGTGAGGTCAGTGGAGAAGGAGGGAGAGGAGGTGCTCCAGGCGATGAGATGAGATTCCTTGTGGAGAAGGGAAAAGAGGAGCTGGGAATGAAGGACTGAGGTCCAGCATGGGAAAAAGCAGGAGAAGGTGCTGTTTTAACTTTCTGTCTTTGTTTCTGATTTATCAACTCTGTTTTTACTTGGCAATAAATTAAATTAATTTTCCCCAAGTTGAGTATGCTTGGTCCATGAGAGCAACTCATTAGTGACCTCCCTGTCCTCATCTCAGCCCATGAGCTTTTTCATCTGATTTTGTCTGCCTGCCCTGTGGAGGGGATGTCCCATCACAAGCTGTAGATCCCTGTGGGTCCTTCCAGAGCAGGATAATACATGATTCTGTGATTCTATGAGTGGAAGTGGCAGGGTGAACATCTGGTAGTTGGCCAGAGTCAACCCACCACAAGTATAAATTATTTCTGTGACAGGAGGAACATGGAACACTTTGTGTGTGGTTTGTGTATAATTACCGCCAGCTGCAGTGCTAGATCACTGTGAATGTAGGTGGAGATCTTACCTTTATGGTGATGAATTACCAAAAGATGTTTTAAAGAAATTTTTGTCAAGCTGCTTAGAGACGAAATTTAATATTTGTTGAGAAGAGGTAGAGCTTATATACTTGTCTCCAGGAAAAGTTTTCTGTGACTAAATAATACTGTGTTTAATGCTGGCCAGAGACATCAGTCATTATAGTGATGTGTTTTGGGAGAGGATTCTTGAAATAACAGTGGAGCATGTCTGAGTAGGATGAGAAGAATTGTGGATGTAGAAGTAGATTTTCATGGAGGAGCTAGCAGGATCACTCTGCATGTCCTTTAGCTAACTTGAATAAAAACATCCTACATAGAACTTGTTAGGATAATGGTTTTTATTTTCAGCACTGCAAGATTTTGCAGGTGATGATGCAGTAATTACTGTGCAATAACCACATTCAGAAACAGCATAACTTAAAATTACTTCATTGTTCCAATTGCTGGTTTTCAAATGGAAAATACTCCCAGTACTATTATAAACAGTAGACACTTTGGCAGACTATGCCAAAGAGTTCTTCCTTGCTGCTTGCCAACTTTACAGCCCTACAGGAAGAGAAATTGTTTGACTAATCCACTGTAAAGTGCACCACAATTACCCGTGACAAGCATAAAACATGACTTTATTTATTAGTGTTGTAGTTAACCTCAGCCAGCAAGGAAGAACCACTCAGCTGCTCACTCTGCCCCAAGCCCTCCAGTGGGACAGGGAGAAGAACTGGAGAAAGGTAAAACCCATGGGTTGGGAAAAGAATGGTTTAAAAACCGAAACAAATTAAATAATAATATAAGGAAAAGTCCTTGACTTAGGGTAAAGGCTGCTGAGCAACAACCAAACCATCAGGGTGTGGTCAACACTGTTCTCATTCTAAAGACAAAACACTGCACTGTCCCAGCTACTAGGAAGAAAATATCTATCCCAGTTGAAACCAGGACAATTAAACAGTTTTTTATTAAGTGTTGCATGCAGTGCCTTGCAGAACAAAACCATCTACATGCAAATATGAACTGAATGAAATAAAAAACAAAGTCAGAAAGACATTTATCTTGTATTTCTATAGAAATATTTAACATTAACCCCCCCCCC